>ML675604.1:40804962-40998454 GCA_007922155.1 Mesoclemmys tuberculata | reverse complement strand
TGTGTGTGTGTGTGTGTGTGTGTGTGTGTGTGTGTGTGTGTGTGTGTTACGATGGCACTAGAAGGCAGAGATTTTTGTTTTGTGCTTTTTGTGTGGAATGACAACTTATCTGGTGCCAATTGATGTTTGTGTAGGTACGTCAAATAACTTGCAGAACTTTATTCTCAGTAGAACTTGTTTGGTGTTTAAATTGTCATAACAAGAGGAATTCCAAGGAAGTGGACATTATTAATTTACCACTATTTTTCATGCATTGCATAACACTGAAGAAAAAACTCAATGTTACAGACCAACACTATGTTTAGCGTAGCAACTTTGAGACATTATTATTAAAATCAGACTCTCATCCTGCAGAGAAGTAGCAGGTACTGCGTAAGTTAGAATGCCATGCTGTGTTAAGATTTACAATTTCAGAAAATAATCAGGGAAACCTGTACGCTAGTGGCCAACAATTTTTAAATGGGAAGAGGGAGTGTGGGTCTTTGCAGCCAACCTCACAGAACTTTTGACCTCATTGCAAACTAGACTGGGGTTGTTGTTTTTTTTTACCACAAGCCCTGAGTAAGGGACCGCACATAGTTGTGTTACCCAGGCAGCAGATCAAAACAGATATTTGCGAGTCACAACATGATCCTTGGTTCCCTGTCCGCCGCCCCCCACCTTGCTCAAGAAGGGGAAACAACAGGTGCTAGACCAATCCCTGGTGCAAATTATTTCCCCCTTGCACTAGATCAGCTGTGCTGGCTGACACTTGGGGAGGCAGAGGGGAGAAGAATCAAGGCTCTAGCCAGTCTGACCATGCCCACCCACCAGCACAGAAGGGGAAGTTATGACACTAGGCATGCTACTCTCCCTGCCACACTGCAATCTGCCCCACCAAAAACTCATGTCTGGAAGTAAAGTGGCACCCATGTTTCATTAGTGAAGAGCCAAGGTGAATGCAGTTTAAGTTGAACAACTGGAACTCAGTTAAACACTCTGCACTGTCCTGCTCACATGGCTAAGATGCTTTGAACCTAACTCCTCACATTCCCTGTTCTCCTAGTGTCTTGTCAACAGTCCCTTCAGGGAACATTGGCCTGCTAACTCCAGTTTCACTGATCATGATCTATCCACCCTATTTTACAAATGTTTTAACATGAGCAAACAGTTGTGGCCCAGACCCCTACTCCATGTCTCTTTGGACAGAGGTGCCAGCACATAGTTGAGTTGGCATCTCCTCTTTACCACCTCCTGAGCCTTTAAGAAAAATGAATACAGAGGAGAGCCAAATGAGAGAGTTTTTTGCTTTGCCTTTAAACCCAAATTCCTCTACTGCTATAGATTTAAATCAAACCGAAGGACACAAAAGTTGCATTAAAATCTTTTAGAGGAAAGGTTATTCCCCATGTGCAGAAACTATTTTAAAATATTTTTTCTGTATTTAATTATCCTAACTGCACTCTACCTATAAAAAGCAATTAGAAAATAACTAATCACTTCCTAAGTGCTGTATTTTTTTTTTTGGAAACGTGAAACCAATTTTCAGGTTCTTTTGCCTAACAGTCAAGCTGAATGAAGAGGGAAGAAGAGAAAGGAGGATGTTACAGTAATTGATCCTCAAGAAGCATGAAGAGGAGAGCCAACACCATCTCTCTGCATACCAGCGACAGCCAACAGATTACAGATGGGAATCCCAGATCTGTGGAGTTGAGTTGGTGAAAACTTGCCACCACGAGGGTATGATATACGATCAGCACTCATCCTTTTCCTCACTCTTTAGCCACATAGCCTGGAAGTGCTCTCAGCCTGTCTGAGAAGTGATCATCAAATCTGTCTGTCCCCTCTGTTGGATAATGCAAGAAGAATTTATTGGGCCCCAATGTCTTACGAATAGGGGTTGCACATCATAGGGAAGTCATTTAATAGGTTCGATGCAAATCATTTGCAATGAATGAATCTGCTTTCCTGTCTTGTAAATTATTTATTCCTTAAACAGAAGTGACCCTTCACTAGCTCAGAGTGTTAACCTAATTTCTCATCTATTTGAACAGCTAAGAACCTGCAGGATTGAAATTTCAAGCCTTCAAATGTAGGTCTGTGCAGCACAATCAAAATTTAATTTGGCTCAGTTCAAAAGATTAACTGGCAAAAGTTCTTTGTTTCCTTTCAAAAGACAACACAGCTATTCAAAAAGCTCAGATTTTTTAGAGAAACTCATGAACTGTCAGCACAATACACTCTACACTTCTCCATAATTTTGACTGGGATAATGAAAGTTGATCACCTCAGTCTAGAAACCTCTGTAAACCACATGGTAGTAGGACACTGATTTTCCTTTAATAAAGAAGACAGTAGCTGCACTGTAGTCAGTACAGTAACAGAAGAATTTGTTACAGCCCCATGAATTCCACTATTCTGCAATGACAGAATTTGACTCCTCCTGTAGGATAGGAAATGTCTCCTTGCTCAGCCAAACTGTTGAAGAGCTAGCTGCCACCTGGCAAAGCAGGGAAAATGTGCTATTTGGTGTTCCATTCACTCTGTCCAGGTTCAGGGACAACCAGCTAAGTGTCGCCTCTAACATTTCCTGCTCTAATCTATCACTCAGGACACAATGAGCAGCCACAATCCCTAGGACAGAAGAACAGATGCTTTCTGTGGTGGAGCCACACATGAGACACAGAACCTAAGAAGTAGGATTTGTAAAAAAGGCACATGGCCCACATGAGAGAGGAAGACACCAGAACCTACAAGACAATGAGGGAGAAGAGGACTTGTCAGACAGGACTCAATATTGCTGAAGGGTTTCTCCTAGGCAGCCAACAGAGATCATGGAGGATTACTAACGAATATTTGGAAAGCAAAATATTCCCTTCAGACTTCTATAATGATGCTTTATATCTCCAAAGTACTGCATGAAAAATTATTAAGCTAAAACCCTAGTGAGTTAGTTTCACAACTGGTACAGAAGGCAGTCACCTGCCAAATGTCAAACAATGAGAATGCAAAGACAAACACAGAAGGCTTTGTGCCTCAAAGCACAGTCCACTTGACCATGTTACCTCCCTTTATTTACTATACAATATTTATTACTGTGTATACTTCTCATTTCACACCCTTTTAGTCACATAGATAAAAATAAATTAGTACAATCTTATTTAGAAGTTATTTTAACATGGCTATAAGATTTTCTTTTTTTAACCAGCCATATAAATTCCCTACACACTTAAAAAAAATATAGTGAAACATCTCCCTAAAATCTTGTTGTAATTTCCCCTGTGCAAGGAGAAAAATGTAAGTTTTGCTATTACTTTCTATAGGTTTATGTTTTTTTAATTATAATTTTTATTCAAGAACCTTGAATATTAGATTTGAAAGTGTTTTGGGTACAACAACATAATGCACTTCCTTGGAAATTTGAGTTATTTCTTTCACAGAGTAACCATCTTAGTTGGTTTGACATCACCCAAATCAAAACTGATGGAAACAGAAGAGTGTGCATGGGGGATGGGAGAGATTTAGAATATTTGAAACACTTATTTTCATATAAGGGGGCCAATAACGCTAGTCAACAGGGGATTTCTGTTAGATCCTCATTTGGAGGAAGAAAAGCTTTTGGTCTTCATTTTCAGCTCCAGGCTTGTTCACAGTTTACCTCAGAAAAAGAGAAAACACTTTAAAAAACAATGTCTACTGTGCTGCAACTTGAAAAGAGATTTCCCAAGAGGATTTCTCTTTCCCTGGCTGAGAAAGGTAGATAAGGAAGGACAAAGCAGCAGACAAATATGATTGCATGGAAAAGTTCTTTAAAAAATTAGACCTCCTTAGAAAAAAATTTTCGGACAGCTGGAAGCACACAGTCCTCTGATGCAAACATGGGGAACATAGCTAGCATATTACCATAAAGAGTTCATGACCCTTATGCTGAGACTGTGGCCACAGCTCTGTTTACTATTTTTAGCAGAGTGGGTTTTCCCAAGGAAATCTTGTCAGACCCTGGTGCCAGTACCCACTATTGACCTCTATTACTATCAGTTCTGGATACACAAGTTTGGAGGCTGATTGGGATGCAATTTTTTAAAACTTTTTAAACTGGTAGTTTTTGTTAATGATTCAAAGAGCAGCCTTCCATGTAAAAAATGAAAGTTAAATTCAACGAAGTCTGGTAATCCCCAACAAAACCCATTTGATCCCTTTTGGCAATTATATCGCAAAGTACAGTGTATCAAGAGTTTACTGTTCCCCACCAACCATACACAAAAGACTTCTATGACATAACTTCTTGCACTAATTTCGCTGTTTCTCACTGGTGAATACCTGGTTGAGAAAAAGTTGTGCGGAACTGCCAGCTCATGATTTTATTGTGAATTTTGTGATACTTGGTATTTCTCTTAAAGCTCAAGCTCCTGGAGACAAGTGATGATGACATGAGAATCTGAGGTGTCGTGTAAAACAACAAGGAGGTTTCCAACCCCCACTAGGTGCCGACAAAAGCCTGAACAAGCTCAAAAACCATAAGGCATATAAAACCTGCCCCATTTTTAATTAATATTTTAAAGCCAGTTTCATAGTTCTTAGGTGCCTGCCTGATGACATTTTAATGTTTAGGATTGGCAATACTGAAAGCGTTTATTATTTGACTGGCTGACTGATCCTTGTATACAAGTCCTACACTATTTGTACACATCAAAGCTTGAAAAATCTACTCATCAACATAGTGATGAGTGGAAAACGTTTCCTGACACGTGTTGAGGCTAAAAGCCATAAACTTCTGCAGAACTTAAGCTTCTAACTAAAAAAGGTTAAGTTTCTAGCCCTTAATGTACCTTTTTTTAAAAAAAAATCCAGAGAGCTAGCACCAATGCCTTTATTACTGCTCATAGGACCTGATACAAAATCCAGTGAAGTCGATAAGGATCTTTTTGCTGATTTCAATGAACCATGGATCGTGCCCACAGTTTAGTAGATTCTAGTCAGATATTCTGTTGATATTCAGAACCCTATGGAGAACACGGGAGCACAAGACTTCAGAGAGATTCCTAGTGAAAGGAAATGAAAGAGTTAAATTATCAAGTTGACTAAGTGGCACTGGAATACAGACAGGTGGATCATTTTGTGTACAGCTACTTTATAGCCAGAGTTGTCTCTTCTAAGACCATAGCCACCCTGGCTTTAAAAAGCCCATAAGTTATTTCCTCTCTAGGCATCGTGGAAGGGAAAAGCAATGCAAATTGTTAGATCCCTGCATGGATACACAAATGTGGATCCACATCTGATCTGCAATCATCTTACCGCCGACCGCCATCTGAAGTATAGTCATTTGCATTCGCAGCTATGGGGCCACCAATCAGCTGTTTGAAGGCCATCCCCACTGCAGCCTCTGCTGCTGATCAGCTGTATGGGGGCCAACCCCTCCAAGTAGCTGCCCAACAGCTGATCAACATGCAGGGGAGCCCCACAGAACAGCTGACTGGCAGCCAGCCCCACCACCAATCTCAAAGGCAGAGAAGCAGCCTCAAAGGCTATGAGCTGCAGAGAGCTCTTTCCCTGCCTTTGAGATCCACATCTGATCCACCATCCGCCAAAAAATGATTTGCGGATACCAGCAGATATTAAGTGAATATCCGCAGATTTGCAGGACTCTACAGATTGTTGTCTGGTGCTCCCAAGTCCTGCACTGTTCTACCCCCTCCAGTGGTGGGCCGGTAAGGCTAGTAAACTCATATCCATATGCTCTCTCTCATTATCTGAGGATCTGCTTTTTTTTAGAAAGAAACTAAGCTAATCTGCTTTCATCATCTTGCTTTGGAGTGAAGTTTTCAGCATTCTGTGGAGTGGAAGGTCTTCTCCGCTTGGGAGGGTGACATATTAACTTAAGCCACACCTCCAATTCTAGGCACAGATTTACACAAAGTCTGCATCTTTTAGCTGCTGAGCAATATTTTCTTTTCAATGGTCAAGAATGTTATTTGATATTGAATTATACTTTCCCCCTGCTTAATGTAAAATACAAATGATTTAGTATTTCCAATAGGCTAACGTAATTTAAAGCTCACTGAAGAAATACTAATATAATGAAGTTTTCCTAAGGGAATTGAAATGGTAAAATACAGTAGTTATTTATATTATAGAAACAAAACACACCATTATCAAGCCACAACTTGTTTCAAACTAGTCTCATCTTCAAACTTAATATACTCTTCTAAATGAAATAGGGAGTAAAGTTTAATCGTAAATCCTTAGGAAGGTTATGGTAATGGGTGATATAATTCTCTGTGATCAATCTCTGCTGTCAGTCTTTCAACTTGCCTTATCTACAGCAGCATGATTTGGTTCTGTAATCATTTTATCAAAGAGAATAAAAATTTGATACTTGCCGCAAGTATTTCCGGCACCTAGTTTTGTTTCCTCATCGTTTCAGCCTCTCTCAGTTGCAAAACTAACATGGCTCTTACCATCATTTAAGATAATTACATCCTTTCACTTTTCCACTGTGTTCCCAGAACTGATACTTCAGCTCTCCACAAAGAATAACTTCAGGCTAACTACTAAATGTCACTTTTGTCAGCTTCCCCTCCTATAGAACTAATATTTTGTTCAAATCACTGCATGCAGCCTAAAATGCAGAAAAGTCAGTCTTTGTAATGGAATGGATGATTGGGTCACACTGAATTTCAAACCACACAGAAAAGTAGTAAGTGCTGAGAAACTAAGCATAATCTCATCAGCCATCAAAGGCAGCAGTCAATATGATTTCACATTGAATTGTTTTAAAATGGTACTTATTTGCATTTCTATTTTACCGTATTGCATCAAGAGCTGCAGGAGCACTATCACAAACATCATATAACTGCTGGATGGAAATGTTACGGTCTACTTTTGACTGCGTTTAGCATGTAAAAAGCTCCCCTTCCCTTTTGGGCACTTACATTCCTAGTACTTTTTTAGAATTTAATCATCAAATACAAAATGAAATATCTGTTATTCAAAACAGACCCATGGAAATCGCCTACAGCAGCAGATCACAAAAACTGGACTAATAACCAAGACCAGCTTTATCATTTGATAATTCTCCAAATCAATTAATTTACAAAGTTAGTCTTTATACTGTTTCTGGTATTTATGGTATGTCATTTTTATTTAACTTCCAAGAGAAGAGAATTCCTGTGGGTATGTTTTTCTTTTGTTCTAAAATTATTTTTAATGTCTTCGAGTATAAAAGACATAGGAGAGCATAGGCAATGCCTCTCATAAGCAGTGTTTCCATATGCATTGTAGGTTAAAAAGTTTTTTAATGTAAAGACTGAAATCAAATGTATGCCCATAGGAACTCAGCACTTTACAAATGAAATAAAAATGGATGGGATTTCTTGACTCATGACGCAGTGTTCTGTAGCAGTCACTGATAAAATGAAAGCATGCAAATTAAATTTTCCGAGGGCCAGTTTGCAACCCCCTTACTCATACTGATGAACCACTGTTCTCAGGAGTAGTGCTTCTGAAGTCTGTCGGAACATTGTGCAAGTAACTGCTCACCAGTGTCAGAGGGCTATGAGCAGACCATGAATTTACTGCATTTGCAAGTGACAAAGAATTGCTAGGTACTGAAATTTTACTCTGTGTAAGAGTTTACTTTATGTATATGAATCGTTGCCTTTGTCCCTCCCATGTTATTGCTACAAATGATGATCTGAATTACTTTTCTATTTCTAGCTGTTCATCCAGGGCTCTCAGCACCATTAGATTTGATGGCACAAATGAGACTGAGCATTTTCATTTCAGAAAATGGTTAAAAAAATCACCATATTCATTTGTAAAACCCTCTATCTTCTTCAATTCAGCCTCTCTACCTGCTCCTTTCCCCTTGCCACATTCCTAGCACTGGCTGTCTCTCTCTATCATTCCAGACTATTTTGTTACAGTTAGTATGGAAGCCTTCTCCTCTGCAGGCCCTATACAAAACAGTTTTCTAAACTTCTCATGTTTGACCATTGTCATTTCAAATCTCAGCTGAAAACTTCTCTTCCTCTTAGCTTTTTCTCTCGTCATCTGTTGTCAACCTCTGCCATGGCACCAAGCTCTGAAGTTTTCAGATACATTTTACATGGAAGGCACTACAAAAAATGGAAGATATATTGTAGTTTTTGCTTTTTCTTTAGAGTTTCAAAGACCAATGAACAGGATTCTGCATTTTTTTTCTCCTCAACTATAATTCACTTTTCAACACTAGAGGAAGCACTAGAGAAACAGATAGATAATAAGCATAATAGAAAACTCAGTTTGGGAGAAAACAAAGATTGCACAAACAGCCGTACAGTATGTAGAAGATGAAATGTAAAACAAACGGGGCATATTTAATACCTCATTAGCACTGGGAAGCGTTTCCTACACATGGACACTAGATATATTAACTTTGGCATATTTTGCCTACTTTACATGCCACAAGAGGTATTGGAGTTTGAAAGAGAAAGAGAGAGAGAGGAAACATACCCAGCGTAAGTGAGAATACCCCTGTGATGGTTCTCCTGGTACCCAGAACTGAGTGTCATCTTGTTACCTCCCTGCTTCCAGTGAGAGGGAGATTTGCTTGTGCTTAACTGGGCATCAGCTCCCAGACACCACGGGCTTGTCAGTCATCCAAGCTCTCTGAGCAATGCTAGCCCTTATTTTGTCATCGGTGCACTCCAGTCTCTGAGTCTCTCTGAAGTGTTCCCCCGTAATGTCCAGCCCCTTCTTCATCGTACACTCACAGAACAATACCGGATCTGCTATCCTCAACAGAACAGTGTCTACACCAGCTTGTATGATTTAGTTGAGGACCAGCTAATACCACAGCATTAAGATGGAGAATAAACATGTTGTTTTCACTATAAATCTAAGATTCAAGAGATAAGGATAATGAAAGCAACAGGTTACATAAAAAACAAAATCATAACTCACTTCTTAGAGCTTAATTTACTAGGCTAACCTCCTGTCTAAAGAAGTTTATCGCACCCCAAATGTCTTTTGCAGCACTGCAACCAAGGCTGGTTGTGATCCTATTTTCATGAATGTAAACATACTGCCCATTTATTCTCTAAATGCAGGATGATGGGGTGGCTTCTCTGTTCCCCAAATGTAGTCCAGCAAACCTTTGATGTGCATCCTAAAACAAGGTTCTCTTCCCCTGTTGTGTCTCCCCCTTGATGACTTATATACAAAGTCAATAGAGAGATACGAACTGTGCCTCTATTGTGTTAAGAGGCAGGCAAACAAACATCTTCTGTCTGACAGGAAACCTGTTTCTTCACCTCTGCCGTGATACAGAATCCAAGAACATATTTTCGGTATACATACATAATTCCTTATTTAGTATTGGTACATACATTTCACCAAGAATATTAACAACCAATATCACTCTGGCTTTCATTTAAGACTTCACAAGACATTCTTTGGTTAACCAGAATCTACATACCAAAATCAGGGTACTCCTGTATATCCCTTGCCAGTCGTCATGAGGGATTCATGAGTCACAACCCCTTGCAGAAAAGTCAGTAGGCTTTAGCATTCCCATCAAGAATATTAAGATGCACTAGCATTTTTTTGTACATTTCACCATAGTCAAACTATTTGACGTGAAGCCTCCTGGACAAAACACTGGACTGGGACTCAAAAGACTTGGGTTCTAGTCCTGGCTCTGTCACTGATCTGCTTGGGCAAGTCACTTCGCCTCTCTGTGCCTCACTTATATATTAAAATACATGCCTGCGAGAAGCTCTTGCTAGAACTTGTGTGACAAATGGATGGTTTTGATTACTAAATTGTGTCCAGAGTGCAACACAGAGTTTATTTTAAAAGAACGCAAGTGTTCATATTTGGGTATGTTTCCAAAACTGCATAAGTTTCCATCATTGTTACACTACTGCCTTAGGAACTAAGATGAGAAAATGTGCTTTTTATCAGATGAAAACTTCAACAGCAAAGAAAAAAAAAAAAGAAACTGAAGCACAAGTATTTTCATAGTGTCCATTTGAAGAGGAAAGGAAATAGAAGGCTTTGCCAATCATCATATCTCTGACCTTGTCTACACTACTTGGTATACTTCTGTATACTTCAATATAACTTAGTCATTCAGGGGTATGAATGAATAATTCACACCCCGCGTGACATAAATTACACTGACCTAAGTGCTAGTGTGGCTCACTAAGGCAGGATTTATTAAATTGGCAAGAGAGCTCTCCTCTTGCACCACCTTAGAGCATCTCCATGACAATTGCTACTACAGTGCCACTGTAAGTGCTGTAGTGTAGACGTAGCCTTAGGAGCACAGCAGAATCCTCACATGCATTTTGCAAAATTTGAGAACTAGGGAATGAATCCTGGGTGAGAACAGTCTTCAGGGTGTGGCAACTACTGAAGGTTTGAAAAAATAGTCTCTAATTACTAACAATAAATACATCAGTTAACACCTACTACAGTCACCTTCTTTTAGTGAGTACTAGATTCATCCTTAGCCATCCACTGGATTACACAGGACTGACAAATCTGACCTATCTTTATTTGTGATCCATCAAAGTTGATAACATCCCAGATGGAACAGACACATGAAAGGTGAATTTATTTACCAAGTAACCTCTAATCAGAACCTTCTTAATTTGAAACACAAGGATGGAAAGCCTGCATATCAACTACAAACCAAGTAAATTTGGTTTGTTGCAGACAGCTTATTGGAAACAAGCCAAAGACCAAGTGATTAACAAGCAAATAAGAGAGCTCAAAATGCAAGGCAGGATGATTTATTTAAGTGAAAACAGTGTCTGCACTGCTTATTAATCATTATGTATGTTCTTAGCAGGAATAGCTGGGCTGTGTAGAAAAAGTTTAGGGAATTCCATCCATATCTGAGCTGTAACCTCTAGATTTAAATGAACTGTCAAGGGGAAAGAAAAAGTACCTGTTCAGGGAATTTCTTGACGGCTTTATATCTTGGCCCACTTTTTTCACTGACTTTGATAGTTGAAGTTCAGTTAATTGAATATGTTCTTACATGGAACCTCTCTCACTCAGGTCAACAACACTCAGACCTTTCCCCATCTCTCTAACTGCTGCATCTGTATCTTGCCAGCACGTCTCATGTCTGACTCTGGTTCACTAATACACTTCTTCCGACTGATTAGACTGCACTTGATCACCATCTCAGGTCAGCGTGACTGGAACTTTCAGTTCCTCACTGAAATCCTCCTAAAGGTTTCTCAAGTATGTCTTCACATGAGCAACAATCTGTCTAGGTATTTAAATGCACTTACCACTATGATATCCAACTGCTGGTTTTAAGGCCTTCTCTACGTTCACAATCAAACCATCTTAACTGAGCCATTTTTAGACAATGTTTAAACACTGTTCGCCTGACCTGGTCAGAGAGACCAACAAACAGTAATGAGATCGGTTTGAAAAATAATAAAAAAAAATAGTAAAGACTTGGTCTGGAAAATGCTTCTGTGAGATCTTCACAGGGAAGACTGTGTTAAGCCAATTTGGCAGAAAGTGTGGCTTAACTGCCAGTCTGGTTAAAGAGCGCAAGGACATGGAAAAAAGATCCCATCTCTCTCTCTCTTCTCCCTCTCACACTTTCTGCTGGTATGGCACTGTGTCCTGTTAAACATCGCTTCTTGCTGCACCACTTCAACATGTCAAAATCTACTCTTTCACCTATCATTTCCCATTGTGTGCCCAGGGTATCTTGCTTACCACCAGATGGTATTGCTATGTTAGCACCTATCATTGAATGCACTGACCCCATCCACACTGGCAACAACTTTTACTATTTCAGAAGGACTCTTGGTTTCTTACTATCTTTGACACACCTTTAATGACACTGCAATCACATGGCTTCCGAAATAAAAGAATTATAATAGGTTGGTAGAAGGTTATCATTTCAGGACTTTAAGAATATAAAGAAAAAATAAAATTTCCAGGATCTTTGAGACACTGAAAACTTTGTCATTTTACTTATATCTATATCTTCAACATTCAAATGCAGAATGGAATAATTATTCAAAGCAGAATTCATAGTTGAGCAATAAGGCATAATAGTAGTACTGTTATCAGTTAGTTAATGCAAAGCATCTTCAGCCTTCACTGAAATGATAAAGGACCACTCTGGAGTACCTTTTCACTATGATAAACGTGTTCATTAGCAGTATTAACTTCCTGACAGATATTTTTCTAACCTGCTAGAACATACAATCACTGGGATTCCACAATCTCCAAAAGTAACTGTGACATTGGCCTCCAGGGGAGTCATGCTGTGATAGCTTAAACAGGGCAAATGGCAAAAAATAGGGCAGACAGGTCCCTAAATACTGGTAGTTTTTCTTCCATACGATATACCAACCCAGCAACAAACAGGCTAACTGGCTAAAGTGTCCACAGAAAGGCTCACCATGTAGGAAAAAACTCCTTTTATGGCCCACTGTGAGAGCTAAAGGTTCTTTGATGGGCCATTGACTGGCGTTGTTCATTCACAAAAACTGGATACAGAGCAAACATATGAAATCCAGGTGAAAAGTCATATTTATAACTTCAGATACAAAGATGATACATGCATATTAACAGGATAATCAAACTCAGCAAAACATAATACCCTTTTCCATTGATACATTGTAAAAGATTTGTTGCAATTATATAACAGTGGTAGCAGCAAGGATATGCATGGTCATAATTTTATCATTCATCATCACTCCCCGCAACCCCACAAAAAAAAAACTGATGCACAAAGGGAGGTCCCAGAAACGGGTGAACCTATCCTAGGATTTCCCATTTTTGGTTCTGTACTATCACAGCTTCTAACCCAATATTAGAAGTATCAGTGTATAAAAGAAATGGTTTACCAAAATCATGTTCGACTATAACAGGCTTTGTTTTTGTAAGGTTTGTTATGGAAGTACCAATGTTATTGACTCCCTTACAAACATTACCATGGATTTGGTTAGAAGCATGGTGGATTGGATCTGCTCTTGCAGCACTATCCCTGCATGTTTTATGCCATTTTGCCAGGAGTTAATAAAAATAGCTAATTTATTCATATAAGCTCTGTCTACTGTTCGGAAACCAATTAATATCAAGTTACTGTAAACATTAATGTTCTTCACAGTGTAGGTATTCTGGCATTTATCCATGAAGGCTGAGAGCTGTTTCCCTCAGTTTCCCTTTCTGCACATCTAGTTAGGCTTGTAATGGATTTTCTGCTATGAAAAGTTCCAGGGTTGGTTAGAGACATTAACTGTGAAATTTTAACATCACTATGCTTTTCAACACGAAGTGAGTTCTCATCCAACAAAACAGCATAACCATAAAGTTCTTCCTCACATAGCACATTCTCATGTACCATTTCTAGCATGTTTGAAGGTTTTTTCAAAAGATCAAGCCCATAGTACATTTTTACAGTTCTTGATATTAGCAATAAATTTGTCACAAGAGTTAACATTAATATTAACGTTAACATCAAATCTATCACAAGTGTGCATTCACAAGCCTTTTTGTCATGCCATGATATGTCTAGGAGGTCAGTTTGTTCAATACCCTTGGGGTTTTGGTGTTCTAGCAATAAATGAGGTGAAATGATAAGGATATTCTGTCTTTCAAGGGTTAACTTGCTTTTCTTCTCTCAACAGCCATGACAAACCTTTTTCTCCATCAGCCAGATAATAAGCATCAAAACAGACACTAGCTCCTAGCCTTCAAACTCTTAATTGTTACCAATTCCAAGAAGGGGACCCCTCTTCAAAGTGAAGCTAGTGGATTCATACACAACTGAAAGTTGCTGGCCCTTAGGAGCTGGCACACTTTTCTCACCAGATAAACTGTTGCTTTCTGTGAACTGTAATTCATTCTAAACTAACTCAATCCAACTGCTTGCAAAAACCACCAGGAGGTTGCATTCCTGCAGGATCTTCCTTCCCTAAGCAACAATCCATCATTTTATCTTGCTCCACAGAAACATTGCTCTGTTCAGTTACAATAGACTGAGTTTCCCTGAAATCCAGAAGTGTTTCTGGTATGATAGGATGGTTTTCATACAACTCCCTGTTAAGCCAACTGCTAGGTTCCATCATCAAAGGATTAGACACATTCCATCACCTCTACAGGTTTTTTCACTGGCAACAGGCAAGTTACCAGGCTCATCACATACCAGCTTGGAGATCCTGTTCTCCTTGTCACAAGTTTCTACACTGGTAGTGGGTAACACAGTTAAATTATCTCCATGCTTTCCTCGTGACCTAGTCATATCAGCCTGAAAAGATATCATACTTTTATCGAGAAACGCATCAGTATCAGGCAAACTAGAAGTATCAGGATTATCTGGTTCCTGGGGTCCAGTTATGACACTAACCAGATGCAAGCTGGTTATAATGTTACTACCCTTACTCAGAAACACATCAGTAAGAGGCAAACTAGAAGCATCAAAATCATCTGGGGTCCAGTTATGACATTAACCGGTTTAAACCTGGTTATATCATCATTGCCATCAACAGATACAGGCTTAGGAACACTTCCTTCCTGGGTTTTAGCTGAATCCAGTATCACCCCCATACAACTAACAATTCCTCTACAACACAGGCTCCCTGTTTGTTTACAAACTTCCTTACTGTCACCAGTTAGGCAGTCTTTTATAACGATGTCTTGGAGGAAGGGACAGCTTCCTTAACAGGCTAGCTGCCCTTCACAATAGACAAACAATTGGAGATATCCTCTCTATTGTCCCAGCACTCCCAACTGACTACAGACAAATCCCAGGAGGATAGGTCAGGCAAATTGCCACTCCCAGCATATAGACAATATAGACACACTCCCCTTTGTCACAGCACACAGGGCTGTTTACAGACAAAGGACTAGAGATCAGGGTATCTCCCTACATCAGCCAGTCATTACCTCTAATAGACAGGGCTTAGGAACATTCCTTTCCTTGTCATGATTCTCCTGAGATTGGGTAATGATATGAAACTGGTTAAACCCAGTTACCGTATCATTATTATACAAAGTACCAACATTGTTATCAACTGGACATCTCTCAATCTTTGCTTCTAAGAGTAGCTAGGCTTCCAGGATGACACAGTTTCTGCTGGTCTTTTAATATTTTGATTTGGAGTTTAATTCTGGCAACTTTTGCCTCAACTTTCAGTTTCAGCCATCTGCCTTCCTGGGCAGCTTTTTCCATCTCAGGTGTCTTTGCTTTCTTTGCGATCGAAGTTCTATCATTTCTTTTTCAAGCTCCCCCAGCTGCTTGTTTTTTACTGCTAGCATTCTCATAGCCTCTGCTTCAGGAAAAGACATAGCTCTTGCTTTCTGATCATCAGCCATTTAGCAGGTCTTTCAGCTTTTCATTAGGGGCTTTCTTCTTAAATTCTTAAATTAAATTGTGAGCACAAATTTCCAAGGGATTCTCAGTCAAGATCCTCCTGTGCTCTCTGCTCACTTACTGTAACTGATTTTTAACCCTTAAACTCTCAAATGTCAAAATTAATTTGTGACAAGCCTGCGGTACTGATCCAAAATTCAAATTAATCTGTGGTAATCTACATCCTAATTAAGACTAGGCCACTGTGACGTTGGCTGCCAGGGGAGCCACGCTGAGATAGCTTAAACAGGGCAAAACTGCAAAGAACGGGGCAGGCAAACCCCAAATACCGGTGTTTTTTCTTCTATAAGATACACCAAGCCAACAACAAACAGCCTCTGTTCATCTCACTGGTTATTCAAAAGATAAAAACATGGTTCTCTTGAAGTCATACAACCCTCTAGCCTCCACCCAGACAGCCACGGCAAATATGATGGGGATTATTTAAAATCTTTATCCATCATATGTAAAAAAAAGTTCTACTAATCCCAAAGGACCGGGCACATTACCAAACAGGTCAATGAATAGTTCAACTCTTACCCAAATACATGCTTAAAGCCAATGCTTATTAACTAAGCTAATATTTATTTAAAAAGAAAGTATTGGTTAAAAGATCATATACATACAGATGAGAATAAAAGTTTATAAGTCATTTGAAATTCAAAGTAGAGCTGATAACTGAGTTGCAACATTCTTAATGTGCCAAAGTCTCTGAAAAGTACCCAAACAGCTTGTGGGGTCATTAGTCCTTCTCTAGAGCTACTTTGTTAGAAATCCAGTCCAGAGAAATGAAGCAAAAGATGAAGATAAAGTGGACAAAATTTTCAGGGTCATATATACTTTCTGTCCTGTGGGTGGATATTCTGTGTTTCAACTTGTGGAAATTCACAGAAGCAAGATGGAGTCCAGGGTGACATGAGCAAGTCACATGTCTTTGCAGTAAGGCTCACCAGGTGGCAAAGAACTCCTTTTATGAGCCATTAATTGGCATTGTTCATTCACAAAGTAGCTAGACCAGATACAAAAGTTACTCCAGGAGCAAGCACTTTTGAAATACAGATGGAAAGTATAACTTCAGATACAAAGATGATACATGCATATAAAAAGGATAATCATACTCAGCAAATCAGAACTTTTCCATTACTACTTTACATGACATACTTGGTATAAGATTTGTTGCAATTACATAACTATGTTAGGAACAATTACATGCATAGTCATATTTTAATCATACAGCGTCACTGTAACATATTCCAATAATTAACTGTCTTTATAGTTAGGAAAAAACTTTTTAATATCTAACCTAAATCTCCCTTGCTGAAAATTAAGCTAATTACTTTTTATCCTACCCCTGGTGAGATGGAGAACATTTAATCACTGTCCTATTTATAGCAGTCCTTAGCATATTTGAAGACTTCTCTTCTTTAAACTAAACATGCCCAATTCTTTCAACATGTCTGCATAGGTCAGGTTTTCTAAATAATTCATCAATCATCATTTTTATCAAAAATGATTTTCTCCTCTGAACTTTCTCCAACTCTCTCAAAGTGTGGTGCCAAAACTGAGTGCTGTACTCCAGATGAGGCCACACCAGTGCCAAGTAGAATGGATCTGCTATTTCCCATAGTACATAGGACACTCCTGTTAATAAACCCTGAATTATAGTCACCTTTTTTACAACAGCATTGTAAGAATCATAGAAATGTAAGGCTGGAAGGTATGTCAAGAAGTCATCAAGCCCAGCCTCCGGCAATGAGGCAGGACCAGGTACACCTAGACCACCAACAACATGGGTTTGTCTGACCGGTTTTTAAAAACCTTCAATGATAGGGATTCTACAACTTCCCTGGGAAGCCTATTCCAAAGTGCAACTACTTTTGTAGTTAGAAAGATTTTCTAAGCTAAAATATCTAACCTTAATCTACTTTGCTGCAGAATAAGCCAACTACTTCTTGTCCTACCTTCAGTGGACACAGAGAACAATTGACCACAGACTCGGGTCTACCCAGGTCTACAGACTCAGGCTCGTACTATGGCACTGAAAATAATGTAGCTGTTCCCATTCAGGATGGAACTTGAGCTCAGAGACCCACTCCTCCTCTCTCAGATCTGTAGACCTGGGTTCCGAGATTTACTGCCATGTGTGGGGTTTTTTGTTTTAGTTTTTCCAGTGTAGACATACTGTTAGACTCAAATACAAAATTACATAGAAATAACCATCTTTAACTCAAATAAACTAATGCTTTAGAGTAAGCCATACAGAAAATGAAAGACAAAACTCCAGAGGATTATAACATTTAAACAATATAACCTCAGAAATTCCCTTCCCTAAGTAGATTTTAGACAAGTCAAGGGTCACCTTTTTCCATTACAATGGTAACAAAACTAAACTAATCAGTACCCAGTTCAAATATGGGCGTTCAATCCTAAAGAATTATCTAACAAACAATTCTCCTAGAGAGTTCATTCCCATGTTAAACAAACAGAAAAATGAAGATATCTTGCCAGTAGCAGAAGAGATAAATCATATCACTACAGAACTTCAGAAATTTCATAGAGTATAAAACAGAATGAAAGAATTACTGGTCCTCATGCTTGAAAGCACCCACAGGAACACAATCAGATCAAACAGCCTCCCTTTCATTTCTTAGAAAGCAGTTAGCCAATGGCAACTATGTTTTGGAATGGGTGCAACGGCTTTTACAAAGGTATATCTACTGCTTTCTAAGCTACCACTTACTTACATGTGGCACAGAAGTGTCAAAAGTACAGGTTCAGAGCCCTATTACCTTACTTTTTATCAATAACATTCACTCACCTTATGTGCCCTATAGATTTAGCAGAGTTCTGAACTACACAGGCAGCAGAGGTCTCGGAGCTGTCAGCTGTGGCAAGTTCTTACCTGTCCCCCAGTAGTGCTGGGGCTCTCAATGCCCTCGTCAGCCCCATTTTGTCACTATAATTTTTAATAAAAGTCAGGGACAGGTCACAGACTTCATGAATTTTTTGTTTATTGCCTGTGACCTGTCCCTGACTTTTACTAAAAAATTAACCGTGACAATAGCTTCAACTTAGTGATGAGATTTTTTTATAACATACTAAAGAGTGGAAGGAAACTCCTTTCTCCGTCCACTTACACCACACAGTTTTTACACAATATAAAAGTAAAAAAACTCACTCCATTCCTGGGATTTGGTTTTATTAATAAAGAATATAACTTTATCCAGTTTTGATTCCCAACAATATTTTGCCTCTTACCTAATGACTACTTGCTCTACTTAGTAGTCTATTGTGAAGGACCTTGTCAAAGGCCATTTAAAAATCTAAATCAACTGTGTCAACCATTTTCTCTTTAAATAGTAATAAACATGTTCAAAATATTATAATATATTAGGGAGACAATTTCCTTTTGCAGAAATTGTGCTGAACAGACCATATAATCATGAATTCCATGTATTTCTTTATTCTACTATTAATTATTGTTTCAATCAATTTATCAGTTGTGAAAGTCTTACTGGTCAGTAATTCTCCAGTTCACCCTTGAGGTTGTTTTAAACGCAGTACAGTATGTGTCATTAAGAAGTGGCTAATGTATTTTGTTTATAAATTTGCCTGGGTAGCAAAACAACTCAAACATCACTTTTGATATCATGTATTACCTACTATTGACTTCTACTTGACTTTTTGAAGTAAATGGAAAGAGAACTTAAAAAAAAAAAAATCAGATATGCAGGTTTGCTTGGCTTAAAAGTGCACATATTATATATAACGTTCCAGTCTATGGTCTTTAACAAAATGTGAACTTGCTTGGGGGGTATGCACCAAGCTGTGTAATGCCACTCTTAAAACAAATTGTTTGCCTTTAATCTTGTTTTAAACATGTGTAGGTTCTTCCTGTCCTGCTTGCTAAATTCACTATAGGTGGACAGGCAACCTATGGAGCTAGTGAATTGCAGGCTGCAGCACTGTCACACAGAATGGAACAGAAGAGACATTCCTACTGTGCTCTGTAGGACAGCTCAACATTAATGCTACACTGTAAATAACCCAGTATTCTTGAAAGCACCTTGTTAACCTCAAAACTTCAAAGGAAGCTCTTATAGAAGGACTGAAAAAATAAATGCTATTCAAAAACCACACAATCCTGCTTTTCCCATTTTTAGCAAGAAATTATACAAAGTTAGACTGGTTCCAACTGTACTGAACCACGGAACAGCACTAAGACAGCATTTACAGACCTAGAGAAGCTTATGTACAGATCATGGCAGGCTTACACAAACATGTACCCAGACCGGCATCTTATTTTCAATTTAAAACTATGAAAATTGAACAACAATGTATTTTACATTACTTTAACATTACACTGGGGGGCTGGGGATGGGAGGGACTTTCTGAGTGTAGGTTTTTACAGATTATAGGAAGGCTATAATATAAATGAAAAAGGGCCATGGTACCTGTATGAATCCCCAGTCTTTACCAATCTCATTGTCAAGCCTAACTTTATCTGTGTATAAAAACCTGGTCACACTGCTATAAAAACTTCCAATAAACCCTCCCTGCTTTTAAATAATGTAAGGGCTGTTACATTACAACAACTCCAACTATCTGAACTTTGCTTTTGTGGCTTTAATGAAAAAAATCTCCTGTCATTTCAACACGTTTTGTGATATAAATACCTTCAACTTTTTTAAAAAAGGGGAAAAGTAAAACAGCAGTGTTAAAAAACAGAAACCAATAAAAGAGAAACTCATGACTTTGACTGGAAGCTGATGGGATAAAGAATAATGAAGCACTCACATACTGTTTAAATATCTATCAAGGTGAATTTGCAGTCTGGCAATATTTAGGAAATCCTGCAAAACCTTCCTCAAACCAAAGGGAGGGGAGGAGGAGACGTTCATAAAATCTTTTTAAAAGTAAAATAGAAAACAAAAATCCTATTCTTAGCACAGTTTTAACCCTGAAATGGGAGAAGTGCCGGAAACTCCAGAGTCCACTAGTAACTTGTTAATTTCTACTGATTTTACATGGAAGCCACTCCAGTGTAGTGACGGGAAGCAATACACAATTCTGAAGTTATTATTTAGAAAATTTTGGACATCCCTCCCTTCATATAGACACTTAATGAAATGAATCAGAACTGCTCCTTTGGGGAATGACAGACCCTGTTCAAATCTATTCCACTGATTGGAATAGGCTGTGGCTCAGGCTTTGACATGGCTTGTGAGACAATTCTCAGCAGATTTAACTAGTTAACATAATTCTTCCTCATCCCATGGCTGGATTCACGTGTACATCAGTCTTGTTTTCCACACCAAATCCCTGACAGCAGCAGCTTCAAGTGACCAGAAGGGAAGTCTTCTCTCAAACTAATCCAGCAGAGCCAATTCCCAGTTATTTTAATACCAATAATATGAAACATCTTTCAAGGGGGTGTTAAACCCACCAGTTTTGACAATATCCCCTCACCACTGGTAAATTTGCAACTGAAAACTATCCTGGAGAACTGGATTCTATTTTAGCCTCTACAGAGTTGCTATGTGATATCAATCAAGTCACTTAGACCAAACTTTTCACAGGTGGTGACTAAAAGCATGTTCATCATTTCTGTGTGACTGTCTTAAGATCCTGGAGACTGATCTGCAGAAGTGCTGAGCTCTCAGAGCTGCTCCTGAAGTCAATGGGGGCTGTCCTTCAAACAAGGCATTTTATAAGAAGTCTGAAAAATACGGTACTAGGTGGCTCAGATTGGGCCCCTCAATTAGGGGATTCTTTGACCGTAAGCTCTGGCTCAGCTCCCGAACTGTAAATTGGGGATAGTAATACTATCTCACCTCACAAGGGTGTTGTGAAAATACATTCATTAATGTTTGGGATGCACTCAGATGGTATCGTGATGAAATCCACAGTAAAGGCCATGAGAAAACTAATAATTCAGTTTTCCAAGCAGTGTTTGAATAGTACACATTAATAAGGTGTGGGACCACAGACTGAAAAACAAGGAGAAAACCCAATATTGAATCCATTAAGAAAGCCCCCTCCATCATGTGCACTGAACGAGGCAGGCTTCCGATGGGATAAAAATACTGTTTGTCATCATGTAATTAAATGCTGAATCTTAATACATATGCACAAGGAAGGGGAGGAGGGAGACAAATTCCAAATGCACAGGCAATCTTAACTCTGACATTTCCTTACTTTTGAGTGATGGACTCTACAAGTTTAAGAAAATGCTTTTAATGTAGGGTTTTGGACAGAATGTAAAAGATTCCTTTTCAATTAATGCTTTCTGTGAAAAAAATCCTTATCCCAAAAGAAGTGTTGTCCTGAATGGGACTTCAAGCACTTAAAATTGTACAGAAAAGTTCTTTAAATACATCAGGTCTCATGGATGCCACAATGATCTACATTGGCTCTACTTAGCAACACTGTAATGAGATGAGGATGTATTGCTGGCTTACCTGATATTCATTTGGCCAGAAGGTGCTGACAGCCAGCTCAGCTCGAAGCCAGTCTTTGCCAGTGGAAACTGTCACATTCCAAATGGGATTAGCAAGAGGCCCCTTGTTCACCCTAACTAAGATGTTCAAGGTTCCAGGGCTTGCTCCATTCTTGCTATATAAAAGATAACTGAAATCAATGCAGTGAGTGTCATTTTCCTTCATCGAAGGAAGTTGGAGTCGAGCCTTTTCTCCAGGATCATGGTCTGAGGAATCCACTATCATGTATGACCCTAGAGAGAGAAAGAGTTAAAGACAGATAAATGCAGGGATTCAAAACAGCTCACTCTATAAAAGAGAGAGAGAAAATACATGGGTTTGGCAGGTACCCATGTCCAAACATATTTTAAATATGTCAAAACAAAATACTGAGAATACAGAGGTACCATGGGATTCAAACAAATGTAGGCTGCTAGCCATGCAGGGAATCCACAAATCCTGAGTTAGCCATGTAGGCACCCAATACAAACATGGGAAGAGATAGGCACCTGGGAATGGGATCCACTCAAGGCAGCACACTTGGCAGGGAGCCATATAAGCCAGGACCACACACCTAACAGCATCAGGTGCCTAAATCAAGGCTACAGGGGAACATCTATCTGTTCTTGCAATGCACAGCTGGGAACCCCTCTTCTAGAGTCAGGCACCTTAGGTTCCCAAGCCATTTCTAGCATGAATGGTAGTATCACATGCCTAACTCCACACAAAACAAATGGGTGGTTGGCAGGGAGGTTTCCCATATAACCTTTAGCCCAGTGGTCATTGTACTCACTTGGGATACGCAAAAACCCAATTCAAATTCCTGCCTCTGCCTCCTGAGAAGGTATTTGAAATAGGTTTTCCCAACTCTCAGGTGAGTTCCCTAACCACTGAGCTACAGTGATTCTCACTACCTCTTGTCCAAGTCCACACAGTGGTTTGGCTTCAACAAGAGATACTGAGAGAAACCCACATCAAAATATCCCATATTCTATCCTCAGTATGGGATTTGGGCAACTAAATCTGGGCCTTAAGCACTTAAATCTTTTTGCTGGATCTAGGCCATTCTGCCTTGCTGAATTCTCCCAGCAGTTTTAAACAGATACAGGAATCTTGTTTCCACTTCCAATCTTATACTCTTGGGGAGCACTCTTTTTGCCTGTTTAAGAGCTGTAAACATTTTATGTCAGAGATGGTTCTGTTTCAGTGCAGTGTGAAGTGAACCATATATTGTTGGTATAATGGTTTCTGAAGTGCTCTGTGATCCTTTGGGATGAAAGGCTCTACAAATTGAAGTTATTTTAAGGTGTCATTCTGTTCTAAAAAGACTAAAAATGGCACTGTGAAGTTCTAAATTTATATTATCTGCGGACTGCCAGGCAAAACTGCTCACTTTACAAGTATATATGTGATTTTTTGTAACTAATACCTCAACATCTCACCCTGGGATCTGAAAGTCAAGTTCATCTCCTTCCTTCGCATACATTACCAGAAAAAAGGGTTCTGCAGTCCAAATTACGCTCTCCATTACACCTGTGTGATACAATGCTCTGCTATGGGGTTCCAAAAGTGCAACCAATTTGAACTTGGCCCTCAAATTGCAACTCCAATTATTCTAATGAGACTCGAGAGAGAGACACCAGATCAGCCCCTCCTTCCTTATTGGCTCAGAAGAGCTAACAATGACTGGTACTAAAAGTAGCAAAATGTGTCAATGAAGTAAGCAGACAGGACTCTAAATACAGACAAGTGAGATGGTGCATCTTTTCACAGTAGAAATAATATACATGCCATCTTCCCAAAACTATGCATGTTGCTTTGTGGGAAAAGAACATGCTCTTTCCAGGGCTGCTTTTTGTCAGGGTTGAAGATTTAACATTTGTACTAAAATGCATTTTTGACTCTTCATCCCTTTGAATAAATATGAAATATTGTTAAACCACATAAAAAGGCTTCATTTTCCTACACATTCATTGCTGTAGAGCAAAGACGCTGAAAAAAAAAGGCCTCATACAAAACTAGATGTGCAACTGTTACTCACATTTGTGAGCTTTTATTCACAAAAGGAGCCCCACAGCGGCACTTCTGGTGTGACTAAATGCTTGATAACAGAGCAAGGGCTGCAAAAGCTAGCCTATTGTTAGTAAGTAGTGTAGCAACTGTGTCAATTTTTGGTAAACAAAATTACTCTTTGGGAGTAGGGGGTGTATGGTGAAAGTAAAATAAATTACACTATATGCCAGAAGGCACTGTGTGGTGGTTTTTGAAAATGCACATGATCTATGGAAAGAAAAAACTGTTGATAAGTTATTGATCAGTGGAAATAAAAATGTTTGTGTAAATGAAAAATCATCATTTGAGTCACCTGTTCAATAAACCTCGCCATTGATTTGCATAGCTGCCAACTAGTCTAACAAAATATCAAGCAAATATTTTACAGACTCAAATAAATTAGGTTTTATAAAGCTGTGTTACTAGTGTTCAATTATTATTATTTTCTTAATGAATCTAAGAATAAAAACCCTTTTAAAAAAAGTTGTGTATCTGATACAGCTTCAGTGCCCAATTTATACTTGAATACCCATGCAGAAACTGCCGTTTATGATCTCTTTACAAACAACTTGGCAAAATTTCATTGGTTAATGGCCAGCTTCTTCCTGTTACTGCTCATTTTTAAAGCACTGCAATGAAAGATACTAGGATATTTAGGTCCATTATTATTAATAGTCTCCACCAATTATGGTTTACTATTGATAGACAATAATGCATTGGTGCTTCTAGCACAGTTACACCAACGGACTCGCTGGTGTTCAGCTGCTATGTACCTTGGCTCTAGTCTACAGTAAACTTCAAAAGAGTATTTGGAGCCTACATTTCAGGTCACAAATACTACTGAAATCATTTGGCAGTGTCTAATTAGTGCAGTTTGACATAACATATTGTCACAATTTTGGTGATAAATATTACTCCTTTGGCCTGTAATGTGTTTGCTACCGTTTATTCTGCTAATTTAGGATCAGAAATAAGAAATCTTGGTGCAAAAAATAAATTAAGATTCTGTTCTACATCACTGACACAGACGCCTTCAACCATTTATTCTGGTTGGACTGGCCTCTAACAAAATGCCTTCTGTACTTACATTTACTTTAAAAACATTTTTAAACCATGGGCAAACAATAACTTTTTTCAGCAGAATGGAGATTTTATTAAGCACTCTGAAAGCTACACTGGAGGAGCAGATCAAACCCTCTCTGACTTTACTTACATGCACAGTGGAACAAATTGAGCTTAGGAGAGAACTGCAGTTTGCTATATCTTCAGTATAAAGCTAAAACTATTGAAAATCAAAACATATCAAACCAAGTCGTGCGAAACTCCACTTTGGTACAAGCAGTTATAGTTCACGTAATAAAAAACCCAACACATATCAACAGTTTGTCCTTTTAAGTATTAAGAAGCCCTCCTTCAGTCTTTGGAAATTCCAAAGCCACACAATCTTTCTGCATATAGATATTTTATTGTAGCCTTTTAGCTTCATTTTTCAGCATTTAAAAGTACTTAAGACCAAATTCTCATACATTTATTGACATATGTTCATCCTACAGCACAACATGAAACGCTCCAGACAGCACTTGTAACCATTTGTCACAAAGCCAAAGCATCTGTTCAACATTTTGCAAATTCCTTCCCCCCGCCTTTAACAGACTTTATCACATGAGCATACAGAACCCTGCAACTGCCGCTTCCTAAACGGCTCTAAGAAAACTGAAATTCAAATCAATGCCAATGTAAACTCCTCATCAAATTCATATCTTTCAAAAATGTTGCTGAAGAGATCTGTTTTGAACATTGTTATACTGTACCCAACATGCTACCTTACTTAGACAAGGCTACGCCTAAGTACTAGAGATTCCCCTAAATTAATTTTTCTTTTAAAGCAATGGGTTGCAACTTAAAAAACAATGCTTACTCCAAGTAGATATACACAACATAAATACACATTCCAAGAACTTATTCTATATGGAGAATGCTATTTTTGTACAATGCCAACAGCAATTCGCTGTTTTACACAAAAGGTTTATAATCAGAAGTCTATTAAAAATGCATTTAATGTAGTTGTAAAAAAATCATCAATTCACCAATTTGGAACATGATTAGCTGGTGTAGGGTCATGCTAATTTGGAGGATGTAGAGTCTTGATCCTGCAAGCACTCATGTTTGTGTTTAACTTTACACAGACGGGCAGCCCCCAGTGAAGACAACAAACACACACGTCAATAGGACTATCCAAGTGTGCAAAGTGCATGCACACATGCTTGCAGAATCAGGACACTTTACACCTATGCAGAACTATACATTTCCCAAGCTTCATCAATTATGAAGTGAAACCAACTGTGATTATATCAAAAAAGAAGATAATTGTGGTAGTTTAAAAATATTTTTAAACAACATTAACACATTTCATTCTTTTACCATGTATCCAAGAGGTGAATTTTGTTAAGTAGGTGGTAAACCATTCATAAAATTACCACCCACCTCCCAAAAAGAACTTGTATAGAAGTAATGAGATTTTTGAAGTTATTGTACATTCAACTGCCTATTCAGATTACTATATCTGAACAAGTCAGGTATTTGCATGTCCCCAGGGCCAATAAAATACCTAGCTGGCTCTGTGCAGAGGCAAATAACCCATTTGTAACTGCATGAGCACATGAAGTGTTTGAATGTACAGTTATACACACAACTTTGAAAGTTAAGCCCACAATAGTTTAGCACTACAAAGTCAACAGATTTCAGTTCATTACTGCTTTTAATAAAAAAAAATGGCACATTTAACAAGACAAACTCTGCTGACCAATAAACTGGGCAATGAATAATGGACATAATCACTGGCAATATTGTGAAACTGGTAAAGCAAGGGAGGAGAGAACGTACCTCAATTTCTCTCTTGAAATAACCAACAGATTACAGAAATACCGACTTCTGAGTTGTGTGTATCTTACAAGAGGAGACAAAATAGCTTGGCTGGTGTAACCTAGCAAAACAAAGGCTTAGAAAGGACGCAATTGCTATCTAATAATACACAAGAGGAGAGTAAACACAAAGAAGGGAAAAGTGGTATTTGAACTAAAGGACAATATCGGCACAAAACAAATGGGTATAAAATGGTATAATAAATTTAGTCTGGAAATTAGAAGGTTCCAACCATCCAATGGTGAGATTTTGGAGTGAGCCTCCCATAAAAAGTAGTGGATGTAAATAAACTAACTCATTTTAATATGAAACTTAATAAGTTTATGAACAGGATTCTATGATAGCATTGCCTGCAATAACGGGACTGGACACAATAACCTAGGTGGGTCCCCTCGTGCTGTCTCCTATGTCAAACAAAGGAGTAATGAGAGGATAGGAAATCAAGAAGCAGTTCAAAAACCATTATTGCAGCAGCAGAAATATGAAGTACAGTCAAGGTCATATGACTACCAATGCATAAGACTAAAAAAACAAGGACTGCCCATTTTCAAACAAGAATTTACAGCTTTTGTTATGCGTAAAATAGTTAGGGGAACTATGTATGACAGTTGAATGTTTTCATTAAGAAACTGTCTGCACTGCCAAAAAAGGCGTGCATTTACAGTGAGATAACCAACACACGTTAGCTACCTCACTGTAAAGAACACTTCTGTTGGCAGCAAAAACAGCCTCTATTAACATGAAAGAATGTGTTCACTTTTGTTTCCTGAATTTCACAGGGGTTAATTCCATCTTTGTATTATGCTATCAGAAATGAGAGATGAAGAATATCTATTAGGTCATCTGTTCATATGCTACCAGTGAGGGACTGTTCCCAACTACACCCTTTTCCTGCTCCTCAGGCCATTTTTGTAAGTCCCAAGTGATGAGACTGTCACCACTGGTCCTGTGAGACTACTGCACAGCCCATCACACCTCGCTGTCAGGAAAACAACAGAGGTATTCAATCTGATTTGTATTGTAATACACTGCCTTGGTACCTCTCTACAGGTTCATCTTCACCTAGGTGTTTACACCCTCTTAAATAATAGTAAGCAATTATAACCTTCCCCCATCATACTTAAAGCACTGTTTTGCTCAGTTATACATTCTTAATTTTTATTTCCCCTCAAATCAATCCCACACCACTGTCATCATTTTTGCTGCTTGTGCATGCCTCTGATCCCCCTCCAATTTGTAAGTCAATTAAAGGTCCATAATATAACCATCCTCACTGTAATACAAGAAAAAGGTCAATGCAATCCTCTGGTGCATATACACAGAGACATCAAGTTATGCAGTAGTGAAAAAAATATTCCCTCTGCAGCTTTGGTGGGACTGCAATTGAAATTCAGTTCTAGCAACCTCAGATACAGAAAGATTTTGATTCTATTTTGATAAGGCTCTTTTAACCTTGATCGTTTACTCACTGAAAGCCCGCTACACACACGGAATAAAGCAGATCCATATACAACTAGCTAACTGGAAAAAGATCCCAAGGCCCAAAGAAACCATTGTGATCATCTCATCTGACCTCCTGTATAACAGGCCATAGAACTTCCCCAATATCATTCCCAGAATGTATCTTTTAGGGAAAAAGCACACACTTTATTTAAAAATTGGCAATGATAGTGAATCCACCACGACCCTGGATAAACTGTCCCAATAGTTAACTACCATCTCTGTTAAAGATTTACAACTTATTTCCAGTCTGAATTTGTCTAGCTTCAAGTTCCAGCCACAGGATCATGTTAGATCTTCCTCTGCTAAACTGAAGAGCCCATTATTACATATTTGTTCCCCAAGTAGATACTTATACACTGTAATCAAGTCACCCCCTTTAACCTTGTTTGTTAAACTAAATAGATTGAAATCCTTGAGTCTACCACTATAAGGCCTGTTTTCTAATCCTTTAATCATTCTCGTGGCCCTTCTCTGAATCCTCTCCAGTTTATCAACATCCTTCTTGAATTGAGGATACCAGAACTGGATAATGTATTCCAGCAGCACTAGTGCCAAATGCAGAGGTAAAATAGTGATGATTTCACAGAAGGCCCTTTTGTTATGTATGCATAAATGAGAAAGCTGAGGTTAGTGTGGGAACCTTAAAGAGAATATCCACAACTTATGTCTAACTGTAACCAAGTATTCTTCTTGGAAAAGGATTTTCCTTTAAAAAATTAAAAATCTAAACGCTCTTAAAATAATCTTCATTAGCTGGCACAAATAGCCTTCAGATACCTGCCCACACTACCTAGTGACAAGTGACTGATCTGCCCTTTAAAAAGGTTAATTCCCACTGCCACTTGAGTTTATTTTCTCTCCAATAATTAAAGAAAACCACATGGGAAGCTACAAACAATGCTAGATTAATTTTTTTAACATTAATATAATGTCCCACAACCTCAGTTTCATGTTTTTGCCATTCAGATTTAAATAAGTTGTATTAATAAGGATTCGGGAAACACAACGTTTGACCAAATCAAAAGTAACCGTGGTGAGTTAATGATAAGGAGCATCCACTGGCCCAACTTTAAATAGAGCATGAGATTTTTTTTTCTTTTACATTCACAATAGATAAAAATTGGGAGTTTTAAATGTAAAATAAAAACTTCTCAGAAAGTTTAAGCTACCCTGGATGTAGAATGGAACGCTGCTCTTAGTGCTTATCTCAACAGAGAAACCCAGACTAGTGGTCAGCTCTGCTGTCATGCCACAGCTTTGCTCCAAACCAAAGTCAAAGTACCGTACATTGACACAACAACGAAAGAAGCGTTACTAGTGAGCAGTTTGAGTTCTCCAAATATATCCTCTTTGCAGATTGAGACTGAAGACATGTGGCTGGGGAGACAAAGGCAGTTTGCTAACTGGTGAGTATCTCCGGGGCACTTCTGCCTTCTTGCTACTGATTAATTTTGAGGGGCAAAAAAGGAGCACTTTTCTGTGCTGGACTGCTGGAAACTTGTCATCGAGTTTGGTAGGACTCTGGCTGGCTTACTGATTTGCTGTGTTTAAAATCTAGGCTTGGTTGCTGAGTGGCTGGGTGAGCTTACCCAGCAGCTAGGTGAGTTAATGCCCAAGGTCTAGCAGGGCTCTTTGAAGGACAGAGTACTGCAAGCTTTTGATTGGACAGGCCAATGATCAGAGAAAGCTGAGCGAGAAGGGGTGAGTTACCCACTCCATCTGAATATAGGGCCCAGGCTTTAAAGAGCATGCAGACTCCCAGTGGCTGATGGGATAAAGGCAGCTGGGAGATTAAGGGAGTTAGCCAGCTGCGTTCACCAGCAGAGCACAGGGAGATATATTTTATTTCCCCTCCTCACCCCTTAACTTGTAGGTGCACTACAAGGAAGAACCCACAAGGAGAAAACTTTTAGATGACCTCTTGAGGTCCCTTCCAACACTAAATCTTCTATGATTAACCCACACCACTGCTGCCAGCACCTGTGGAGACCCTTGCTAAACAGGCATTCTGGCCTCAGAGGCATCTATCCTGATCCTGGTCTTGACTTGCTAAGAATGCAGCCTGCATGTTCCCACCCATGATAGCCAGGCAGGGGAGAACCACCAGGCGTGAGAGGTGTCTGCTGGTGGAGTCCCTCAGAAAGCAGGTAAGAGTTGCAGGAAGAGGTGTCTCATCTACATAGCATCCAGGAACAAAAGGAGTTCATTAACAGAATGCACATGGAGACAGCTGGAATGGACGGTGCTAGCCAACCAGAAAAGACTAGAATGGCACCAGAGGAGGAAGGAGAAACAGCTGCTGACCATCTTGGACATCGAGAGGGCTCCAACCCCCAACCTAGGTTCCCAGTCCACTGAAGTCAAGAACTGATATGTTGTGCTGGGAACAGGAGAAAAGGATCAGACCCCAATGGGTCAGGAAGAAGAGCCACCTGATCCCGAAACTGGGAGGCTCATGACCACCACAAAGAAGAGAAGACAACATAGGCTGGCAGTGGATCCCTTGTGAGGGGACGGAGACATTCATCCACCAACCTGACATGATATCTAATGAGGTGAGCTGCCTTCCAGGATGCTGCAACAGGGACATCATGAAAAGGTTGCCAAGACTTATCCAAACCTCTGACCACTACTCTGTGCTGCTCATCCATGTGGACAGTAATGATACTGCCAGGCCTGACCCTGAGGAGATCAGCTGTGACTACAGGTTCTGGGAGCAAGAGTGAAGGAGTCAGGAGCACAGGTGGTTGAGGTAAGGGCCCAGGCAGGGACATGTGCAGCCTGGAGATGAATACATGGCTGTGGAGATGGTGTGGCTTCCTTGTCCAAGGGATGCTGTTCCGAGGGGAAAACTGCTGGAAAGAGATGGGATTCACCGGACCAAAGAGGGGACAAACAACAAACTTGTGATGAGACCATTAAACTAAGTTCAAAGGAGGCAGGAGACAAAAGCCCACAGGTAGGTATAAAAAAGTGACCGAAGAGAGTCAGATATTGAGGAAAATGGAAAGTTACGATAGGGTCATAGGAGCAACGAGATAGAAAGAAGTGGGGGAAATCCGCTCAACACCTTAAATGTCTTTACACAAATGCAAGGAGTATGGAGAATAAACAGGAAGTATTAGTACATAATAGAAATTACAACTTAACAGACATCACTGAGATTTGGCGAATAAATCTCAAAACAGGTGTACTGGTATAGAGGGGTACAGCTTGTTCAGAAAAGCTAGGCAGGGTAAAAGGGGAGGAATTGTTGCATTGTACATCAAGAACATATACATTTGTTCGCAACTCTATTAGGAGGTGAGGAGCAGACCAGCCGAAATTCTGAGCGAAGCTGAACGGGCAAAAAAAACAGGGGCACTGTCGTGGAGGGGGGGTCTACTACAGACCATCAAATCAAGAGGAGATGGAACAAACAACATAAATATCCAAAACGCAAGACATGGTAGTAATGAAGGGTTTTAACTACCCAGATATCTGTTGGAAAAGTAATATGGCAAAACACACAATGTCCAGTAGGTTATTGGAACATTCTAGGAGCAACTTATTACAGGAAGTTGGGAAAGTAATCAGGGCAACAGTCATTTTAGACTTGTTTCTGACTAACAGGAAAGTAATTGCTTATAAATGTGAAGGATGAAGGCCATTTTGGCCAAAAGTGCTCATCACCTGATAGATTTCATGATTCTAAGGAAGGGAGGGAGGCAGAGCAGCAGAATGAGGAAAATCAACTTAAAAAAAGTAGACTTTAACAAACTCTGAGAACTGGTAATTAAGGTCCCATGAGAAGAAAATCTAGATTGAAAAAGTAGTTTAGGAGAGGTGGAGTTTCTTAAAAAGATAATATCAGGGCCAAACTGAAGTGAAGGGAAGACAGGAAGAATAGTAAGAGCACAATATGGATCCATCAGGAGCTCTCTGATGACCCAAAAACTAAAAAAGGAATCCTACAAAGAAGGATAAATACAAAAGAACAGCACAAGCTTCTGGAGACAAATCAAAAAGACTAAAGCACAAGATGAGTTATGCCTAGCAAGGGACGTAAAAGGCAATAAAAAGAGTTTCTAAAAATAAATTAGGAGCAAGACAAAGGTGAAGAAAAGCATAGGTCCAATACTTAGCAATGAAGGAGAGCCAAGAAGGCTGAGGTGTTTAATGCCTATTTTTCTTCAGCCATCACTAAAAAGTTAGATTGGGGCCAGATGCTTAAAACCATTAATATTAACAAGAAGGGGGAAAGAACACAATCCAGAATGGGGGAAAAACAGGCTAAAGAACATTTAGATGAGCTGTATTTAGGTTGTCAGGGCCTGATCAAATTTACCGTAGCATACTTAAGGAACTAGTTGAGGCAATCTCAGAATCATTAGTTATCATCTTCGAGAACTCATGGAGTTCGTAGCTTTAAAAAGGGAATAAAGAGGACCCAGGGAATTACAGACCAGGTTTTTAAGAATAGGTTGGCCAAACACCTACCATGGATGGTCTAGGTCTACCTAAACCTGTCTCAATGCAGAGGGCTGGACTTGATTACTTTTTGACATGGTTAGTCTTTAGAAAGAAGACTGGAGGACCTGATATGAGTCTTCAAATATGTTAAGGGCTGTTATAAAAAGAGAATGATGAATGACCGTTCTCCATGTCCACTGACGGTAGGACAAGAAGTGATCGGTGTAGTCTACAGCAAGAGAGATTTAGGTTAGATATTAAGAAAAAATTTCTAATCATAATGATAGTGAAACACTAGGAGTTTGTGGAATTTGCAACACTGGAAGGTTTTAAAAACAAGATGGACAAACACCTGGATGATCTAGGTTTAGTTGGTCCTACCTCAGTGCAGAGAGGTGAACTAATGACTTTCAAGGTCTCTTCCAGCCTTCATTTCTATGATTCTATGAAGAGTGCAATATGCCCTGCCTAATCCATAATCATGCTAAGAGAAGCTTTAACTAACAAAAAAAAATTAGAAGGCATGGACTTCGCCTTTCCTAGAGCCATCTAAAAGGTAGAGGGTATAAAGGAGCCTCTCTTGTTAACCATTTCTCAGTCCACTGGCTACAGTATCTACAGAATTTCCTTTCCCCTTACCTCCACCAAGTAAAACTAAAAACTGAAAGTCGTAAAGCTCACTTTCCCTGTATATCTATTTTGAGCATGTTGTCCTTGATTTTGAGGGATGAGATAAGGTGTTTTATTTTAGCTTCTTTAGTCTGTTTCTGGGTTTGGGGTTTTCACTGTAATTTTTGCTATGGAAGAGCCTCCAAATATCTAGTTTCCAAAAAACTGCAAAGCCTGTGACAGAAGAGTGAAGTGTCTATGCAAAAAACACTGGTCTCAGAACACACTCCCTTGCATAGTCTTTTCCAGCAGACTGTGGAGGAAAGGGTCAGAAAATACAAGCTCCTTCTTTACAGAAAGGGCCGCATCAGCCACTGAAATCAAATCCCTCTGTGTAGTTTCCACCACATGAATTTTCTTTTTTAGAATGTAAAGGGAAAAGAAAAAACTGACATTAATTTGAGGCAGGCAGAACCACTGTAAAGAAGATGAGAGCTAGGCAGGCTGCAGTCTTGAGCATCCTATATTTGTCATGGAACTGTTAAACCAAGGCTCAAAAGTTAACATCCCTATAATACAAAGAAATATGGAATTTGGCATTGAAAACATTGAATCAGTTCATGCAAGTGCTTGCCACTGACAGGAGAACGGAAACAGAGTGACTGATCTTCAGCTCAATGATTCTCAAACTACTCTTTGTCCCACCAACCTTTCAAGACCTGAGCATTTTCCCATCACCTTTTTCAGGAGACGACTGCCTTAAATAACGGTAGCAACTTGAGTTTCTTCCGACATACCACAAACAAACCAAGTGGCCGCTGTGTACCTTCTTTTGAAAACAAAGCCATGCAAACCCACCCATCTCACAAGATTTAGAAGAGTATTGAATCCAATTCCTCCTGAACTTTAGTGTATACAAAGTTAAATATAACATTAATTTTACTGATTCTTTTTGCCCAATTTCTAATACCACAACAAATTCTTACTTTTTTCAGATGAAGATGCTATTTGCTGAAAAAAATAAGATTTTTTTCAACAAGTATAAAAGTCAAAGTATAAATATGTGATTGAAACAGCATTTATATAACATGTCTCCTATTTCAGGATTTCCCCAAGCCTCATGCTACTATTTCTCCCTTCAGAATAGGAAAGGTGCTGCAGCCTCTCCTCTGTATTTTTAACCAAAAAGAGTAGAAGGCAAGGAGGATCCTTAAAAGGACTGCATTGAATGAAGTAATATATTTTGGAAACCTCTAAAACATGTGACCTAAGTCATCTGTCATTATGAACATCTTGGCTGAGTTTTCCCCCTTTGCAATTAGCTAATGGATTTTTTTTTTAAATCTACTTATTACATAGTTCCACAGCTAAACCATACATTTGATCATTTGTCTCAACAGTCCTAGTTTTCCATATAACGTCCTTCTGTCCTAGGAGCCTGTTTTAGGAAACCTAATGTTTTCTATATTTATTTAATTAATCAAAACATTTCTCTTGCTAAACTACAAAATGTTTGTTCAAGATGTATGCTAGACTAAATGGAATTTGGTCCATGTTTACAACAAACAATCATGCAATACATCATAGGAGATGTAGTCCAGACAGGGAGCCCAGCCCATACTGAGGAAAAGCAGCATAAGGCACCAAAACAACAACTCCTATTAGGCACCAAGACATTTTAGATAGGCACAGACCAGTGAACTGACCCGAAACGAAAGGCATCAGTTTGCAAAACTAATATCTTAATTTGGGTCAGCCCACCGCTAAACAAAATATTCCGGTTTTTTTGGATGGAAAAAAATAATCAGCAATCAAAAAAATCTAGATTTTCCAGAAACTGCACTTTCCATCAAACTCCAGACTAGCTCTAAAAATAGCAGTGTTCTGTGTAAGTGTTCTGACAAATAACCAGAAATGTCTGGCTCTGACAAATAATCAGAATGAGAAAATTTCCAAAGCTCAAGCCTCTTACTGAGAATTAGCCATCAGATATAGAGAATTAAAAACTTACCAACTGACAGCAAGAGATTCCTAGATACTCTTACTATTGTGATGGCAAGGAGAGAGAGATAACTGGGCTCTTCGCTCCACCACCACTCAATGCTTGTTCATCGTTGCATCATACTCAAAAGTAACCAGTGCAGAAAACTGAGAACAGATATTGTGTGCATGTATCATTCAAGAAAGAGAGCTACTTTCTGGAAAAACGGGAGATTCTCGGTGGTCCTTGTGATGCTGTCTGCATTAGGAATGATCATTGATAATATTATTTAAATACCCCTATGACAAAATTACAATGATTCCCACAAGACACGCCATGTCAGATACCATTGGAAAGGTTATAATTTGCTACGTACAATAATGTTGTTTATGCATATGTATCATCTTTGTACTATAAGTTATGGATGTGTGTGATATATCTGTATCCAAACACTGGTGCTGTGCTACTGGGTTACACTCCCCAGGAAGATTAGTGTCAGCATTGATGACTCATCGAGGGCCATTACCCTTCCAATGAGCCCAGGGAGAGAAGCCAGGACAGCACCTATGAGTCAACAGGACACGTAGAGATTGGGACCCACCTTGATCAAGGGGGCTGCAAATGCCTTTCCCTGCCCATTTGCTTTGAGCTTGTGCTTGAAACAAGCCACATAGAAAACCAGAGACTATAAGATGCAGCTGCACCATCTCCATTTGTCTTCACCTGCTTCCTACCACTGGATCAACTCATCTACAACTGAAGCTGTGAAACAAAGGACCAAGACCCACCCAGGTACTGGATGTATACAAGAGGAACTGTAGAAGTCTGCAAATTCCACAATTCTGCTAAGAACCTGATATATGTGGATTTTTAAGTCATTTGTATGTATCTGATTGCTTTGATAATTTAACATCTCTCATTGTTTCTTTCCTTTATAATAAAGGTTTAGTTTTAGTTACTAACGAATTGGCTGGCAGTGTGGTATTTTGGGTAAGATCCAAACTCATATTGGTCTGGTAATGTGGCTGACCATTTGGGGATCAGGAGAACACTTCAGTAAAGGGAACTGCATTTTAATAACTTATGTCTTTACTGGACTTCATTGCTGCTTTGTAGCCAGAGATTGAGATGCAGTAAAGACAACTCTATTTCTTGTTGTAGTTTCTTGATAACCAGTGTGGGAAATCAGGAGCACTGTTTTGAGTGATCCGGGAATCTATTTTCAGTGTTACCCACCAGTTCTGGGAGAATCTGCTCTCCTTTTGCAGCCTGCCATTTTCATGTGGACTACCTTCAGCATATACAGGTCACAGTCCTTACTAAAGAGTATGGATCCTGGCAATGACAAATGTTTGGATGATCAGTGAAAGATTTTCAGTAGATCTCTTGCGAACAACAAACAAAGGGCCCCAGGCTACATACTGTTTTCGTGAAAAGTGGCGTATACGCTCACGTAAGATGATGCAGACACCAGCTCTGCCCATTCATCTAAATGGTTCAAAGTATAGCCTTATTCATTAAGCATTTATTATGCTTTAAACATTTTTAAAGTACTTAACTGGCTTTGCTGAACTTCCTTAGTCTTTCCTACAGAGACTTAACTAAATGTAATGAATGAGACGGGTGTAAAAACCTTTAATACTCTAAAACGCTACACAAAAATATTTTGAAAAACCTTTGTTATGAAAAGTATCAGTGTGTCTGCACTATGATTTTTAAACCACACACTGACAAAACAAAACAGATCTGTAACAGGGTTCCAGAAGGCCCACCTTATCCAAAGATTTTTTTTTTATTCCCATGTATTAACCAGTTGGCATTAGAGCTATTCTAAAGAGATTGAAAATTTGTTTTGGAAGGGGAAGGTTTTCTTAATGATGTTGTTTTAAGAAATAATGGCAGAAGTATTTTCCTTGCACAGTTTCTTTTTCAAAACAAGCAAAATCCTATTTGCTCAAGTTTCCAAAACCAAAACAAACCACACATTCCAGTCAGGTGGAGACCAGGCCGGAAGAATTTCAGTCCAAAAGGTGAAAATTGGACAAAGTTATAAGCAAGTGAAAAAGGGCTTTCAGAATGAAAAGGCCTAGTTGTTGTAACTATACACACACATTTCTCTATACACACAGACACACAATTTTATATGAGTTGACTAGAAGTTAAAACTTTAGAAGACCAGCCTCAACTTGAAACTACACTGTTGCAAACCACTCTTAATAGAAAGACACTGCACACAAACCTGTCAAATTCTGAAATAAATTAAAGAAATTTAATGCATTAATTCACTTTTTTTCGCTACATAAAGAACTTATTCTTCATGACCAAATAACTAATTTTAGCTGGAAGTAATCATTTATCATCAAGACTTTAGAGCCAAAAAAAAAAAAAAAAAACTTGCGAGATAATTTTAAACTTGTTTTCCACTAACAAAAATCCCACCTATTTTAAAAAATAATTCTGCATTTATTCTGATACTAAATACCATTTAGACCATAACTGGTACACAGGAAATGTAGCATAAACGATAGTATTTGCTTTTAGAGTATCTTTAAGACACTATCAACTACTCCAACAGAAATACTATTAAAACTTGCTAAGAAACACAAATATTTCCATAACCGTAAGACAAAGTGAAAACAAATTAAAATACTTATTCTCTTGATGATAGGTACAGAGGGGACTCAACAGCAAATAAGAATGCTAAAGTTAGCAATCTGAACTGCGAAAACCCCTCTCAGGGCTCAACATCAGGTTCAAATGGTTAAAGAAAAAGTCACAATTCTTGATTATGAACCTATGCAAATAGCATATTATGCGGGAGGTGAGTGGATCTCTTGGGAAGTTAAGGAAAGAAGATTAAGCCCCTATATTTCCTAAGAGCCTTCTGAAAGTATTTGAGGTTTCTAGTAATGGCAACTAAATCAGCCTCTCCTGCAAATCGCCTGATACATTTTAAAACCCCCTTTTTCCACCAAATTATCTGTTCCTTTTCCAGACCACCACATATAACAACCAACAGAAGAATCCCCTGTAACTGACATCAGACAGCGCTGCTGTTTTTTTGCGTGTGTAACGCACTCAACTTTGATTACACAGGTACCCATTATAATTCCATTCTACTGCTGCAAACATGAGCAAGTTCAGCCTGACAATGGAACTCCCACCCATGGATAACACCACGCGCTAAATAAGCGCATCTAGACAGTGGTGGATTCCCATATCCTGGAGTTGTTCTAGTCTGGAATAAAGACACCAAAACGTAGTAAAATTACAAGAAGAAATCTTTATGCTCATAAGAAGACAATTTCAGGGTTAAATACGATTCCCTGTAAATCTAAACGTGATCTTATCATTACAACACTATGCAGAACAAAAATAATAGTCCCAAATATAATAGATTTCTTCAATACCAAAAGGTTCACAGGGCATGAACCCTATGCATTTAGAACATGCACCACTGATTTGGGCATTTATGTCACTGCACTATCCAGAGCTGAACAACTAGCAAGTGCCCAGTTCTTTGAATAGGTTGGCATCCTTTTCCTTGTGGCTAGCCTCTTGCTGCAACAAGTAAAAGCAGACATGTCAACATCAGCCCTCAGGGCAGAGATCTTCATCTCCTCTCCAGTATGGCTGTGCTCCTCTGGGTCTGAGGGTCTGTGTCTCAGCCAACAGATGAGTGTGGTGTCTTTTTAAAAAAAAAAAAAAAATACTTCAGAGTGCAATTGGAGATGCCCCACTGAGAATGCTGCAAAGGTTCCCAAAATTTTTTTCTCCTGCTAGTCCCAGACTAACTGGAGGAAGTAGACAGCTGATCAACTTTCCTGGCAAACAAGCAAGCAAACAAGCAACAAACAATCTGAATGTGATTGTTTAAAAGAACAGTCTCAGAAGCATAGGTTACATTCTCCCCCCTGGACTACTATCATTCCAGACACACTTATGAAATGTCTACCAATCAGGTTAATCCCTACCATGTCAGCTAATAGTCTAAATGCTGTAAACCTAACTTATCCATTATTTATGCCCACAGTGTGCACATTTCACTGGCATATGTGAACCTGCAAAGCAAATCATCAGGTACAACCTCCTTATTTGATATACATGAGTTCTGTATCTGCTTGCTTCTTTTACTTGAAATTCAATAGAAACATCTTCATCAGTTGCATATGGTAAAGTAGCATCTTGATTGTACAAAGGGAACTATACTGATAAACCTGGGCAATCTATTCCCTTGCTCATATGTATGGATATGATTTTGTCATGGTAAAATTAAGCAAAATTCATGGAACAGTCATAGGAAAAAAGGACAAAAATCAGGGTACGGCCACAGCCGCAGCCGAAGAAATCATGCAGGTCTGTTAAAGTCATGGAATCCATGTAAAACCTCTGTGGCCAAACAGTATCCATGATCATATGGTACAGCATCATCTGAGTTCATTAACATTGTGCTTTCAACATCTGGTTGCCATGTACCAACTGCATATGAAAAAGTGGAATTTTCGGGTGTATATTCTGATGCTTCAGAATTCAAAAGTGTTTTCAGCTTCTTCGAATGCTAAGTGATTATCTCCTTGAGAGTCAAACCAGCTGACTCCTGATAAGCTACTTTCAGAACCAATGTCATGTTGGAGTTATAGTTGAAGTAAAACCACATGGCCTCAATAAATCATGATATTGTATTTTTTCACATGCAATGCTACCTTCTGGTTTGACAATGTAAAACAGGAAGATCATCCAGCAGTTGCTAGATCATAAAATTGTATCTGGGGACCCCATCTGTTCACTAACTCGTGTTTCCCTCTTAAATTGAGATTATAAAATAGGACTGTTACCTTCAGATGTGTGAAATCCTAACTTTCTCATCCCATCTCCTCTTGTTAGCTTTCTGACTTTTCTTCAATTCTTTTCTTACTAGCTCATTGGCAATCTTCAGTTTCTTAAGATCCTTCACGTATTGCTGATGAGTTATTTCAGATTTGCCTTGTAGCTTAATTCCAAAACACAAGTAAATTGGCAACAACAGCTGTCTGCCAAACATTAAGAAATAAGGATTCTCTCCAGTTTTGTCAATTCTGATGCCATTGTAAGCATGAATCAATGATTTGACATACTTCCTCCACTGAACTTCCTTTTTTAAATCCTCAAACTACCCTAACTTGCTCAACAGCATTCTATTGAATCAATCTACAGAGTTTCCTCATGGGTGAAAAGGCATAGTTCTTCATTTTACCCCTTGTAGGTTGCATAGCTCAGATATCATCTCCGATACAACGTTTGCTGTTCAATCACTATTCATCACTTTTTGGAAAACCATATTGACAGAGGAAGTTTTCCCATACAGTAGTATCAACTGTTTTGGATATTTAATCTTTAGTAGGATATGCTTGGGCATACCCAGTCAAATAATCAGTCACCACCAAAATGTTTCTTGTATCACAGTCATAAGGTTCTAATACTAAGAAATCTACACTTATTAGATCCAATGACAAATAAACCTTAACATTCACTAAATATGCTGCTTTTTCTGCGCAGACTTCTCTTACGATACCATTCTCATAGGTTCTGCATTTGCTGTGAATATCAACGGATATTTTAGCCCAACAGAAGCAGTCTCCGGCTAATTCTAAAGTTTGCTCTATGCCCAAATACATCATGATACAATGTAGCACTATACTAATGAGAATGTGGAAGCAATAACTTAATGACAACTTGTCAACCTCATTCTTCAATAGAATACCCCTTCACTAAGTGAGATTGATTCCACTTAGCAAATGTAATTTGGGAGATTCCTGTTTCTCCAATGCCTTTTGCCTTCTTACATCATTTGAATTATTCTTGCTGCTAATTATCTTTCTTCTGTATTTCTCTCTAATCTCTAAACATGAAGTCCACGTAAACTGGAGTTTCCTGGAAACAGTTCTGGGCATTTGTACTCAACTGGCACAACTACCATTACATGACACCAATTCAATCAATAAAGAAGTCTCTTTACTGCTATCTTATCCACGTCTGCATTCTAATATGTACTGACTGTTTTTGACCCAGGCAAGTATGTAACCCAGGCAGCTACTGATTGTTGGTCCCAGCCTTCAGACTCCAGTTTGGCCCTGAACTCCCTCTTGAATGCATGCTTATCTTCAACTTCAGAGTCATATGGTCTGTGTGATAAATCATCCGTATGGTCCATTCAGTTTGCCTGACTTGTATCTGATGGTGAAATGAAATTGTTAATGATGCCAGCCACCGATGAGCAATGGCATCCAACTTTGCAGTAGTAAGAATGTATGTTAAAGGATTATCAGTCACCACCTCAAACTTTGCTCTATACAAGTAATCATGGATGTGTTCAGATATAGACCATTTGAGAATTAGGAATGAAGTTCATGAAAAGGATAGTTCATTCATTTGCATGCAATCCTCAACTGGCATATGCAATTTCTCTGAGTCTTCCTTCTTGTGCTTAATTCAGTGCTACTCCCAATCATGTCAAGCTGGCATCTATATGTAATATATATGGAAGCTTCCAGTTGGCAAACCCCAAGATGGGCACAGTTAACAGTTCTTTCATAGTTTCCAAGGCTTCCTTACAGCTGCCAGTCCATTGATCCATTAGCTCGAGAGCTTTTGTTTACGCCATGAATTTCCCTCTTCCCTCCTTGCACTTTGCCCACAAGGAGTTATGTCAAAGGCTTAGTAATAGCCAAGGACGTCCCTGCAAATCTTCCATAGCATCCTGTGATTGTGATCCTTATCATTACAGCAATATAGCAAGTACTATGCAAACAAAAATAGCAGTATCAAATATAACTGATTTCTTCAGTACCAAAAGATACATAGGCCACAAATCCTATGCATTTAAAACACCCACTGCTGATCTAACATTTGTGTCACCGCACCATCCTTAGCTGAACAAGCAGCAAGCGCCCAGTTATTTGAACAGGCTGATATCCATTTCCTGGTGGTTATCTTCATGCTGCAATTAGTAAAAACAGGTGAGAGAGCATCAGCCCTTAGGGCAGAGACCTTCACCTCCCCTCCAGTGCGGCTGTCTCCCTCTGGGTCTGCCTGAAGTAAATGAAGAGTTTGGCTTTTTTTTAAATAAACACTTGAGAGTGGAACTGGTCTACTGAGAACGCTCCAAAGGTTCATGAACTTTTTTTTCTCTGCTAGTCCCAGAGTAGCAAGTCAGTGGCCAGCTGCTCCACTCTTCTGGCAAATATTTTAAAAAAACCACCTGACTACTACTGCTTAAAGGAAGAGTGATAGAACCATGGGTTACAACTTACAATTGCATGTGTACAACCTACAGTCATTAGCTGTAAGTAAATTTAAATGATTCAGCCAGAGAGATTAAGATAGAAAATCCACCTTTTTAATGCAGTTTCTAAGGCCTTGTCTACACTAGCACTTATGCCGGCAAAGCTTTTGCCATGCAGGGTTGTGAAAACACACACCCTGAGCAACAAATTTTGCCAGCATAAGCACTTGTGCAGCTGTACTACGTTGACAGGAAAGAGCTCTCCCATCGATATAATATAATCACCTAAATCAGCCGGGGTAGCTATGTCGGTAGCAGCGTCTCCTGCTGACATAGCGCTATCAACATTAGCACTTATGCTGGCAAAATTTATTTCACTCGGGGTGGGGGGGATGGGGGGGGAGTGTTTTTTCACAAATCTGAGTGACAAACATTTTGCTGGCATAAGTGCTAGCGTAGATGAGGCCTAATAAAGATTGCACAACTAACAATAAGCATTTCTCCAAGATCTGTCTACACGGTAAGTAAAAATCTTTGAAATGTGTAATATTAACATCAACATACCTCCCTCCTCAAAACTGCCTTTCCCCCCTCTCTCAGGGCCCCAATTTGCAGCCACCATCTTTCCACCTGAGTAACAGTCAGTGCCATGTCTGTTTTAACAAATTCACCTGTTAATTCTTTCATTCGTTTCTTAAGAACTAACCCTTTTTTGTATACACTGATCATTCCAAAGCAACAGCTTCATGACTTAACATCTTCAATTCATCAACCACCTAAGAAAGGCTCTAGCAAAGTGTGAAACAGAATCTAAAGCAATTTAGTAAGCATGCTTTGACAATACTTGTAATACCTCAAGGGAAATTAGTGGGTGACTAACAGTGAGTTTTAAATTCTACATAGATGGCACTAGACTTCCAGAGAAAAAAAGTTATACAAGGAACGTTTGCAAATAATAAATGTTGGAAGCATTTACAATGTCCCAAGTTCCTGAATGCAAGTCTAAGGTTATATGAGCAACTCAATTTGTTTCACATTCTAATACTCCATGCTTGTTCTACGGGGAAATAGTTCTGAGATGGATGAAAAGGCCCCTGCCCATTATACAAATATTTTATGCTAGAATAACTAGCATTTTTTGTTACTACAACTGAAAGAAATAACTGTGCTCTGCATTCAATGAGGGGAGGTCTTGCAAGGGAAAACAGCTGCATATAAACAAGCACTGTCTTAAAAGAAACTGAAGATGTTCACAGCCACGAATAGTTTTTGTTCACTCAAAACATTTGAGTTTCTGAAGATTAGTATCTTTTCCCTTTGACACTACATGTTCATACTAATCATAGTTTGAGACTAAAGTTAACGTCTTCTTTCTCCTGACTAATAGTTCTAGTCCATACATGTTAATGCTATTTAAATCTTTATTTTGAACACTAAAAATGCTCACATCACCAGTGAAAAACAGAGTGTATGTCTGTCCCCAAGACACTCTCCCATGGGTGTCTTATATAATGCAATGTAATGAATACAAAGGACCCACCCTTTTTTTTTAAAAAAAATTTATTTATTTTATTTATTTATTTAAGTGCCATTTGACAGACTGGAACCTCATCTGGATTTAAGATGAGATGACTAATTTGCATTTAACATTAATACCCCAAAGTCAAAATTTTTACTTCTAGGGTTCTATTAAAAAGGAAGGTGTGTCTAATTAAAGTACAGAACTCTTAGACAAAGGTACTAACCCCAGCTCTGTCACAGATCTGCTGTGTGATCACAAGTTATTTCATTTCCATGCTTCAGTTTTCTCACTATAAAATAGGGATGCCACCATCTATCTCAAAGAAGGGTGTTGAGGCTAAATTAATTAACATGTACAAAGTGCTTTGAGATTTTCTGTAGATGGGCAAAGTATTTATATTTTAAATTTTTGTCAAGCTTCAAAATGAAATAAAATTATTTCGGCACTTTTTCTTCCTAAGAGAATGCACAATTCTCAATGAACCAACAGACCATATCAATGAAAAGATGAGAATTTTTACCTCTAGAACTTTCCCTTTCACAATCAGAATTCTCAGAAACTGCAAAGGAATATTAAAAGAATAAAATACCATGGATGAATTTTAACTGTGCTTTAAAATATTTTGAATGTCCAAATCAGACACTCAGTGGTAAAAAAAAAAAAAAAAAGTCTCACAGATTAAGGTAATTTTATTTTAAGCATAAACAGCAGAAAAGCCTTTAATTTTAATCTTTGAAAAAAACAGTGCAACACCAGGAGGTGCACATCAAACAATACATGTACTACCAAGCACAACTCCTTTATCACAACACTGTGGCTTCTAAAAAATAGCTTTATTTATTCTTTCTTCCTTATCATCCCAAATAGTCATAAGCTTGGTAAAGAGACAACCAGAGCCCTGCTTACCACAGACCTAGAACAGATCAAAAGTGGGAGATAAAAGTATCTCTTCAGCCAATCTAGGCAAGGAAGCTTGTGTGTAATCCATTAACCTCCTCCATCTAGAACATAAAAGAATACATATGGAAATTCTTGGCATTGATACACAGTGAAATTGTAGAAGAGAGTCACCTATAATAAAACTCTAGGATTTTCTGTGTGTGTCATTCTGAAGTCTATTACATGAAGTGAAGCAAAGGAAACGTCTACAAGCATGAAAGCACCTCTTGTTCAGAATGTCACGTTGAATCATCACCTGGTTTCATGGTCTGTTACCACCTAGTTTTCGAGTTTCTCTCAGCCATTTTGACTTTACTGCTTACACCCATGCAATATAATGGGCTTTCAGCTCCTAGCTCCAAATTGTGAGGGTGGCTCATGAGATAGGTATGTTGGAGGGAAGGAGAGGAGAAGGGGCAGGTTGCACTGTTGGCTTTTTCATCTCTCCAGTGGTCAGGATACCATGTTGAGGCAACGCCCAGCATGGCTATTTATTGTTGTAATTATTTTTTTAAATTAAGCCCAGAACGTATGACTGGGGCTCTTATTATGAGTAGCATAAATCTGAAATAAATAATTTAGATACAGCTACACACCTGCCCCCCCCCCCCAAATTATCATATATATGGCAATCACTACACAGGTAAGAACACATTGAACATGGAAAGTGAATGTCTAATTTTCAGTTCTTGCTAATTTTCTAAGGGTCTGCACAAAGTAAAACATGTAATCCTTCATTCACTACCTTTCATAACTTATCGTCCAGGTGAGGAGATAAGGAAAAATTAAAGCGAAAGGAGAAACTGCAAGAGAAACTACTGCTAGACAAAAAAAGTTCTACTTCAGTATTCCTTTGGTCCAGCATACAATTATGCAAATAGAGAGGCTCTAATAGATAGCATGCGGACAAGGAGAACCTTGTAGAGTTCTGGAGAAAACATGTTCTCATCAGGATGCAACATACTATAAAACTGAAATTTGTCTTTTCTTTAGGACATGTCCACAGTGTCTCACAATTCGGATCTGGAGCGTGTGAATAGAGTCGTGTGTGCACCAAAATGCTGTGCTGTAACTCCCCCTTGTAGAAACAAACTAAAAGGTTCCTAGCTCACCATAATATAGCCCTCTTCAAACAAAACTACATGAATGTGATGTAGGACCCTTTTAGCCTGCAGCATCCACACAGGAATTACAGTGAAGCACACTGGTGCGCTCTGCTAGTCACACCTCCATAGATAGAACTGCGGGGCAGTGTAGTCATGTCCTCAATTAACTGAGAGCAGAGGCAGGCAAGTGTAGAAATGAACTTGCTCAAACATTCTCATGCCTTATTCTATTTAAGAATCAAGACCGTCAGATAGTGGTTTATAACTGAACATATGATCACAGATAGAGAGATTCTATGGAGAATACGGGCAAAAAGCAATTCTGCCACTATGCCTCTGTAGCCTCAATTCCATCTCTCCTCTCCGATGTCTCCCTTATTATATCAAATGTAAATGAATGAATAAATAAAACCAGAGGTGTCCTGGGGGACAATTAAACTGTTGTTATATTGCTTCGCTTGACAGAAAAAAAGACCTGAGCACCTTGAGAAGCTGAAAATAGTAATATTCCACACAGCTAATAAAACAATTTATTTCTCTCAATACATTAGGTAGTTATTACATAATTCAGCCCTAGATTCATAAAGAAACTTGTTTAGAATAAAAACAACAATTACAGGGAGGATACAAGAGATATTTTGGAAGTATCAATACTTTCTTGTAAATAATTGAACACCTTACACTATGCAGTACATTAGACCTAAATTATGAGGCAAGACCAGCCCACCTATGCAGCATATCTGTGGCTCAATCATGTGGCAAAGTAGGAATTAAGCAGCAGTGCAACTGGTTATGGAATTATTCAAACAATGTTTAAGTTTAATAAAACAGTATGAAAAAATGTGCCATAAAGTCCAGGGGGAAATCTGGGGGTGGAGGGGTGAATCAGGAAGACATCTGAACTGGCTAAAAGGTGGGCCCCAGGCACACAGGAAGGAGGACTCAGAGGGACAGGTACAGCAGGTATGTCTCTCCCCCAGCCCAAGGCTGAAAGCTGTCTGGAGTAAGGAGTGCTGGTTTAAATAAGCAAGGAGAAGCTAGAAGGTTAGGTAAGAGTCACGTGTGTCATCCTTTACTGTTTTGACCTCTGATTGATTGCTACGTGCTGTTGCATAACCACCTGGGCTTAACTATATCACCTGGCCTACCTTGTCGGTGGGTTCGCATGAGCAGGCAGAGTCCTAAAGACACAGGCAGAAACTCATTGAACAGCAGGAAATGTGTATATTACTGGAAGAGGCGACAGAGGCAGCTTCCTTCCTCTTGCTTCTGACTCCAAAATTCACTGCATTTCTCCTACCCCCAGGCAGGAAGCACTTTCACCCCTCCTTCCTCTCAGGGTTACTCCTTGGGTCAGGGGTTCTTCCCTTTTAGGGGCTGTTTGTGGATTTGCCATGCACAGAGATCTAGTCAGTGCAGTAGTTTTGGAGACTGCCACAGGTCCCTGGAAGAAAAGGGTTAATAGATGCCGAATCCACTTGAGCCGGTCATATTAACAGGGTTAGGCAAGCGGAGGGCTGCAACCCAGAGATCCGGTCTAAGAATGGGAGAACTCAGAGGGGAGAAGGTAGTGAAACCTGTCCCTAGATGCGTGCACTTGTGAGAGACAAAAGCAAATGCTAAAGGGCAGCTCAGCTAGTAACCAGGACATATGGTTCATGTAGTTAATGGTTTTTGTAACGCTACACTACCAGACAGAACGGTTCCGTGTACCAGATATCTGATAATATACATTTCATTTTTCTAGGCCACAGCATTTTAAAGTTCACATGTATAGTAGTTGGCATGTTCTAGGGACAAATTATCAGTTTTTAATTTCTGCCATAATTTCTTCCTTTAACCCAAGAAGATCAGCCAGTACGTTTACTGCCTTTTGAGTGATCTAGGGCTTTTTGGTTGCTAAACTATGGTGATTGGGGATCTACTCATGACTAGACCCACTAATATAAAAACAGTGCAGAAGGCCCAGCCAATGCATCTAAAGAGATACTGCAACAGCCACAGTGCAGCTACTGGATGGCCCTTCTTGTTACTCTCCAGGTGAGGAAAGCAGATGAGAGCCCTGGTACTGCTGAGGGGAAGGAACCCACAGCTGTTGGTCCTGGAGAGTCAGGCAATCCCATGTGTCCGCCCCCTACCTCTCAGCAGCAAAAAGGCAGTCTGTCACCACCACTCCACAGGTTGTGGTCATGTCACAGGACAGCAACACAAGCCACAGGATAGAGTCACATGGGGGCCCCGCGTCATAGTGTGCATACACCACCAGATTGCCTTAGTCTAACCCTGACCTGCCCTGACCAATTTACAGTATAAGCCTTGCTCCAGCTATTTACCACGCATGGGCAGACTGCTGACACCATCAGAACCCCACTAACTTGAATGGAGTTACACCCAGGTGCAGGAAACTGCTAAGTTTCAAACTGCGGAATCAGGGTCTACAGGTGACAAAAGAAAAAAAAAGAAATGCAATCTAACATACAGTTTTATATACACTTGTTACTTTTAAACATTAGAAAGAAAACAAGTGACAGTTATTCCTGTCAGCCTCTCCACTTAGCCGTTATTGACTGTTTTCTTATAGGCAGCAGCATTTTTAGATCAAATCCTTAATGAGCTTCACTACTCAGTTCTGTATTTCATTTGTAAATGACAATGACAAATCAAAATCTTTTTCTAATTTAACCTTGCATGCTGTTCTAGATATTTAATTTGTCCCTTTCCTTCCCTCCACCCCCATTATCACTTTCGCTACTGGCCAACACTCTCACAAATATTCAAAAGGTATTCATTTATGAGTGTGACTCAAGTCCTGGTCTAGGCATCTCTCATGCAAGCTCATGTCATATCATGTCAGTTCAGAAACACTCTCCCTTATTTTTTTCCCTTTATTTTCTTGAACAAGACTGTTTTATCTTGTATTAGCACTCAAGACAACCTGCAATTTAGTCTCTATGAAAGCCATATGGGAACCCAGATAAATAGTGCCTAGATTGTAATTAGATGATGTGCACTTTCATCAATGGTCTCCAGGCATGCCCCAAGATTACCTCTTGCCCCTAGAGTTTACATTATTTTATATGGTGAATTGCTCATGTTCCAGAAAAATCCTACATGCACCTTCTAACTTCAGCCCTATTTTATTACAGAAATTATCATCTACAAATTTCTGTTGAATGTAACAATTTGGTAAACGAATTCAGATTTATTAGTGGTGATCTCACTGACTGACATTTACGATAGCTTCCAAATAAAGGAATTTATAGTATGCTTATGTATAGATTAATATACAGAAAAAAAGATCTCTTCTTTTAGGAAAAGTTAAACGAGAAAGAAGAATATACATGCAGAATGGAATAAAAGCCTGAACTTTGCATTGTCTTAGCTCTTTATGCCTGAACATTTGGACACAGATATCTAGAATAATCGGTGCAAAGCAATACCTGCTTTCTCCCATTATGTGCTCCCGAACATTCACATTTTCTTCCTCTTTATTGGACAGCACCTTTTGGTTTTTAGTCATTTCTAGGATGATTTACTTACCTTTCTGAAGTTTGATTCTATTAAGTATAATTTTGAGGGACCTGCGTGTTGAAATTACTAGAAGAGTAACACAGTCTGGATTAAGAGAAAGCTGTTTATTTTAGAAGAAAGACACAGTGTGGAATTTATTCATCCAATAATAAATGCCTAAATTGTGTCCTGAATCTTGGGTCCAAAAGCAAACAGTCTTCATTCATGTGAGGTATGCATTAACAATCTCATACACCTTATGTCATGTCCTACTGATATTATAATCTGGCCCTGTATTATTGTAGTGATATAATATTGTCCTTAGAAAATTACTAACCAGTAATTAAAATGCATGGATTTGAGAATGGCAGGGCTTTTTTGGTTCTTTTATTTTTTATATATATAATGTTTTGCATTTAAATATTTTTACTGTATATTTTTCATAGATTTGCAAAAAAACCAACCCCAAAGTACACATGAAAGACATTTTCAGAAACGTCTTGATTAACCTAGTTATGCCAGCATAGACACACATCTCACTCGCAGATCTAGAAAGTGAAGTCTGTCACTTCCAGGTCACCAATTCAAAACCAGTACAGGCTGGTGGTGACAGAAATCTGTCAACATAATCATTTGATGGACTATGTGAAATCAGTTAGCCTCAACACAGTTATGCAGGACTAGTATCGGCATCTCAGAACCACCACCAAAATTCTCAGCCTGTTCAATCTCAGCAGATAACCCACGGAGTGAGTGAGCAAAAAGACTGACCTGCCTTCTCACCCATAAAGGTGCTTGTTCATATTAGTGTGTTGCATGTAAGCAGATTAACAGAGAGAAGGCTGCATTGACATGGACTGCTCTGGGTACAGTTTGTGGGGACCAGAAAATTTAAGTCTTCACCTCTGTTAACTCAGTACCTGTGTCACGGGCAGTAAAGTACAATTTACAACCCTCTGGGCCCCCAAAGAGCAGGGGAAAAGATTAAACACTTCTAGGCACTAGATTTAGTTTACAGAAAGTTCTTTCTCCCAGTGCTCCTGGACCAACCAGGAGTGGGCTAAGGACAAATCAAACAACAGAAATCTCTCTCTAATAGGCAACACTAAGAATGTGACTGTCTAGAAGATCAGTGTGTGCAGTCGTTGTCTTTCTATCTCATATTAAATTTTATGTTTTAAATTTTCTCCTCCAGCTGCACAGAATACTAGGCTTTAAGTGAAGTTTAGACATCAAAGAATTTACAAGCATTGCAATAAGAAATAGATTAAGCAGAACACAGCATTTGTTCTGTATATAGACTGCTGAGTTAGTTTAGTGGAATGCACTTTGGGCATTTTCTTCTGTACTGTTTTCCCTTCTCACTGTAATCATATCCAGTTCCAGTACTGAATTCGTAGTCTGTTTGTTCAGGTTTGAGGGCCCTGTAGGTTGCTCCAGTGGAGCAAAGCTGTTAATGTGTTATTGTAGGTTTATTTCAGCGGGATACAGTGCGTAAATTTGAGGTTGCTCTTTGAATTGTCAGAGGGAAATGAATTGTGATTAGGTGGTGTGTGGTCTCTTTACTATGAAAAATTGACTGTCAACTTTGATTTCATTTCTAGCTATAAATTGGGGGGAAATGTCTGTCTTCCTTTCTTATTTGATGCGGTGTGGTTTTCTATCCTGGGATGGCTCTAAATTTTTGGTCACATGGCCCATTCTTTAGCAAGACAGATGTTTTTCAACAAGCTTTTATGAGACAAATACACAGGGATCCTCAGTTTTGTCTTCCCAATGCCTTATTTTCTCATAAGGATTTGAGATTTGTAGGAGATGGGTGGGAAATATGGGTATTCAAACACCAGATACAAAAAAGCAGCAGAGGCAAGTAGAGAAACTATGCTAACTAGTGGTAGAATATACAGTAGGGGCTAGAACCAGGAAGACATGGCAGGATGGAGCCAGCTGGTGTGATGAAAGCTGTAGCTCTATTAAAAAATAATTTGGAAGCATCCTAATATTCATGCCCAGACCGCATCATGCTTATGTTGCACATCACCAATTCCACCACTGCTTCATATCTAAAATTACCACCATAAGACAATGGTCTTCTTTGTACTTCCTGTTTTTCTTCTGCTTGTTAGTATGTATTTCATTGACTGATTTTCACTGTTTAGGACTACAAACATGTTATAAGGCCCAATATACATGGAATGATTTGATGACTACTCTTATGTGTTCAAACTACCCAATTCTAAAATCTAAAATCATTTTGAACTGTAAAAGTTCCTGAAGATTTGGGATTTTAAAAAAAACCAAAACTTCTTAATGCTGCATATAAATGGGCCTTCCACCCAATCTTCAGCCATACAAGATTCCCATATTCAATTTAGGGGAGTGGGAAAGGAGAATGATCAGTGAAATAAATCTTCACCTCCAAAAGAGGGAAGTGATCAGCTACATCCAATCATAAATAGCAATACCGTTCCTAGATTATATTTCAGAGAGTGAATGCACTATTTATTTAAATACATTAACATTAATTGACTTTATGTTTCTGCTGTCAAACTGTAGGATTATTACAGCTGGTCTAATACCTGAAATTGCAGTTACAAATGGGCAGCATGTTCCAATAGTTGGGGAACTAGGTAGGAGAAATAAGTTCTACTTCTGACCCCACTTTGACCAAAGCTATGTCTACACTACAGAGGCCTATGCCAACACAGGCTCCTACCTTGACAAAAGGCGTTTTTCTGCCTATGTAAAAACACCACCTCCCTGCATGACATGGGATATGCACACTGGAGCTCTGTTGACATATTGGGACAAAGCGTGCTTTCCCCTCGCTCCACTGACGGACATAGTTATATCAGTATAAGCTTTAAGTGTAGACCAAAACTTATTGTGTAACCTCAGGTATGTCTCTTTTCGTCAGTTTCTCATTCGGCAGAATGGGGATAACACTTGCCTTGGAAAAGCATTTCAAGATGCAGTTGAAAAGCACTGACTATTACTTCTATTGTCCTGTTTACATTGGCACACCTTACTGCACTACTCACATCCAACACATACCATATACTACCATTTATGTCACTTCCGAATTTGGCTCAAAAAGCTTACTTTCCTATGTTGCCACACTATGTTTTGTTCTTAGGGTCCTCTAGACAGTGCAGGTCCTGTCTGGGTTATGTAATATAAATTAGCTTTAATCTGGGACAAAATCCTACGTAAGTGGATAACTCAGTCTATGCCTACGCTTTCGGCAGCCTGTAGAGTACAGGCACTACACGTGTAGCTACACACCACAGTGAAGGACAGGTTGCCACAGTTCTCACTCAGGTGGATAGTTACGCATTTCATTGAAAGGGTCCAGTAGGGGGAGGCAGCGGGGAAAGGGTATATACCCAGGGGTATCAGGGCTGTAAGGCACTCTACTCGCTTAAGCAGAGCCTCACTGTCTACACTGCTATTTATACATATGCTAGGGAGGCATGCACTGTCTGTACCCCACATGCTGCTGTAAGTGCAGACATACCTTTAGAATGTTTGCACACACTTTTTTGATACAGCCTACTCAATACACAAAGCTTCTGATAGGAATGCAAGAGGGAAGAATTGGCCCTTAGGTACTAACCCTAAATAAAGCAAACTAATAATGCCTCTGAAAAAGTACTTTTTACAACATAGTGGATATAAATATTCAGCCCATTTCCATTCTGATAATATGACTGATAGAGGACCCTGCCTGTTAATCATTAGATGTTTTTCAAGTCTGGGGCTCCCATGGTAAATTTCAAGTCCTTATTAAAAACATCTAAGAGTTTGTATTTTCAGTAAATATCTATTTTTGGTGGGGTATTTATGAACAAGGGTTGTAAATTATACACAAAGTGATTACAACCGATGTTTCATGAGACACCCGTTTGATCAAGTTTCAAGAAAAAAAATTGTAGCTGTGGGATTTGTACTTGGAGTTTAACAAAAGAACTGATTACAGCTTAATTTAATTATTGGATAAAGCCTTTTTTAAAAAATAGTTGAACTAAGAACCTGTGAAATTACAGTTTGCAAAAATAAATAATTCTAGTCTCTAACATGAACCTATGACTTCCTCCAGACTACTGCAAGTGACAGAACAAGGATATATGCTAAAATTTTTCAAATGTTTAAATATAATGTTAAAACGATATAAAAATCTTGTTTCATTGTCTATAGTTAACATGAAGATTTCAAATTGATTAATAAACATATTTGAGCTTGGTTAGGAAGCCACATACACTAAGATCTTGATCCTGCAAACATGTCTGAGTGGCCCTATTGAATTCAGTGGGACTACTCACATATGTGTTTGCAGGAGTGGGGCCTTATGAAATTATTGAGGAACCAACTTGAGAAGGAGAATGCAAGGTGTTTGTACTCTAAACTGCTCCCCTAAAAGTTGCACAGTATAACAGAAAGGGCCCTCTTGATTCTACTTCTTATCCATATTACAAAAAACCAAACTATTATTTATATAATAAACAAGGATATGCACAGCTATTTCCAGGCATATAAAATAGTTCCTTAATCTGAGGATTTTACAGTCTCCAGTTAATCAGCAATCAAGTACTAACAATAGACCAAGCAAGAAACAAAAGCAACATGGGAAATAAAGACTGCACTTCAAATAAGATTTATCTACAAGGAAAGCAGATTGCCTTTTTTGTTTTCCATCTTTCTTGTACATTTCCATTTGTAGTGTTCATGTGCAAGAATAGGTGGTACCAGTACAGAGATTTAGTGATGGTGAGAAGCATGAATAAAGGAAGGTATTTGCATGGGTTTTCTTTCACTTCGTATTTTAATAGCCTCTGAGAAGTTGGAAAACTAAATTTTTTTCATGGCAATCCTATTGCTATTTCACTTCTCTTCTAAACTGTTTTCAGGTACTTATTTATGTTTAAAAAAACCCTCTTTCAGCTTAAGTTTCTCATGCTTATTTTAACAAAAATTTTTGTTTAAAGTGTGCAGAGGACTTAGGTATTGTTGACTGTTTCAGATTTCATGGAGTGAAGAGGCAGAGTTTGCCAAGGATTTTTTTCTGGCTGTTCCAAGACTTTCACAAACCAAAGATGGTTCAATATTTAAATCTCCAAACACAAGAGTCCCTTCCAACAAACAGTATGTGGCAGCACTCCCTGCAACTCACAATACTTTCTGCTTCAATTAGTGCACAATGCAACAACCAACCTTCTCAGCAACACTGGCCACCAAGAACATATCACCACAGTGCTCAGCTTACACCTGACCATCCATCCCCTGCACTTCTCCAAGTCAAATTTGGGACTCAATTTTTAATGCCTTTCACGGAACTGGCCCAAGATATCACAGAGAATCTCTCCACCATGACAACCTCCCTCTACTGCTATGTTGATAAAGAACTATTAAACTGTCAATATCAGGAGTGAAGTTGGTGTGCTTTCGGGGAGCTATCTGCTTACCACTCCTCCCCCAGACTCCTTTGCCCCCATCCTTCACGCAGCTCCTCACTGCTCCCCCTTACCTCCTCTGCCCCCAACTTCTTCCCAGACCCCCAGAACCTCAACTCCTTCCTCACACCACCATCTCATCTCCCCCTTCTCCTCCAGAATCCCAAACCCCCTAATGCCCCTTACCCTCTTGCCCCCAAGGGCCGTGGAGGAGCTGTGTATTTTTTGGGGGGTTGGCTTGCCACTCCTCCACCCGAGTGGTTCACATCTGGCTGAAGCTTCTAGCATACTGCTCCCGCTTCTGCCCCCCGCCCCACTCCCCGCCCCACTCACATGCACATCAGGTTTTGGGCCATCACTGTTCTGTAGCAGCCAGTATTGCTGTGATAATAGAAAGCCATGGTGAGACTCCCACTCCAACAACCAGCTGAAGAGAGAGTGCAATAGATGCTATTAAAAATGGTAACACACCACAGGATTCTTCTGCTTTCAGGTGATCCTCCTGTGACTGACTATATTGGCTTTAATGGCCTTTTGTGGAACTGGGCCAGCACAATGAGTATAAACACAGGCAAAAAAAAATAGGTCTCTATTTAGAAAAGAAAACTTCCAGTCTAAATTAATGGTTAGACAAGCTAACCGTTAATTTAATCAAAACATTACAAAAATAGCTTGCCCAGAAATCATTTGTTACAGTGGTTCCCACCCTTTTACTAAGGCAACCCACAAACTGCATTTTGTTTCTTTTTGTGCAAATCACCATCGCACATAAATACACCCTCAGCCCTGGCACCACAAACTCTAGTCTAGTGCTGAGGGGCCACACCTGGGACAGGGGGCTGAAGAGCAAACCTGCCCTGCACTTACCCTGCAGCAATGCCTCCCATTACACAGGGCTGGGACAGCTCCCCACTCTGGACATTGTGACCTGGCACACCAGGTTGCAGCATCACTCACTCCAATTCGGCCCACCCGCCTCTCCATCATGGAGCAGGGAGACAGCCCCAGGCACACTCCACAGGAGCCACTGCTGCCGGGTGAGTGTGGGGCAGGCTCACTCCCCAAACCCTCTTGTGACACTCTGGGGCTCAGACCAATAAAGGGGGTGTGTTTTCACCTGCCCTGCAATTTGGGGTGCCTTAAATGCTATGGGCTCACAGCCCTGACATCAACAGCCAGCAGACAAGCATGCTGGTCCATTGCCCAGTTCCTCTTTGCAGGGTAACCCCAACACCTTCCCAGCCCTGAATTCCCCCAAAACCATCTGCCCAGCAGCATCAAGCCCTCTTACGGAACACTTACAGAAGTTACTAAATTCACTGCTCCTTTAAAGAGACAGCACTCAGCAGCTTTATTATTTCAACTAGGATTAACAAACACTCCATTTTCATCAAAGCACTGAATTGGTTTACAGTAAAAGGAAAACAAGTTTATTAAACAAAGTCATAGGTTTATATGATACAAAGTCTAAGGAATTAAGTTAGAAAGGGTTACAAGCAAACAAAATATTTAAAAATGCTTCTAAGATTAAACCTGATTTAGCAAACCAACTAGTGTCTTGTTCAGAGAAGGATTTCTCACCAAGTCTCTTTTCCAGCATAGCTCAGCAGATTCTCTGGTAAGGACCCTCGAGCTCAAAATGCTCAGTTTGTCTCTTCCTTCAGGTGAAGGGTAACTTAGAGATTTGCTCCCCTCTTTATAGTCCAGTAAATCTTTGAAGTATATTGTTCTGAAAGGTAGCCCCAGACAAGGTTCCTTTCCCCTGCTTGGTATAGAAGCCATGTGGTGGTTCCTCCCCATTGATGATGTTTACAATTCAAGTGATCCCTTCCCACAACCTCATATACAAACGAATAGCCCTGGAATTTGGTCACACCTGATTTGATTTTGTCTAGAGAAAACCTTCTCATCAACTCTCTTGACATGCTTGATTTAAACACATTTTAGTCACATTCTTTGTGGGTAAACCACACATACATCACAAGGAATATTAATAAACAGTGACCTATTTGTTTTCCAGTGGTATATTTCATGCCATATTTTGGGTAAATATCATGACAATACAGTGTGCTGTCTGCCACTGGGGTGCTCTGAGATCAGCCTTATCCCCTCCGACCTCTCTTCTGCAGCAAGCCAAGAGAAGTGTATGTTTGCCAAGATCCCTGTGACCCATCTAGAACCTTCCTGCGACCCACTGGTGGGTCTGGACCCACTGTTTGAAAAACACTGACTTAGAAACCGATTTGCCATTGTTGTGAATATACAGTCCTAGTCTATTCCATCAAGCTATCAAGATAGAGGCTTACTCTGACAAATTATTTCATTTCAAAACAATTTTTTTTAAAAAATCAGTGACTTGATCTTTTGTAATTAGAGTTCCTTTCACTGAGGTTTTCCTTTAAATTAGGCAAATTTGACTCATTTAAAATAACCTCTATCAATCTAAATACAAGAATAAGTCTGCCCTTGCTCCGTCAGAAATACAAAATTATTCCTGTGAAATTAGTGCAACCTTCACAAGCTATGGAATAATATAGTTAAGTCATCTCAAACCTACATTTGCAAAAGATAAAGGGTTTCAGTAGGTTAGATATCACGGACTTTAACCCACACCATGTTAAATATGCTTAAAGGCACAGCTGCAGAGTAGTTTGTGCAAGTAAAAGTAAGTCAAAGTGAAGAACACCTGCTGGACTTGTTCCATTCAGGAAAGACTTGTCAGCCAGGAAGTAACAGATTCCCAGGTAAGCAAAGGACTGGGAAAGGATCTAGCAGCATGTGGGTGGTTAACAGAGCTGAGCAGAGGGCAACAGTTCAGCTTCATAGCAACAGTTAAGGTTTCAAAATTTGGTTTCATTTCACACTGAGTCTTTTCCATTTAATCAAAAATGTTCCAGCCAGCTCTAGCGGTTAGTGCCTTTAACCAGTAAAATCAGTGCGAACACTAGGTGGCATTGCAGAAGACACCAATAAAGCCAAACCTCTAAAAAGAGCTAGATCTAATTTCTCAACCCGAAGGTATGCGAGACATAGGCAGGGGGTGCCTGGGGAAAAATAGAGTGAAGGGGAGGCGGGCAGCAGCTGCTGACTTCTGGGGAAGCCAGGCAGCAGCAGCCCGTTTCCCACTCAGTCCCAGCTCAGAGGCGGGTGGCAGCCCCCAGCTTCTGGGGAAGGCAGGCGGCAGACCATGCTTCCCGCCCAGCCACAGCTCCCAGCTGGGAGGTGGGCAGCGCCCCCAGCTTCTAGGGAAGGCATGTGGCAACTCCCATCTGGGAGGCAGGCGACAGCTGCTACAGTCCCAGGAAGCCGGGCAGCAGCCACCTGCTTCCTGACCGGTCCCAGCTGGGAAGCGAGAGGCAGCCTGCTTCCTGCCAGGTCCCAGCTCCGAGCTGGGCGGCAGACCCCTGCTTCCCGCCAGGTCCCAGCTCCCAGCTGGGAGGTGGGTGGCAGCCACTAGCTTCTGCGGGAGGTGGGAAGCAGCGCCCCCACTCCCTGCCAGGTCCCAGCTCCCATGTGGGTGCCCCGTGGCAGCCTCCTGCATCTTGCGAGCGGAGTTTGTAGCTGAGTGGCAGCCACCCACGCCCCAGCTCTGAGCCAAGGGACAGCTTCCAGCACCCTGGCTTGAAATCAGGCAGTAGCCACCTGCCCACATCCCTGGGTCCCAGTCAGCACGGAAGCCACTTCTGCCCCTGCTCAGATTGGGTGGCAGTCGCACACCTCCCGTGCTGGCAGCCAGGTAGCAGCTGCCTGCAACTTGCCCAGGTGGCAGACTCCCAGCTCAAAGCCCAGAAAACTTGTCAGTTTCAGGGCTCTAGCTGAGCCGTGAAATTGACAACTACGACAGCCCCAGATTTCACCACCTACCCTCTTTTCCTGTCTCTCTCTCTTTCTCCTTTCCTGTCTCACTCTTACCCCTTCCTTCTCTCAAATCTATGGCAAAAAATTTGGCACGACGCTTTATATTCCCTAGCATTGGCATGCCTCTCAAAACCTCCTAGCTTTGGCCAACATCACCTCTAGCCCAGGGACATATTTGAGTTGTGCACCCCTGGTACAAAGGTAGTAACCTTACCCACACTAGATCTGACATCCGTCATATCACAGACTTATATACAACATATGGCTCACATTAGTCTGTAAATATAAAATCCCATGGAAAATTGAGTGTTTGGGTACTTGTTAAAATTTTCAGAAACCAGGGGGTACTTGCTACTTAAAAGGTTGAGAAACACTGAGGTAGATAATCATTTTAATTGGTTAGATATTGGTAAAAACTCAGGATATGATGGTAACAACTAAACCCACACTGTTTGTGAGCTATGTAATAACTGCTGGATGATGTGGTTAAAGTGGAAAGCCTTCTCCAGGTTCCATCAGGTCCTTGCAGCAAAAATGGTCTTCTAAGTTATACAACTGAACATACCTTCAGGTGTCCTTGAATGCAATTTGTGGATCTCTGTTCATAGAAATCATCCTCAAACTCAGTCTACTGGAGAACTGTTGTGCCAGTGAGAGTGACCACTGTAGAGAGCATCACACTAGGCATCATGTAGAGAAGTTCCCAGATCTGGCTTAATCATGCAAAACTATGAATCTCTGGGGCAGCCCTGCAGGGGACACCAGATAGGGTCAGGGCATGCACCCCTTCAGGTGTCGATAGAGAGTTTGAAAGCACAACATGCTGGGGTGTTTTTGTCCATCTTGGTGACATGGCTGAAGAGCATGCAACACTGCTTTTGAATAAAATGAGTGACTGAAGGAAGGCCAGTTCCCTCAAGCCTGACATTTCACAAAAAGACAAAAACACTTTATGCTCAGAATTTGGCACTGACAGAGCCAATGGAATGTCTCTAGCTACTCCAAGTCTTCCTGCAAGAGAGTCTAGGTTTTCATTTGTTCCAGTGGCCCAGCTCCAAGGCTCTGGACCTTGGTTTTCTGCCATGGGATCTTCAACCCCAAAATGTGGGCAGCACCTTCAAGACTCTGAAGGGAGGGGCTAAAATTCTCTGACTTCTATGAACTCTTCACAAGCAAGGCAGCAGCATTGACATAGTTCTGGTAGGTAAACACTTCTCAACCAACCTTGAGCCAACGCCTGAAGCAGCAAGTCCTAATATCCAGCTAATAGCTCAATGAAATAGTGCCAGGGTGAGAATGCACCCATGTTGCACATCTGAGGTTATGTAGCAACATGGTAAAGGGGTGAATCAATGCACACACTCTCACTGATACTGGTATGAAGATTATGCACCAGATTTAGCTGAACATCTGGAACACCAACTCCCTTCAATGCGAGTCAATGTGCTGCATGTAGACCAAATCAAAAGCAGCACTAATGTCAAGGTATGCCACATGAAGCAGGCAGTTAAATTGTCAGTGCACTTAGCCAGGTGGTGGAGGGGTAAGGACAGCAACCATTTTTGACCATTCAAGAGTAAAACCTGATTGCTGTGGACAACACTGTTAAGGAGACCCTGTACCCTAAAAAGCAAGATGTGAACAAAGACCTTTCCCAGGGACTGAGAACAATGAGATCAGCCTGCAGTTGCTACACTCAGCATGAGATGCTTTACCCTTGTACAGGGACACTGTGATGATCTCTTCCCACTCTGCTGGTACTTTACCTGATGCCCATGCTTTTAAGAACAGTTGACGCAGGCTGATGCTCTCTGGTCCCAAGGCATCTTTGAGCAGCTATGGGGTAATGCCATCGGGTCAAAAAACACGTACACTCCGTAACTTTTGTATGGTCTTTTGCACTTCCTCGTGTGACAGAGGGTCAGTGTTCATCCCTGATCTGCAATCCTATGGTTAAGTCTGAAACCCATGCCAATTTTATTAAGTAACATACAACCAAGAATATCACTGAAAGATCTGACATTCTGCTCTTGGAATGTTTCTGTTCCAGACAGAATGCTGAAGATCACATTCATTGTCTCCTTCTCAACGATGGGCTTAAACACTTGGTTGAAAAAGGCACTACTGGAGAGTCAAAGATAAATCCCAAAAAACATCTTTAGTAGCTCATTCTCTTTGGCTCAATGGTGCTTTCATCCTTCACCTCCTAACACCTTCCTGCAGATGACTGGAATATCTGCCCAGAACAGCTGCAGCATACATCATACTACCTGTCCTGCCTGCTATGGCAGATCCACTTTCAGGAAACGGCAAGCAGTTCTGCCTGTGACATCAGCATCGGAGAGTCTCTTAGCTGGAAGGAAGCATTAAATGGGAAATTTGAGGGGAAGCAAAGGTAGAAATTCAAAGCTACTGTTTACTGCTTAAAAAGCCTAAGACTGTATTGGCTCAATCCAGCCTTGCCAATGATATACTACTGCAACTGTGGATAAACCACTGAGAATAGTGTCTAAATACCCATGTACACTAGTTACATCCAATCACACCACAGGCTAGTGTTAAACCAAATTCTAAAAAAAAACCAGCTCCTTAAATTGCACCACATCTTTTTAAAAGTCCACCAAATGAACTAAATCCCACTGAAAGAAAAATTATTAAAAACTGGCTTCTTCATTACTTACAAAAGACTTACATACTCAAGTTTTTATTGTGAGCTTCTGGCACAACTATTCATCTAGTGATAGATCATTCTAAATGTTTGGCTTCAAGAGATAGCACCAACAGAAGTAAATACAAATAATGTTTTCCCACTTTGCCCTTTGTCACCGTTAGCAATAATAACTACACTATGTCTTATGGCTATTGTTTCCATGTAATTGAATTTTCAGAAGATTTTATTTGCTTGGAAACATTTCTGAAGAAAAACATGATCAATTCAGCTAATCAGAAAATCCAACTAAATGTATCTGATCTAACAAATAGAGCTAGGATTTATATCTGTAATTTTTGCAGTGCTGTGCAAAAAAACCTTGCTTTCGTACAAAATCTGAACATAATCACTGTCCTACATTTTTATTTTCTTGTTTATATTTATTTCATTAAGCTAGGTCTTGTAGTACGTTGTAATTCTCCAGAAATAAAAATAATGGATCTTACATAATCATGCGAATAGCACTTCAAACAGACTGATTATTTTAGAGAATATTTTAAGATACTTTCATGTGCCTCAAAGACAATATAACAAATGCAATCTACTTAGGATTTACACTACATTGCCATCATTGTCATTACATAATTATGGGCCTAAAATGTTAGTTGCTATAACAACTTGGAACAGTTCTACATCCCTTACAATCTGTTGCTTTCTTCCTCTCTCTTCATATGCACATTTATTTTTAACCCTGACTTTTTCCTGATATATTCTTTGCTAGGCAACCTCATTAACTAAAACTCCTGCTGTGTCAGGTTGGCAGATGCAACTATAGGCATCTCCCATATCCAAGCAAACCTATCTTGCTCAGAAGAACTGCCAGATGTGCCATACTTCTTCTGAATACAGGCCCATGCCATCTTTAATTATGTTCTCTTTCTGTGGATGGAAGAAAAATCTCAATATCTCAACTCCCTAATAAACTGGTTAAAGATTTCAGACCATTGTATCATGCCAATTCACAGTAAACTGCATTGTGATTTACGCATATGCGTCAAGGGAAGATTGTAAGGCTAAGATCTTAGAAACACAAGAATAAAATTACACTTGGGTTCTGCAATCCCACAAATAAATATTCATCTCAAAGGTTGCATCATATCACATATGGAATCAACTACTCCTCAGTTATCTTTAAAAAATAAAATAAAATGCCCACACAAGGAACCATGAGAGCTCATCTCCCTTCCCCATCTCAAATGTCCAATTTAACATCTACATTCTGCCACTTGTAGAACTTTGTATAACAGTATCAAAAAAATGTCAAGAAAAGTATCCATGTTATGCCTAGGAAATTGTATTTAAAATCATGAGTTTTGGGGAAGAAACCCATCAGAAAAATCATGCTAATACTGTCGGAAAGGTGAGGTGCCAAATGACATGGCCATGAAAAAGATATTTCCCATAAATTGCATTAATTAAGAATTATGGTGACCACATTTGTTGGGAGAAGGAAGGTCTCGACAGCTAAGAAGGCAAAATGGAAACATTTCTTTAATGAGCCACGGAATATTTCCTGCTTGGAATCTTGCTTCCATTACAAATATAGATTGAGGGGGAAGAAAAATAGGGAACCTGCCTCTCTTTGTAGAGTCCACAACCAACCTGAAGAAGTACCTGGATGATACTCAGAGTGGTAAAGGAATTCTGACTCCTATGTCTTGGTCTAGCCAACAACCAACGGACAACCCTTAGAGGCACCTTACTACTGTGGAAAATGGGAAAAGGAGGTTTCAAAGACCTGCAGGCTTGCTGGCTAACGTTTTTAGGAAAATTACTACTAGTTTCTAGTGTCAGACGTGGAACCCTCCAGCTCAAAAAGAAAACCCAGTACTAGTAAAGATCCATGTGGCACCTGGGAATTTAAGTGAGCACCTCATGAGGAAGTCTTTCTGAAGGAAGTGTTCATTCTGTTAAGGGATGCTAGCCACAATATGGCCAAAACAACACTGAAGTATAAGACAAAAACAAAATTTAGTCATAAACAATTATTTCCTTACAGTGCTGTGAAATATTCTTAATGGTTGGTGGATTTTTTTGTTTGTTTGTTTGTTTGTTTAATTTTGTGTTTTTTTAATTGGAGGGAGCTGACAGTCTGCTACCCTGGCAGGCTGTCCAGCATCAGGACACTCCTAACTCTCTGTGTTAAGAAAACTGGATCTTGCACCCTTAAATCCAGCTAGTTAGCTCTTAATCCACAAACCCAAGTAATACAAACCTATAAATACTGAAGGCGGAGCCCCGCCTCCGACTGATTTTATCAGATGAAAATCCCAGCCCAGAGAAGCATTCAAGGCTTCCATCCCTGGTTGCCATGACAAGGTCATGAGGCCAAGAAAAACAACTGCACCTGCTAGTGTTAACCCCACAGCAACATTAACATACTTCTCCTGTTGCTGTTGTTTTTAAAGCAGCTGGTAAACTCTTACTCATAAAGAAAGTGTCAGGTAGCCTACTGACCTACTGTGGATGAACAGCACCAAGGACCCATAGTGAAGAGAGAGAAGTAATCCAGCAAGCTGTAGGTCAGCTAATATATTCCTTATGTACACTTGTGTTCCAGCATGCCAATCTATTTTGGCCTTCTGGACTGCTTTCCAGTGGAATTAAATTGATAAACTAACTCCTTGATTTATATTTCAAAAGTCAATTAAGAATTCTGTGAATGGATGGCATCTAATCAAATTGAGGGAAGATTAAAACTTGAAGCATTAATTTTTTTTGATAAGCAGTGCAAATATGTCTGAAAAATGCTTAGCAATTCTATCACCTTCAGCTTCCTTAGTGCATCATTTTGTTTCATTTAGAACACATGAGGGGAAAAGGGAGAGGGGGACTAGTTTGCTGCATTTGAACAGGTTTTCCAATTAAATGAGTAAAGAAACTGATGTCAAGAACTGAACTAGAGTTTTTGGCAGCAGCCCTGACCTCCTCGTTCTACCTGACCTTGAGCTGAGAAAGATAGGATAGGTTTAAAGCACAGAGTTTTTGTTAAACTGTAGGGACCAAAATTAAGGTTTATTAGACAAAGATACTTAGCACTCAAATAAGGCTAAAGATAGCTACCACCATAATTAACACAGAAGGTCAAGACAAACATTATATGAAATTTTTCTTCCTATTATAAATTTTAATCATCTACAGAGGAGGTAAAGCATGCAAATTAGGTTAGGTTAAGAAAATATTAAAATCCCCTTACTTCTTTACTGAACAAAAACACTCCTCACTTTCCTAGCAACCTCGAATATAGGAAGTATTACTAGCCATATTTCAAGTTCAGATCTTTGATCAAAGTTTGCTTTTTAAGACATACAGCTTTTAGATCTTTACTGAAAACTAATAGGCTGATGACAGATTGCAGAATAAAGGCTTTGTTGCAGTAAATCATCAATTAGAAATTACTTTTAGTTAATGTTTAGCAATAAATGCGTGCTTTAATTTTTGGGAGGGAACAAGGGAGAAAAGGGGAAAGAACAACTGCCTTCAGTACTGGAAAAAATACATGTCATGGTCCAACACACAAAGGACTCATTTCATTTTATCGGTAGATATTTAAGTTGTGTAATACTATTCAGTGTCATATACACTTCATTTTCAAAGAAAGTTGAGGGCCCTCTCAAACAAAAGGTAATTAAAATATATTACTTATTAAATATAAGAAGGTCTTTGTGCATACAGAGAACTGAAACAAAGCATTTGGCAATAACTCCAGTGTCCTGTCTCTGCCTTGGCCCAGCACCAGATATATGAGAGGAAGCTGCAGGGAACCTTACAGGACGCCGATATGGGATAATCTTCCCAAATGAAAATCTTATCCTAATCTCCAACACGTGGAGATTGGCTTGATCCTTGAAGCATGGAGATTGAATCTCTCTTCTTTAAAAAAACTCTTTTAGCATCAAGTATAACTCCTCCCTATATTCTTGTTAACCATAAACGTGTTCAATCCCTTTAGACTCTTGTTTCAGTCATAATTTTCACTAAGTACTCTTCTCCTACAGCATCCCTTTAAAAAAAGAAAACTGTGTTCAGTTGATATTGCCTCTTTTTTCCCCTCTCCTGTCAGTTTCAGTTTTTTCCACCATAACTCCCACCTTCCTAACATAAGCTGAGCATACCAGAGCCATGAGAAACCTTACAATGAAGCAACAGAGGGCCCCAAGAGTATTTCGGAGGTTCAATAATAGCCTTCATATCCCTAACAAAGATGATACTAATTTAAGGCTATGAATAAAGGTGAGCCCCAGAAATAAAATTAAACATCTTCATTAAAAGATTATCGATCCTTTGCCATAATGGTTTCTATGATAGCCTTACACACAATTTGTAGGGATGGATTCCAAAAAAGCTTCTATAAAAATTCTTCAAGGTTGAGAACTATTTTTATGCTTTCCACTTCCAAAGAATTAAAAGGTTTGGATTCCACAAAATTCTGGCAACCAGACTAGCATTTAAAACAAAAACCACCCAAAAAAACAACAAACTCGTTACTAATCTTTGCAACTATTGGTGTCGGGTTTTTTGTTTGTTGGGTTTTGTTTGTTTGTTTGTTTGTTTAAATCTAAAGTTAATTTAAAAGATTGAGTGGCACAAAGTTGGGAAAGCCAGATTAATAAAAGCAGTTTAGCCTACTAGTTTTCTTCATTCCTCTTATTATAACATTGTGGCAGATATCTGCACGTTAGTAACACAAGATCTGTCATTGCCAGACCTGATGCAGGCATTATCCTTTAAGTACAGTACCTACCTTCAGCAGCGACTAGTATTAAAAGGCATCAAGGAAAGTTGTAAAAAACTGCACCATGTAAATACAATGTACCTACCCAATTGCGTAGTTCTGTAAAAAGGTTGGGAAAATTCCTTCCTAGGCCCTGTCAAACTCATGGTATCAGATCAGGCTTACATATGAAATACTTGGCATGGGCCACATTTGGCCCACAAACTTCCCATGAATCTTTGGGCTTATCTATAGGACCCCAGAGTCTGGACTACAACAGAATGATATGTACAGTGCAATAGTGTTACACTCTTAACTCCTCCATATAGACACTACTAGCACGCACTAATATTCCTTCATGTGCTTTGTTTTAGTCCTATTTGAAACAAGACCACATCAATGCACACTACATCAAGGCTCTACATGGGGAAGTTGGAGGACAACACACTGATGAGCTTTGTATATCACACCCCGATAGTATGGACTCTGGTGTCATGTAGACAAGCCTGAAGATCCATGAGAAGTCCATGGACCAGATGACACTGTTTCACATACTAGCCATAGCTATTTATGTTTAGCCAAAATTAAGTACGCTCTTTCTTTTGGCACTATTTCTCCACTTATTATTTATTGCAGTGAAGTCATACCTCTATACTGGTGACATCAATCTTATAGAAATTTAAGTAATGCAATCATCATGCAGGGTTAGGATTTCAGATTAGGATCAAAGATGAAGCAAATGGATAGCAAAGCACCAAATATTTAAATAAAAAATAGTCTTTTTTTATTTAACAACCACGTCAAGAAAAGTTATCAAAGCACATGAAAGATTCAGGTCTTTAAGTCAGACAGATCTGAGTTTCTCTGAATAGAAGTCACATAAACCTCAAAGCTATCCAAAGAGATTTAATATAGAACTCTCATATAAAAAGCATGAAAGATTCTTCTGTTGTCTTTTCAAAAGTTAGTATGATGCATTCAGCAAAGATTGACAAGATCCACCCATTCTACTTTATCATTTATGATCTGTTTTGGTAGTGCCCACAATATGCTAAACTCAGTACAAGCAAGGCATTGTTCCCCCAAACCCAAAAAAATGGTAAATACTACTATTTTATTTGTCCATGGAAGAGAATAAAAGCCCATCAAGTTTATAGCTATTATATTCTTGTAATTCATTCCATTTATAAAGGATAATTGATACTTGTGGGACTACCTGAAGTATATGTATATAACCCCTTCCAATCAGAAGGTCTGTTCACCAAAATAATTCATATTTCCCATGCAAGAGCAGCAGGTAAATAACACTAATATAAAAATATCTGTTTATTCCTCTATCTATCCCCAAAAGTCTTGTAATAGTTGAGACTTACAGAGGAGTTACACAGCAAACAAACAGATGTTGTTTACTGCATAAATACATTTTAGCAGAATTCAACTTATGCATGAGATTCCAGAATGGAGAGACAGGTACAGCTAGTGGAACTGCTGTAGCTGTTTAAGACAGCTTGTTAAACCATCTATCCTTCGCTTAAAAACTTGATCAGATACAAGCTCTTTCAAATGGTGTCTGAAATGTACAGATATTTTACTGTACATTTGATAGTACTGGAACACTTATTTTTAAGTCGTATAATAACATATAAACAACATTAGCCTACTAAATGGATACAAAATAAGTCATTCCAGAGGCTAGTCTGAAACAGGTTTAGTGTGACTCCAGGTCTTCATCCTCTGCCTTTGTTACACAACTGCCTACATTTTTTGCTTTCTCAAGACAAATATGTGGATGTTTTTACCCAGTGTTAAATAACGTATTTCATAAGAGGCTTCTTCCATTAATTATTGCCACACCACTGAAGATATTTTAAGTTTGCAAATACATTTAAAACTAAATAGAATTAATATCAATGTAAAAGATTAAGAATAATAAAGAAAGCATTGTCTAGCATTCTGCATATCTACCTTCTTCCTAAACATGAAGGCAATTTGGGCCTCTGACAAGGTAAAATTTCAAATTTTGCCATTACTGATTTTATGGATTCTGCCAGAAAACCATGGAGCCTATGGAAGTTGATAAAGGAGGGACAAAGTAGCTACTACAAAACACTATATAAAAATAAGTTTAATTAGAGGTGTTAGAAAACTAACAGAAATTTATTGAACTACACTTTCATATAGAAGAAAAAGTATCTGAACAGTCATCATGAAATATGAACTTTCCTCAGAATGTCAACTCCTTTTCTCCATGAAGGAATATACACAGATCCTTTCTCCATGGGCTCACAGATGCATAGATTTTAAGACCATAAGGGACCATTAGAATCATCTAATCTGACCTCCTGCAAAACAAGCCAATGGCGTTCACCCAGTAAATTTCTGTCTCAAGTAAATTTCTGTCTCCTTAACTTCTGTTTGACCCATAATATCTTTTAGAAAGATATCCAGGCTTGTTTTACAGATGGCAAGTGATGAAGAATCTACCACATTCCTAGGCAAGTTGCTTCAATGGTTAATACCCTTATTGTTAAAAATAGATGCCTTATTTCTACACTAATAGGTCTAACTTCACCTTCCAGCAACTGAATATTGTTCTTTTTCCTGTTAAAGAGCTATCTATTAACGGAAATCTTTTCCACATGGAGGTACTTGCAAACTATGATCAAGTCACCTAAAACTTCTTTTAGATAAACTGAAAAGATTTAACTTCTTTAGTCTCTCATTCTTAAGCAACCTTTCCAGACCTCTAATCATTCTTACGGCTCTTTTCTGAACTTTTCCAATTTGTCAAAACCCTTTCTGATGGGTTAGCAGAGAACAAATCATTTCCATAAGTCTCACTGATGCCATAGAAGTATCACCATGTGCCTATTTCTAATTGATATTTTTTATATATCGATTATATTCACCCTCTTAGCAACTGCATTGCACTGGGAGCTCATGTTCTATTTATTATCATGGCCCCTGAGTTCTTTCCAGTATCACTGCTATCCAGGATACAGCTCCCCATCTTGTAAGTGTGGCCCACTTTATTTGTTCCTAAATGAGCGATCATGCATTTGGCTGTGTTAAAACGCATGGTGCTCAAAAGAGCCCACTTTACTCAAACAAGATTGACCTCTTCCCATCAACAACTTACCACTCCAATTTTTATGTCATCTGCAAACTTTACTAGCAATGACTTTATGTTTTCTACCAAATCATTAATAAAGACATTGAATAGCACTGGGTCAAAGAGAGATCCCTACAGGACCCCAGTAGTCACATCTCCAGAGGATTATTATTTCCCATTGGTTTTTTTTTTTTACATCCATCATTTAAATTTATAATCCATTTAATATGAGCAGCATTGATTTTATATAGTACTAATTTCTCTCTCTCTCTCTCCTTAAATCAGACTAAGTGAAATACCTTTCAGAAATTATGTCAAGACAGTTACCTTTATCAACCAAAATTGTAATCTCATCGAAAAATGATAGATTGTTTAATAAAACCAATTTTTCATAGAATTATGCTAATTGACAATTATGCCACAATTTGAAAACTCTTTACTAATTATGTCCTATATCAACCTTTACATGATTTTGCCCAATATCAACATCAGGCTAACAGACCTACAATTACGTGGGTAATCTTATGTATTTTTTTTATATATATACTGGCAAAAAATAAGCTGTTTCCCAGAACATTTTTAACATTAAGTTAAAAGTCAACATTAATGGTTCAGAGAGCTTCTAAGCCAAATATTTTAATACCCTGGGACACATGTTATGCAGTCCTTTAGCTTTAAAAATATTTAATAGTTGCTGTTTAATGTCATCTCTAGTTGTGTGTTGAATAGAAAGATAACTATATCATCCTGCTTCTTTCTAAATATAGAATACTACTTTTCTACATCTTGATTGATAATTTTCCCATCCTTGTGTAATATCAACCTATACTATTGATAGGATTTTGTTTGTTCTTGATATATTTGAATAATTCCTTATTATCCATAACTTGGCTAGGCAGAATTTTTTTTTTAAATATAACTTCAACAGATCTATTTTTAAAACTTTTTACTTGTATGTATTTAAATTTTCACAGTTATGCAAAAATTGTGGGGTTTAAACATTTTTTATTTTTATCTATTTTAGTTTTCACAGTTGTGGGAAGTTATAAGGAGATCAGACAATAACTATTTAACAATAGTAGACACAGATTCAAAAAGTTAAAACTTTATAATCATGAAAACACTAACTTGTCCTCATGTCAAAACATACAAAGTAAATAATCTTAAATCAAACCCTAAAAAGTTCTCAATCAGCATTTTGCTTATTATACCTTTACATTGATGGAAATATTTTTTCATCTGTTTGTGTGTGAACAGTGAAATTGATATTTTGAACATTTACTGATATAAATCAATCCTTCCAAGACTGTCCATAATTTACTGGCTGTAAATCTTTCATTCATGCCTTTAGGTTCCCTTATCAATTGTCTGCATTTCTTAACTGCTGATTTACTGTATTTCTTAACTCATTGCCATCTCTCAGAGAGAGAGAATGAGAGAGAGAGAGAGAGAGAGAATGAATGCTTCTTTCACCTCCCTTCTTAAACAAAAAAAAAAAAAGAAACCAATACCTTATTTAGTGATTGTGACTTTTTGGGAGCATGCATGTAATAAAGCATTATTTAACAATTCCCAATAATCATCCACATTTTATGTTTAAATATTTCCGTCCACTCAATTTGACTTTATTGTTTGCAGCTTTGGGAAATTGCCCTTTTAAAAAGGACTATACATGTGTGTTACTGGATACGACTATATCTCAGTTTTCATACAGGAAATGAAATTAGATCATAATCATTTGCACATATCAATTTTTAGTTCAATGATCAATTAAATTTTAACAATCAGAATGAGGTCCAACATACAACTATTCCAATTTTGTTGGAATACTTTGTGTTACCAAGTTCAATATACTTTTTAGACACTCCAAAGATGATTTACTAGTGACAGAATGAGAATTCCAGCATATGTCCCCCAGACTGAAATTTGAAAATGACCATTTTTCTTGCTACATATTATAGATACATGTTTAAGGAGCTGCTCATCCTATTTCCTCATCTGATTTGGTGGTCTCTAACAGACCCTTATCAGCACCCCATCTTGTGATTTATGTGCAGAGTTAGGTCCCTTCTCAATGAAAAAAGCAGCTGGCACTGTCAATCAGGTAAGGCCTGGATAAGGGATGAGTTTGCCCCAAGTCAGTATAATGAAACATTAATGGAAAAAGCATGTCAAGCAATCTTGACTATGTACATATGGGCATTTTGCCACTGGCCTGGGGCCATACTTCCCGAACACTTGTTTTTTTAAAAAGTTCATAAACTACTGGAACATCTCTTAAAATGTATATTGTTTTGTTCCAGAACACAGACCGCCGGTGCACACCTACACCCAAAGAGGGTCAGGGAGCTAGAAAGGTTAGCTCAGATGACACAGACTTGGCTGGAAACGAAATACTGAAAATAGCACACTCCTTAAGTGTGATGTGTGTGCTGATCCTTCATTCACAGGACGTATTTAAGGGAAGGGAAGAATGTTACAGAAAAGTTTAGTCCTTACTGTTCATTTACTGTCTCTGAAATAGTAGTGTCTGCTGTTGTGTATGCATGGGTGGGTTTTCTCCCTCAAGGGATCTGGAAACAGTTCAATACAATTTACAATAGGCAACACTAACATCCCCTCAACTGCTCATCAGAAGGAATTAAGTCAAATAGCAGTAAAAATTACTAACCACTTGTAGTATTGTGATCTGCATATTAATCCTTTGGTTAGTGTTTTCAAATAAATTCCATTCTCTACTTTTCTGAACTGTGGTTTTAAATCACAATTCTATGGTGGACCAATTGTCAGATACCTTTAAAAGTTTTTTCCTCTGAACAGTACAAAAACTAAATTTTTCTCTCTCCTCCCCCCCCCCCCCCCCTCAAGTAGCTCTTGGGATTCTGTATATAAAATACAACTGTAAGGGTTTAAGAATAAGGAAAGGAATAATGCCCCTACTTTTAATTACACTTCACACCAGAGACTATAGGATCATAACAACAAATGCTGCCCCCATCAAGTCTAATGAGATGTGTTTATCATATTTGGTGAATATATGTACTGTAGCCCAAATACCTGCTTAGCATGCTATTTTGTTTTGTATTTTCTTCATCTGCATAGACCTCTCTATGCAGAAGATACTATCCATTTTGTGATTTCAAGACTCATTGGACATCTTTGTCTTGCTGCTTGCATCTTGTAGTCTTGACCTAGCTACTGTGTCATTAAGCCACCTTCATCCCTTTACTGAAAGGCAAACAAACAATGCTGTGGATTTCCCAAGTTATTCTATCATTACAAGGTATATTTTGATTGTCCCCCAAATATCCATGTTCATTTCTTCTTAGTATACAATGGGATTGGACAGAAGCAAGTGCTAGTCCCTGAGTCCCATGAAATGTAAGTGTATTCTTGGAATGGAAACATTTCAGAGTTCTCAGTTTCATCTTCTCATTGTGTATCATACAATATTGGTCTCCAACTGTAACAGCCTCTTGAAGAAAGTTATGGGAACTAGAAATGCCACCTTGACAGACAAAGTACGGGACACTGAGTGTAAAAGCTTGTTCCTGCAGCACCCGATTACTTAATTCAGGACTTTAGATAGTACCTGAACGCAACTAGTACTCACACTTGCCCCTCTGGAATGTACTAGAGATTGGAGAGTTCCACAGATAGATTTCTCATTCTCTTTATATACCATGCATCCCTAGATTCTTTCTTCACAGAAGTATAATGGGGTAGGAGGAGGCAGTCTTGAATATCCTTAACTTTCCAATATTTCCTTTGGCACAGCCAAGCTACTGTGCTCATGAAGAATGGGTCTGGACAGCAAATCAATCACAGCTGTAGCACATTTTCTGGTAAACACGTTTACCCCAAATACTTCAGCTGTCAGTTTGAGGGAGAAACAATCTCTTGGACCAATAAGAGTTGAGTATAGCTCCCATCTATCAATGGCACTTGAAAGTAATTGACTCAGTGGAAATATATGACGTTTGCTGTGGCCAGATCTAAGCCCTATCTTGCTGGTCCTCGATAAGTATTTTTCTGTTTTGGGCCAGTACAGATAAAGAAGAACCTCAGAGTTATGAACACCAGAATTACAAACTGACCAGTCAACCACACACTTCATTTGGAATGAAAAGAACACAAACAGGCAGCCACAGGAGGGTGGAGGGATGTGTGTGTGGAAACTACTAAAAAAATAAAGGGAAAGCAGCATTTTTCTTCTGCATAGTAATGTTTCAAAGCTGTATTAAGTTTAATGTGCAGTTATAAACTTTTGAAAGAAAGTTTACGAACATTTCAGAGTTATGAACAATCTCCATTCCTCAGGTGTTCATAACTCTGATGTTCTATTGTTCCATCTTGGGTGCCTCTAAGTGTGGATGTTTATTCAGGCTCATTCTCTTGATTTGGGGAATTGCCTCCTTAGCCCATCTTCTCTGTGGTTTAGCCTTTACTTTTACATACACTGATCCAGATTTTACACAAACTTTCCAGAGAGGAAGGATGGTCCAGTGGAGGAGACATCGTCAATCCTGGAAGATCCAGGTTCAAATCCCTGCTCTACCAAGTATTTCCTATGTGACCTTGAGCAAACCATTTAGCCTCTCAAGGAACTGAGGCACAATCTGTAAAATAGGGACAATATGGTTTTGTGAGTAAATACAGTAAAGACCATGAAGTGCTCAGATATAACAGAAACCTAGGCCATAAAAGGAAGAAAGAGCTAGATACACAAACACCATTCTTAGAGACAGGCTATGCTTTTGAACCCCTTCACATAAGAGACTGTGGCATAACTGTCTGATATCAACAGAAGAAGCTGAGTAGCGTTTAAAGTAGTGCTTCGGCCAGACTTGCTGCTTCTAGATCCAGCCAGTTTGTGCTTTTATTCTTCTTGTGTGTGTTGCATATCCCCAAACTGGATTTCTAGGTAGACTGTCTCATAGCATCCCCATTCCTCCTATTTCTCTTGGTGGGATTTGGAATGGAATGACCTGCTGGAGTGGATTCTAATGACCAGACCTACCACTACAGAAAGAATAGTGTTGAGATGGAACCTAACAGGTCTACAGAACTGGTATCTAGCACTGAGCGAGGAAGGAGGTGGTGGGCAGGCAGGATGAGAATTAAAATTTAAGCCTATGTGGCATCATATTGCCTTTTTATATAACAGGACTTCTTACTTGCGATTGAAACATTAACTATACACAAGGGTTCTTCTCTTACATACGAATCTGTAGCATTGACTACTCCTGTCCACAACAGCTATGCAAGATCCGCTCTCAGACCAATAAAAATCACCGTCTGCACAAGTGACAGGCTGAGCGGAAATCTGTCTTGATACCAAATTAAATGGAATCTTACCATAAAGAGTTCACACGCACACTGTGTCTGCACAGGAACAACGTACTTTATAATTAAGAGCTTCATGCTGAATTACAACAGGAACATGTGACCTTTCCCGCTGGCTCACATTCCTCACTGATTTCAGATCTCAGCAATACCAGCTAGCCTCCTCTACAAGCAAAGCAACAAAAAAAAAGTTACTCTGCCAAGATTTGAGGGACAAGCTTGTGGGTTCCGATGTGTCAGAGATGGCAGCAAGCGTAACCATGCTTATGATCCCTCCAAGGTGCAGAACCAGCATTTCAAGTGGGTTTTGCAAAGCCTTGGCAGCTAAGTCATAAATTAACATGCTGACTCTGCGACTGCACAATGTTAGGCAAATAAAACCCCAAGCAACGGCAGGCAGTTTTACAGACTACCTATTTACCAGTGTTCACACTGACCTCATCTGTAAGGGTCACCTTTCACATGATCTGTGTGTCCAAAGGTGAGAAAGGAGAATGAAAAACTCAGAGGGCATGGGAAATGAGGGTTAAATAAACGTTCCTGATCTGACAATAATCGCATAACGGGCTTAATAATGGCAGTTTGAACAGATCTCTATACCACTAATGGATAACTATATACAGGTTTAAAATCTGACTGGTCTCCAAATACACTTGTTTCATTAGCCCACAGCCAATGAAAGAAAAAATTACTTCATTTTTTAAATGTTACCAGTTTAATCAAAGTGCGGTTCTGCACAGTTGTAAAGCTTTATTACAGCAGCTATATTTACCATTAAAAAATATCAGTAGATGCTGCCTCAGCATCTACAAACAGCAAAAGCATAACAGAAGAATATAAATTACATGCAGCACGGCAAAGAAAAAAAATCAATAGATAAGCAGACAGTAAAATTTCAGCTACTGTACTATACAAGAAAGATTAATTTTAATATTTCTTCTTTGCCCTTTGATTCAACAAAATCTTTAAGGGGATTCCTTTAAAAAAAAAACAAAAAACAGAATTTACCCTCTTCTTCCCTCTCTCTTGTCTATTGTTTGTTACACTCACTTCTTTTGAATGTTGTCTTAAAATAGGTTGCTGGCTCTCTGGGTTATGTGGTGTGTAATCCTATTAATCTGTACAGCAATCAGCACAGTGGGTACTGCTACCATATGATCACAACCCAACATGTTATAAAGAAATACACATCTTCTGTGTGTATTTCTGAGTTGATATGGTGATTCTGGTCACAAACTGAAAAACAGAACCTGAAATATTCATACCTAACAATTCACTTGCATTGAATGTGCCCTGAAAATGACCTCAAGTCCAGGCTTGCAAAATTAACAGTTACTACCCTGAAGCTTAAGTGTGTTAGCTATGGGGGACTACTTGTGCTGCCCTGCTACTAAAGGCCACATTCCCCTGCAGCTGAAAGAAAACAGTTGTCTACTATAAGGATAAGAGACCCACACTCTTCTCCAAAAACCTTGACTGGGACGGTGGGGGCAAGATGGGTTTAGCAGTGTGCCTCAACAAATCCTGCCTCTGTAGCAGAGCCCAAAGTCAAAGATTCCTCACAGAGTATATACCCCATGCAGCAATTCCTCCTCTGTGGGGGGAAGGGAGGAGAAAGAGGCTGCAGCTCAATGCCTCAGCTTGTTACAGTGGTGGTAATTCAGCACAGGGAGAGGGGACAATCTCAGGTACCAGGTCCTCAAACAAGGAGTTTTATAACACCAAGATCTTGAATTCCTACTGCACACTATATTTAAATAGGTTGATTGGCAATGTCATACTTAATACATTTTTAGAAGTGTAAATTAACATCTCTCGTATTTGTTGTAGCGCCTTTGCATTCCTGGCTTCACACTACTCTTTTTCCCATATGAAATCATGGTGCATCTTTTCCCAAGTTGTCTCCAATGTGTTTCTCCTTTTCCTTTGCTGTCTCTTCATTATTTTAGCTTCTTCTCTATGTTTTCTTCCACTTTTCTTCTCCAAACTCGCTCACGTCGTACTTCTCTTTTCTAATTTTTCCCCTCAGGAGTCAGGAGAACAAAACATACTAGCCAAAGCTGAATAGACAATGGTGAAAATTGTCCAGCAGCAGCACCCTAGTAAGAAACTTACCTCCAGCCTGCTGCGAAAGCATTGAAATTTCACTCAGCTGCTTTACCTCAGCCTTGCATAGGGAGTCCAGCCTTCATAACAGACTTTGGGAACTAGTCGGCTGATAAACCTGAGATCCCCGCTATTCTAGGGGAGAAGCACTCACGTTGTCCCTCCTACCTCACACAAAGGTTTGTGTTCTACTACTCTATTCTGTCTCCAGTCTGTTCCCAACAAGTTGCTCCGGACTGCCTCCTGACGCTCAGAGTTTTTCCCAAGCAGTGGCAGACTGAATCTGAGTCGATAATGTCAATGCTGCCATCAGGAGTCTGAGTAGCAACAGTGAAAACTGACCCAGATTTGTCATTTTTCACCCTGCTACACTGGAACTCTTTACCAGCCACAAATGGATTTTTAAGACTTACCCAAGAGACTCATAGTAACAGGGGAGATTTCCTATTAAAAGATGGAGCAGAACATGGGACATTTGAAGAGGAGGTGGGGGGTCTGATTTAAGGCTGCACTTCACACAGGTTCCATTGTTTGGGTAGGTCCTAGCCAATTCCCAGCCTAACAGATTTAAGATTTAATCAATGCCAGTGCAATACATATGTTTCTGCATGCACATCAGAGGGAAAATAGTTTCCAAGATCCAATCAGTTACTTGGCAATCCATATTCAGCCACAAAGGTACTATTCAACTAAAAGATATCCATGACCTTCCAAAAAACTAGCAGTCAAGCTTTCATTCTACATCCATAAAGATTTGAACTCTCTTGGCAGATGGCTCTGAGTGCAAAGTACAGTGAGCCAGCATTTCTACTAATAATATCCAAGCACTTTTAACAGTTTTTGTTAGCTTCATTTCTTATAACTTTCTAGGGAGAGAGGATAATCTGGTTGTTTCACTGGATGTGAAAGTACCAAGTAGATTATTCCATTTGGAGACATGATTGTTTCTATTACTAAAATCCTTCGGGGCATTTACTACGCCAATATCCACATTTCAAAAAAATCAGGTTTATTCAAACTCCACACAAAGCAACACATTTCATTTTCACTTTACATTATCTATACGATAGTTTCTCAACTGGTGGTACACGTACCCCTGGGGGTGCGTGAGACACAGGCGGGGGTACCCGGGGAATAACAGTGAAGGGGAGGCGGGCGGCAGCAGTCTACTTCCCATCCGGTCACAGCTCCAAACTGGAAGGCAGGTGGCAGCCACTAGCTTTTGGGAGAGGCTGGCAGCAGCCCCCCGCTTGCTGCTGGATCCCAGCTTCCAGGTGGGAGCCTGGTGGCAGCCTCCTGCATCTTGCAAGCTGGGCTCACAGCTGCGTGGCAGCCATCCATGCCCCGGCTCTGAACCAAGGGACAGTCTCCAGCGCCCTGGCTTGAAGATGGGCAGCAATCACTTGCCCACATCCTTGGGTCCCAGCCGGCGAGGAAGCCTCCTCCGCCCCAGCTCGGATTGAGTGACAGTCACCCACCTCCTGAGCTGGCAGCCCCCATCCCTGGGCTCAAAGCCCAGTGCCCAGAAAACTTGTCAGTTTCACAGCTTTAGCCCAGCCGTGAAATTGACAACCATGACAACCCCAGATTTCACCAATTACCCTCTCTCTCTCTCGCCCCTTCCTCCTCTCAAATTTATGGCAAAAAAATTGGCGTGGCCCTTTATATTCCAGAGCATTGGCATGCCTCTCAAAGCCTCCTAGCTTTGGCTAACATCACCTCTAGCCCAGGTACATACTTGAGTTGTGCACCCCTGATGTAAAGGTGGTAACCCTACCCACACTAGATCTGACGTCTGTTCTATCACGGTGTTATAGACTCAGCCCTTCTTCCAACACATGGCTCCCATTTCTGTAAATATAAAATCCCATGGAAAATTGAGTGTTGGGGTACTTATTAAACTTTTCTGAAGTTAGGGGGTTCTTGCTACTTAAAAGGTTGAGAAACACTGATCTATACAGCCTTCTGTAACATCTCCCACTTCACTATTCTCAAGTACATTAAAACTCAATATAGAGACAATACGCTGTGCTGCCTTCACAATTCAACTGAGCATCTGAAACAACAAATTATAAACTGAGTGTGTTTATTTACAAGGAAAGGGAAAACAAGTTTATAAACGAGCTGTTTTAAGCCAGCCTGATAATTGATGAATAAGTATATGTTTAGTAGGGCCTACATTTTTATCTGATAGACATTCATTTCTTGTATTAACAAGGCAGTTTAATATTAAACATGCCGCTACCAAATAATACAAAGACGTGATCATCATTAATGATTCTGTTGCAACATAAAAATGCCTGTCATCTTAGAAGCCCAGCAAAATACATTTTCTGATCAAGCTCCCTGAAGTTAACAAGGGAATGAATGCACTTTAGCAAGGACTACTGTTTACAGGATATTCTCCTAGTCTTCACGCCCTCCAGTCCCCCACTCCCACTATCATGTAGTAACATGATCAGCATATATACTGTGTATGGCATACACTATAATATGTAAATATACATATTTATATTTGAATGCATACATACACAGTTTTGTTTTGGGGTAATTTATTGGAGTTAGGTGCAGGTGGGGAGGTTGAAAATGATAGAAAAACCAAAATCTCAACCAAGTAGATTAAGCTACTGTCCTCCCTATGGCATTTCTCACCGAGATGAATCAGCAGATAAACTCTTTTTCTAGTGCACAAAGTTTCACTGACCCCCCTCTCCCCCAAATCGCCAACTCAAACCATTAAGCAGCAAAATGATAGCGAGAGCACAGCACTCAATTGCTCAGATGTCCGGTCAAGTTTGTAGAGTGTTCCATTTAAATCAGGCTCTCCTGTAGTACAAAGAGCATGTTGGCACATCTCTTTTTAATCAGTATCTCTAAGGAAGGGCTGAGTATTTCATGATGCTGCAAAATGCTCAGTTTTCTCTATAGAACTTCTATTTCTTGGCTGATATTTTTCTACTTTTCAGAGCAGCTACCTGAGCCATTCCCTCTCCCCTTGCACACAATTTGGTTTGATTCATAGCTGGCTGAAATTAATCTTCACCTATATAAAACTGTACTTTATGCAGGTCAAGGAAGAGACTGGAAAAAAAATCTCCACCCTGTTCTCCTGGGTCTGCATCTTAGCGGTAGCCTCTTCATGCCACTTGTAAACTGTGTTAGGTCTGGCAGAAGGATCACGTGGCCCTTCTGCCTCCATATCTCCACCAATACACTTCCTGTGGGCCTATCTAGGACCAGTGAAGAGATTCTGGACAATGCAGTTGGTACAGAGGCTTACCCTTACACTGGTGGCTTGCCCACTATGCACCCCAATGCAAGCTATAAGCAGCATACAGCCGGCCCCCCACATCAGCATGAATTTTGTTCAGTCTGAATACAAAAGCATTTATTATATAGAAAATTAAAGGTATGCATAAATTTAGACATCTGTGGTCAAACAAGTGACTCCTCAACTGTTTGGCAGTTCATATCTTTAACTCTTACCAACTTGTATTGCAACTTTTAACCAGGAAGTTGGTAGCTGATCTGCACCAGAACCAGCAGTGTTTATTTTGGTTTGGGAGGAGGAGGGGGAAGGAGAGGGAATGAGGAAGAGGACAGGAACTGTTTTTAAATTAGGGTGATACTGCAAGGTCATAACTAATTTCTGCAGTTTTTCACAGGAAATTTTTTTATTTCTCTGGATCAGATACTGATTTTAAGGCACATGTAAAAAGGTGCCAGAACAGTCCTTGAAATCCCTTTTATACATTCATTGCCTCTTTCTTCCTAAAAATATATTTTATTTCAGGACTTTGACATTGATATTAACTCATTTTCCCCCTACATTTCTTGAAAACTAGTTCCAAAACATTACAACATATTCAAAGCAGACACATTATCTGTCTGGAAGACCAGGCACAAGAAGATGCTCATCTCACCATGCCATTCCTGTCCACTATAATTTAGATATTCTTCAGATTGCATTTGTATCCGGGAGGGTAATAGCCCTTACATTAGAAACCAGCCATCATTAAGTGGTTCCCCTCAAGCAGCCCATTACAGGCTCTCACTCACTGACCCTGCATTGCCTCACAGTGCTTCTGCTCTTAATGGGCAACCCGAATGTGGTAAATGAACTATCTTCTTTAGACTAAGGGTAAATGTACCAATAGATATAATAATGTGGACAGCAATCCCCTCCTCCCCATCCCCAAGTAACTATGGAATATGTCCCTCATCATATTACTAAAAGAGCACCACTGTTCATAAAGCATTATACAAAAAAATATAATGAGCACAAGGTGTATCAAATTGTCCCCTAGGAGTCACTAGGGGAATATTCTACATCCAGAAATCAGATTTCATCTTCCCACTCATGGCTCTTAATGTTTCTAATGTATACTTTAATTATACAGTTGGTGGTGATATATATGTTCCCAAGAGCACACCTAGCTACAGAAGTAGAAAATATTTGCCTTAATAGCTATAAAAGGATATGCAGGTAGATCAAAGGAAAAGAGAAGATACATAGCACCCCAACTTTCTTTCCCCATTTTAAATGAGTACAAGTCATTTTACAATTTGAGCCCTACATTTCATAGAATTCTCCCTCTTTATTCCCTTCCCATTTTCAAACCAACTCCAGGCAGGCGCACTTATGCAAGCGAAGCAAGACATTACACAAAAAATGCAGGTGTCCAGCAGCACTGAAAGGTTTTTACATTCCCAACGCTTTACTATCAAAATTATCCCACCCGCATTTTGAGCTGTGCAAAACCTACAATGGAAACTTATTACATTGCATATCACTAGCCCATTTAATTTTGTAAAGAGCAATTCTGATGACTCAAATGCAGCGTATACTGATCTGGGCAATCACAGCAACAACCTACATTTGACTGTGCCATAATTAAATTCTATTTATGTCTATATTTTTCCCCAATTAACAGGCTTCTAGATCAATTACATCAGCATTATAGGTGTGATATTCAAATAGTTTTTATCCTACATAAAGATACAGAGTGCAAGCATAAAGGAGTAGATTTATTAGATAATGTTTCTATTGATATTAAAAATAAAGTTCAGATTCCTATCAGGCAAACTGTAGCTTGAGCAATTTACAAATTTTAATATTTAAAACTGCATGTAATCACCACCTGTAAATATTCCCTTTATGTTTAATAAAATGTTATAAGCTGCATATATGATTTTCCCATAAAAGAAAAACAGACTTTTCCCTTTGATCATAATATGAATAATATAGTCTAAGTGAACATAGGAAAACATGTCTGAGGCTGCATTACTCATTCAAAATAGGGGGATTAGATCTGGTGTGACAGTAGCAAATACCACAGTTAAGGTTGCAAAATACTTTTCATTATCATCTGTTTTCACATGCTTTTAACATCCCAAAACATTTGCCTGCGGGTCTGAAATTTTCCATGCTTGATTTCTGTACAATGGAGAGCTTTCTGTAAAGTTTGCCTAAAATCTCTTCAGCCATTTGAATTATGGGAGAGGGGTTTCCCCCCACCCACATTACCTGAACCATCTTAAACAACTGTTGAAGCTTGAAAGTTGAGATTTGGCCTGGAGATAATCCTAACTGAATATTTGTCTTTGTTTAGTTTCAAAAAAAGCTATTATTCTGAGAAAGGTTATGACTTAAAACAGCATACTGAGCATATGCAATCATCTTTTTTCAAATAGATAATTGGTAAAGCCTTGAACAAGAACCCACTAAAGTAGCCAACACCAGGCACTGGGCAGATATTTGCGATTTAGTGAAGATGTGAATAATGAGGCATTCTTTCCCCAAACCCACAGAGCAGCTCCCTGAAGGGTATGTCAGCCAATGGCTACTTTTATTATATCCTAAACGATTGGGGAGCACAGGATGATCTAAGCAGCACTGGATTCTCTGCCTCTGGCCTTGCACCTCACTTTCTCCGCAGCAAAACTCTGTCATGCATAACTTTCTTCCTTCCAACTCCTTCACTGTAGAGTGGTGGACTGGTTACCACCTTTAAGCGAGATCTATGGCAGGTAAAGAGCTATAGAAAAGCGTAAGTAGCAGTAATCCAACTTTATCTGCACCCTTTCTCCTCCTCTTGGTTCGTTATTTTCCTCTCCATAGTTAAATGGTTGCTGGAAGAGAGCATCAAGAGAAGCCAGACAGGGCACCACTGGCTGATCTCCATTCCCTGGTTTCAGCCACTGTTTGGAGGGGCTGACATGAACACAGCAATGTCCGAGCCTCCATTGCATTTCTCTTCCTCATCCTCCCCTCCCCTTCCACATCCCGAGCTGACATCTCCTGCTGTTCCATCCACTAAAGCTGGATTAATTTTTTTTGGGGGGGTGGGGGGGGAGATATAGTTTAACCACTGAAAAATGCAGCTTCAGTTGACCAAAAGTATTTACCAAATTGGGTCAAATGTAATGAATAGCTTTGGCCAAAAAAATTTCAAAACAGTCAAACCATTTCATTCTGACATTTTCAACTGTTCATTTCAAAATGATGTTTTGTTTCAAAACTTAGCTAGATTTATTTTTAAAATCAAAGAGTACATACACCTGGAAATAAAACGAAAGATGTGGAAAAACACATTTAGAGTCAAATGCAATGTTTTGTTGTACCCAATTTTTTTTGTTCTACCGACAACCTGAAATTCTTTCAAGTTCTCTTTTCATTGAGAAAACCAAAAATAAAAAAAATAAAAAAAATCCAAAACAATACTTTACCCAGATTTTTCAGTTAGGCCTCCAAACTGAAAAACAAATTAGTTGCTCATCTATACCACTCACTCCCATTTCATGGTGGTCAGAGACTACACACGAGAGAAAATGAAGAAACCCTTGCAACTCAATGCTATTTTTTGCACACCTAGTGTTTACAACCTGAGCAGCATGAAAACCAGATGCAGTGAGAATAACAACCATCTCTCCACCCCTCTAGTACATAGATTGGGAACCATAATTTGGACTTGAGTTTGTTTCCTCTCTTTCCATCTCCCCTACTGTTCACTGTTACTCCCTATCTGTAAGAACAGGCAATATGGTTTTGCAAAGCACCCTCTTTAGCGTTCATTCAGCATTTCAAAGAAGGACAAGGATAGGAGGGGAGGACTAACTTCTTTTAGCCATGTTATTCAACTAGACCCTCTTGCTGCTCTTGTGAACAGCAACTTCAATCAGCTGAAAGAGAAGTTCTCTGTTCCTTGCACCACACCACTTCCACACCTGCACTGGACTTTCCACTCTTTGCCAAAAACGTGTCTACTTCCGCCTACTCTAATCTGACTTTTCACATCACAATGTTCTTCCGATCCCAATTCTAACTAAACCCTCAACCCCTCCTAACCAAGTTACACTCCTTCTTTTCACGGTAGTCACAATGATGGGGCACCTGTTCATTAAAATAATAAACTGAAAAAAACCCAACTCATTTTACACGGGTCAAAAAACGAACAAGACACTAGAAACCTGAGTCAGAACTGAACTGGTGACAAAGGGGTGAAAGAAATGCATTCAGTCATCCTAGCCCCTCTCGGTGCTTGTGAACAATCTGCTATTACATATTCTTAGGTACTGTTAGTTCTTGTTTTAAAAAAGATGCAACATTTAAAACATTCCCCAAAGATGTAAAGCAATAAACGTACAGCAGGCTGACAACGGCAGGGGCTTGGGTGTCCAGAAATAGTTTCATTATAAGTACCTTAAGAATATCATAAGAAGTCCCACTGCACACTAAAACCCTAATCCTAACTTTTTAAAACTGACCAGGCTGCCCTGGCTCCATGCCAGGAGTGTGTGGGGAGCAGGATCCAGGCACCCGAGCTGGGAGCAGGGTCTAGGTGCGCAGGCTTCTCGCCCCATCCTGGCAGTGAGCAGAGCCAGCTGCTCAGCTTTCAGCAGGGCTTTCTTGTGGCTGGAGCAGTGAAATTGACAAGGACAGCGCCACAGCCAACCTAAGGGTTCTGCAGTGTCTACACTGAAACTGCATCACCTTAACTTAGCCAACAAGAGCCCTACACCTCTGGTCGAGGTGGTTTTATTTTGTCAAAGAAACAGGGCAGTTTTGTCGGTGGGGGTGTGTGGAATGATTGCAGTGTGTACACCAGCACTGTTTCCTCCAAAAAAAAAAGCTGACTTTTGTAGACAAAACAGCCTAACATAGACCAGCCCTAAGGAAGACATGCTATTTGAGGAGGCACAAGATCTATCTGATCATTAAGACTCATTCAAAAACACAGTTATTTAAATTGCCATATGAATACATATTACGAGTAATATAATTCAACACCATTTTAAAGGGCTAAATATTTGCATTCATACAATCTGAACCTGAGAATAGGCAACCAGCTTCAAACCTTGTTCTTTGGGACTACTTTGGACACTAACAAAACATCATAAGCAATAAATGCTGTCTTAAGCCTAACATCTACTCTCCCATATGCAGCTATGCATCACCACGTACATCTTGTTAAATCAACTAAGGAATCTGCTCACACATTAGCTTATTTTACAAGATGTGGTGGGTGCATGGTATTATCCACCCATTTATCAACAGCGGCAGAGTGAAACAGTGAATGCCTAGCTAGCCACGAGTTACAGGAATAAACATTACATGTGCTCTTTAACCACCATTAACACAACAACAAGCAATAAATGAAGGGGGAAGAAATGGTAAAAAGGTTATGTTGCTTGTAAATGGAAAGGTTCTTTCTCTTCCCCGCATGCCTAAACGGAAGCTATATTAACTACAAATAGAGTAGCCATGACCTTTTCTCCTCCTCTACATGATTAATTGCTTAATGTCCTATTAATTGGAAAATGTAGTTGAATTTCAAATGCTTTCATTTTCTTTGCATATCATCCTGTCTGGGAAGCACCGATTAAGCTGTTCATCAAAGGTGAGCACGCAAGGTCATCTAGTCTGTACTTCTTCAGTTTTTCATTACCTGTCCTCAGTAGTAATTAACAATAGAAATATTTCCATAAATCACCTTTCTGATTACCCCCAGATGATCAGTCAGTTTTCTGCATGCATCTTTTTCTCTCCTTTTAATATTATCTAATGATGCAGTCTAAATATATCAGATGTCATTTAAGATATAAAATTGTATGTTTCTTTTAAATAAAAGAGTTAGAGTGTGGTTAAAAGTGCTTGTGTGTATTTAAAAAGAAGATTGAACAGACAGATTTATTGACATTTGAAGGGGTACATTTGCAAAGTGCTTCGACTGGTTCTAATGAGCATGTATAATGCTCATTAGAATAATCAGAAGTCTACCCAGCTAAAATCATGATCAGCACTTAGAAGAATTACCTATTTATTTTTTCTAAAGCAGGCTTCTGTTTTATCTAGTTTTAAGGGAAGTTCAAGGGCTGTAACCTCATTTCAAGGAAAACTTCAAAATTCTCAAAACAACAAAGAAACGCAACCACAAACCCTTTCCTTCATTTTGTACTATCACCACAGCTGCTCTCACCTTGAGGCATCTCAGGTGGCAAATAGTGAGGTTCTTGAGCACTGACATGCACCCAATCAAAGTCATCATATAAGTCTTGATGGTAATCACAGGGCCCCAGACCATCGTCAAAAGTGCATCCTCCTGAAAGAAAGAAAAACAAATGTTTTATTTGTAACAAATCATACATTTATTTAAAACAAAAGTCCTTCTGAATTCAAACTGAGGCGTTCCTTCTAGGCACTTCTACCAGAGAGCCCACACAGCCTATGACATAGTTCAAAAGCTTTTATGTGCAGCTAAAAATCTCAAGCATCTCATCCATCAATGTTATTCTCTTTAAAATTTCTCGGCTTCCTACAGCCAAATTCCCCCAACAACTCATTCTATTGGAGCAGGAAATCACTGATGGAGCTACTGAAGTCAAAGTAGAACCTGGTTCAGTGTTTGCATAACAAAAGTGACATGTTATCTAGACCGGGAGGTGGGAGGGGAATGGGGAATACAAAATAATGAACAAAGCTAACAAAAATAAAGGTGCAATCAACAACCCCCTTGAAGCACTGACAGCCTACACAGTCCAAACAGTGAATACAACGTATGGATAGAGCTCAGGCAGAGGGAAAGGAAAGAATAAAGGAAAGAGAAAGCATACTGACAGTATAATTGCAGTCATTGGAATTGAAATAATATTTTGATTTCTTCAAAATGGATGTGATGCTCTTACTTTATTAAACCAACCCACCACAATACAACAGAAATTGAAGGCTCTTTTTCAGGGTCATAAACAATAGATATAAAATCTTTACCCAGTGCCTATCACCAGAACAACAGGAATTGTAAAGGGAATGGACAGAGGAAGGAGGGAGGGAGGGAAGGTTGAAAATAAACAAAACAAAAACCACCTCTGCAGCATGATAAAAATCTACTGTTTGGTAATGGTCCTGTTTAACAAGTTTTCAAATCGCCTTCACTTATGAAGATCAAGTGAAAAATGTGGGGTGGGGGAAGAAAGAGGAAAGAAAAGACAGAGGAAGATAAAAAGAAGAGATGAAGGATGGCGTCACAAGGAAGAGTAGAGGGTATAAGGGACTTCAGGGGAGGAGAGGTATCTTGCACAATAGGAAGAACAGATGCCACGCACGTAACTCTGCAGCAGCTGTTCTCTCTATCCTTGGTAAACAATCCCTGGATTTGCTGCTTCGCTTTGAAAATGGGAGGCAAGATCAGGACAGATAATCTTTGATTATCTCCAAGAAATAGTGAGACTGTAAACACAGAGCATGATCATCTTTCTACTAACGGAAGCTTATTATCCATTAAGAGAAGCCATAGGGACCGAGGAAGAAAGGTACAGAAGTATCTGATAGTTGAAAATAAATTGGGGTATTTAAGGGGTGAACTCTTATCTGCCTCATTGGCTTCTCAGGGTATGTCTACACAGGGATATAGGCACCGTCCCAGCTAGCCCAGGTCAGCTGACACTGGCTTGCAGGGCTCAAGCTGTGTGGCTAAAAATCACTGTGTAGATGTTCAGGCTCAGGCTGGAGCCGCAACTCTGAGACCCTCAACCCTCATAGTGTCTACACGACATTTTTCAGCCCCAGAGCCTGAGTCAGCTGACGGTTTTTTGTAATCCTTATGTAGAGACAGCCTGAGCCAGTACCATTGGCTAGATTAACAATTCTTAGGCTGTCTACACTACCGTTTATGTTGGCAAAATTTATGTCGCTCAGGGTTTGAATAAATCACCCCTCTGAGCAACATAAATTATACAGACACAAGCACCCATGTGGACAGAGCTAAGTCAGCAGGAGAATTTCTCCTGCCAACATAACTATTGCCACTCGCGGAGGCGGCTTTATTATGCCCACGAGAGAGATCTCTCCCATCAGCATAGAGCAACTTCACGAGATGGGCTGCAGCTGCGCCATTGCAGCATTGTATGTGTAGGTAAGCCATTAGTGTTCCAGACACAAATCCCTGTTGTTAAAGAATGTACTAGAAGCAATTTCTAACAGGCCACAGAGTGTGTGTTAAATCTTCAGATACTGTTCTTAGTTCTTACAATGCTGAAAATGGGACCTGCTGCTGTGAATTAAAAGCTCTGTTTCTGATTATGGTAAATTCAGGATTATTTGTACAACGTGTCACTTCCATTCCATCTCAATGGCATCCTCCCCATGTGCTTGGTGCTTTATTTTTGTTTTCCTGGAGAAAGAAAGGAGGATTTCAAACCAGCCTGACTACTACTGAGTTTACAAAACAAAATAGCCTAGGAGTAGAACTGGTTGAAAAAAAAAATCAGGGAGGAGGAGCGTTTGCTGCAGGAAACTTGACTTTTCATCAGAGAACTGAAAAATCCAATATTTTTGGCCAACCACTGAAAATTTTTGTCTGGAAAGTTTGAGGAAAACTCAAGGTTTTCCCATAGAAAGCAGACACTTTTGGCAAAAGTGTATTTGTTTAGCCAAAAATACAATTTTCCACTCAAAACACTTTTGATAGGAAAAACTTGCAATGAACCCCTACCCGAGAGACCAGGCTTCCTTCTGTTCTTCTTAACGAAAACCCTCAAACATTTCCTACAAGTCTAGACATGCTTTGGTGATTTTAATACAACAGACACTACCCAAGGAAATCAGCAACAAAAATACGCTAATATACAACCGCTGTGTAATTTACCTTGGTTTAATTTTTTAATACATGGCTGGCATAATAGATTCTAAATTAAGACAAATTAATCTCAATCATGCTAATTTTATTTTAAAATTGTCATTCCAGTAAAGTAATTCCAAATCTGTAATCCTCACATGTAGATACAATGGTAGTCTATGCACTAATGTTTGCAGACTTCCCAAAATTGGAGGGGAAGAGTTTAGAATTGTTTCCTTATTTGTTGTTAAAATTGCTCAAAAAGCAAAAATCCTGATGTTTTCACTAATTTGATACAAATATATTAAACTGTTCATTATGTGTTTGTTATGCTTATATGTAAAAAGTTTCAGTCATCTAATAAGAGAGTGGAAATAATACTCACTACATAGATGATGAAACATACAAGAATGAGGACTGAGGTTAATATTTTATCATGGATATTTTTAATGAACATCACACAGCTTGCAGGCGATAAACAAAAATTCATGGAAACCCACCATCTGTCTGTGACTTTTACTAAAAATAATGGGGGGGAGGAGCTGACAGGGGACAATGGAAGCCAAAGTGGGAGGAGGAGGGAGAGGGATGAGACCACAAGCACTACTGTGGTAGGGGAGGAGGGTCCAGCACCCACCACCACAGCAGCTGACAGCTCCGGAGTGGGGCTTGGGCCTCTTGTCGAGTTCCAGGGGCCCCCACCAGCTGACAGCTCTGGCCCCACCACCCCGAAGCTGAAAGTGTCACGGAGGTCTCTGAAAGTCAAAGAATCCATGACTTCTATGACATCATCTTATCCTTAATGACGACTCATTTAAGGAAGTACTTTGCAAACACCTAGAGCCTCAGAACTATTTGTCAAAATTACTTGCCAACAACAAATACATTTCAAGAATTTGGTTGGCTTGCAAAACAAAAAGGGATTCAAGGTTTGTAGCAGATATTATCCACACAAATATCTCTGCCAGTTCTATTTATTATGAAGTACCTTCCTATCCATACATACCTCTTCCTGGATATAAGTCTTGTCCACACTCAGACCATAACCATGTTAGTGAAAATCCTGTTTACAAGTGATTGTTTTAACAAGCTCAGAAAGTCTTCCTGGCATTTTGAGAATTGTGTGGTGGACCCATGTTATAAAACCAAAATATTAGAGTAGGCCGTGGAAGGAGGAGTTTTGGTGTGTCACACAGTTTGACCCCGCCCCCCCAAATGTCTTTCTATACCAGTCAATGAAATCATGCTAGGACCCTGCTTGTGCTAATTGTTACTAAATGCTGCTTTCACCCAGTATGGACAGCACCAACTGGCACCCTAAACTGGAACTCATTTCCTTCTCTGACATGTTGGAATGCTTTGTCCAAAAAATCTGAATTCAGGTCCATTTTCCATCTGAGTGAAACCTTTTATATATTATGCTTTTATATATTATATTATTATAATATATATAAACTTTTTTATTATACTAATATATATTATGTTTATATATTCATACATTACTGACATCCTGAACACACAAAAACAGAGCAACATTTGTTAATCTGCACAGAGTTGATTGCTCTGTGTCACTGTCAGTGATGGCAAAGCACAAAAGGAGAAATGTTTGTGTGTCAAAAAAACATTAATCGTATGCAATGTTCTTGTAGCCATGTTGGTCAAGGTGGATATCTTTTACTGGACTGGAAAGAAAGCTTTGTGTGGCTCAAAAGCTTGTTTCCTTCACTAACACAAGTTGGTCCAATAAAAAATATTACGTCGCTCGCCTTGTCTCTCTAAAGAAACATTAATACTTTTAAAAGTTCTTCTCCAGTATCCTATTACTACCAAGAGAGCTTTCTAATTAGCATTTGTCATGATAAAAACCATAAAGGCTTAAAAACACAAATCTGGTCTTTTGATTTAACTTACAATACACTGCTATGATCATTTTACAGCAAAAATGTACATTTCCATAGACATTTAATTGATAAATGAATAGCAGCTTCCCTTAAAGCTAAGTTATCATTGTCTACTGTGACTGCACCAAAATGACATACTGCTCTGAAACATACGCCTTTAGGGCACCCATTACCTTTTTTAATGGTTTACATGCCCCCAGTATATAAATTTAAACGACCAATGGATATCACATTGACTCATTTGGAAGATGAATGTTCTTAATTGCTGTCCTTCAGACCCACTAATAATTTTAGGTATCAGAATTCTGATTAGTAACAACAACTAGCATCTCAATACACACACAAAAAAATCAGACTTTATCATTGCTGCAATGATGTGCAAAATCGGTAAAGCCGGTAAATTCACATTTATCATATACACATGAAAGAAAAGTTATGAGGATGGATTATCAGCCTGCTACAAAATCTACTTTATGTAAGAGCCGCCATACCAAAGAGGAAAAAACTCCATCTCAACTCATACGGTGCCTCTGTCAGCAACAAATACATGATGTTTCTGAGTAAAGCAAGTAAAGCCAAATGCACACCATACAATGTTGCAATATGATACCATAAGGTAGAGTAGAAATTATTCCCCTATTCCTGCAGGTCACCTCCTTTGCAACCTGAACTCCTGGCAGGCAAGTCACCATGCGGTTCTCCCAGCCATCATAAACCCCAGTTATCTAGGTTTTTAATGATCCAGTCCCCATTACTATTACCTGTCTCTTCCTAATAACTGGAGTCCCCTCCCACAGAGAGGTATCATCAGTAGGAGAGGATGCCATGACATCATCTGAAAGGAGGATCCCAACTGTGGGATTGTTTCCCTCTGCTTCAGTTTGATGTTCTTCCCTGAGACTTTCATCCTCCTCAAGAGTAAAGAGATGGTCAAAATACCAAGGGGTGGGACTGTTCTACTGTGTCACAGAAAGTCTCATCTAGGTACTTCCCTGTCTCCCTTAGTTCTTCCAGTTCAGCCACCCTGGTCTCAAAAACCTGTACACAGTCTCTGAGGGCCAGGAGTTTCTTGCACGGAATGCGCACATATGTTACCTGCCCTTAGGGCAGATAATCATACACGCGGCATTCAGGGCAATAAAACTGGAAAGAAACAGTGATTACGTTTCTGTTGAACTCTTTTTGTGTTTCATGACTGCCTTTTTTGCAACTAGCAACAGCTTACTGGAACAGGTTAGGGCATATAAACAGAGAAGATGCAGACTTATACCGAAATCAATAAAGAGTTAATAAAGAAGTCATATTTAATGGCCTATGACATACTGTGCAGCAACCTAAGCACTCGACTATGGTATAATGTATCCAACAAATTTCATTCATAATTTATGAGGCTTTCAGCCCACAATCCTTAGGAAGGTATATATATTTAAACATTCATCTCCTTTAAAAACAGACAAGTTAATGTTAGATGCAGAAAAATATAATGGAATCCATAGAAATCAACAGGCAGAATAAACTTATTAAAAGAACATTCCAGTTTGAAGTTATATTTACTCTCTATTTAGTTCACTCTGGAAGCCACTCAAAATCACATTTCAAACATGATTTTTCATTATCATGTGAGAGATTCCTATAGTGTTCTACTTCACCCTATCTTTCTAGGAAGCCCTTCTGGTTGCAAGATCTTCCACAGCTACTCTATGAATGTAGTCAAAAACTTGGTTGACGTCTATTAAGTTCAAGACTAACTTTCCCTCATAGGAACCCTTTCTCAATCTTCTCAAGGTAAAGACGTAATCTACACCATCTTTTTGCTCTAAAGCCTGATTGCTCATTACAGTTTTTCATCCATGACAAGTCTGATTCTGTTCAATAATATACTGCAAAACACTTTTCTGGGTATTGAAAGTAATGTTATTTCTTGCTAGTTATCACACACCAGTTGGCTGCCTTTCTTCCGTAATTTACAGATCACACCTTTCTTCCAATTCTCTAAGCAGGGTTCTCTCAAACTTAAATTATTTTATCCCACTGGCAGACACCAATAATGATGTGAGTGATGCAAAGGACTAGCCAACAGATTATAGAGATAATGATTCGAAAAAGAATGCTGAAGTGTCTTGAGCATGTTGTACAGAGGTAAAATACAGTATTTCTAGACCAGCCCGACTGGATACTACTTGATGGAAGAAGAAGAAAGACGAAGACAACTGATAACACAAAATTTGAGAAAGATGTTGCTGTCATGGAAACAGACTATAATGAAGCAAGTATCTTGGCACTAGCATGACAGAAGTGAAAACATTAGGCTGTCTCATGTGTCACAAGCCACAAGAGCATCTAATCTACTCCACCCACTTCAGACCCACTGGTTTATTTCAGCAGCTGCTCCTGCCAGAGGTCAGGCAGAAAAGAAGCAGGACATTTCTATATATGAAAATAGCTCTGAGAAAAGTGAGGGGTTTTTTATCTTCAAGAATAGAAATGCACTTTAACATATCAGTGCCTTGCTTCCTTATGCCAAAAAAGCAACAGTACAGCCACATAAGTCATTCTATCAAATCATTAAATGTTTTTATGTAAATAAAAATATAAAACCAAACTAGATTTTTACTGCCCATTGCGACAAAGGATGAGAGAGCATTTCATACAAATATTAGTTTTCAGACTATGAGAAAGTTCTGAGAATGGCACCATGTCTAGAAAAGAAAATAGGAATTTAAATTCTGCCATTTTTATGGAAGCTACTTCATTTCAGAAGCACAGTCAAAACAGATGTACCACCATTTAGATATCAATGCTGAACTTATCTGTTATTTTGGTTTCCATTTAACATAAAAGAGGGTTTGATCTTCCCTCTCAATCAGACTGAGATAAGAATTCCTTAAAGTTGTAATACCACACAATGTATATGCATGCAAGTCCAGTTTAATCGAACAGAAACGTGTCTGTTCTCAGCTCATGACAGTGAAACTGAGCTCAAGAATGAGCCCCAAGTCCAAATGGAGTACTGGTCAAATTATTCAAGCCTTCTTGTTACAGTCATCTCTGCCGAGGAATAGTTCCCTTCCAAACTGCCATGTGTTTTAGTATTCCAAAATAGAACATGGAAGGTATGGATGCTCTGAACAATCAAATGCTTTTGATGGATCTACTGAAAAGTAAGTGAAAATCGCATGGTGGGGTTTCACACTTAGAGTGATCTATATTACGCCAATAAACCAACTACAGCAGCGGTTCTCAACCTGTGGGTCGCGACCCCGGCGGGGGTCGAACGACCAAAACACAGGGGTCGCCTAAAGCCATCGGAAAATACATATTTCCGATGGCTTTAGCCGCTGAGAAGTCGCGCTACCATCTGTAGCAGCGCTATTCAGCTGGAACGCACACCGTTATGGATGCGCGTTCCAAACTGAATGCCTGCGCGCATGCGCAGACGTGATTGCATCATCCGTCCGGGGCCTAAGGGGCGGGGGAAGCGGGGGGAACGCTCCACAGTCCATAGCAGCGCATTACGTGTGTCCGGCGCTTGCTGACGTCATCAGTGGGCGGACGCAGCAAGCGCCGGAGGACAGAAGCCTAGGTGGCGGAGAGCCAAGAGAGCCTGCGAGACAGCCGCTGGTGTAAAAAAGGTTAATAATGTAAAAACAGTACACACACCATACACACAATACTGTGTAAGTGTAAGGTGCTTTGTGTGTAATCATTATACAGTACACAAAGCAGCTTACACTTACACAAAGCACCATACATTTACACAGTGTGAACTACATCGGTCTTATACTATAAGAGACCACTATAAGATGTAGTTCACACTGTTCTATATAGAAAACTTGCCACTAATCTGGAAAAAAACAGATCCATTAGTTAAGCATGTGAATACGGCCCCCTGGTCATAGTAACAGGTGTGTAATAGAAAACAACACAGGGAATAGTAAATAATAGGAAACTTTAACAAACTATTTAGACGCGACCATCTTTTATTTTTTCTTTAGCAAACCGTCTCATGACAATGGATCGTGTAGACAAGAATATTAGGAAAAGAAAATATACTGAGGATTTCTTGCAGTATGGTTTTACCTCAATAATTACAGCAGGAATTGAGAAACCACAATGTGTTATTTGTTGTGAAGTTCTCTCAGCTGAATCTATGAAGCCGAACAAACTAAAACGCCATTTTGATAGCAAGCACCCAAGCTTTGCTGGCAAGGATATCGACTATTTTAGAAGCAAAGCTGATGGACTCAAGAAATCTAGATTTGACACTGGTGGCCAGTACCACAAACACAATGTAGCAGCTGTTGAAGCGTCATATTTGGTGGCACTCAGAATCGCCAGAGCTATGAAACCTCACACCATTGCTGAGGATTTACTGTTGCCAGCTGCAAAAGACATAGTTCGAGTGATAATTGGAAATGAATATGTTCAGAAATTGAATGCAATTTCCTTATCTAACGACACTGTCCGCAGAAGAATAGAGGACATGTCTGCCGATATTCTTGATCAGGTGATCCAGGAAATTAAATCTGCACCACTACCAATATTCAGTATCCAGCTTGATGAATCTACAGACGTGGCAAACTGTGCACAGTTATTGGTTTACGCGAGGTATATTAATGATGGCGACTTTAAAGATGAGTTTCTTTTTTGCAAACCGCTTGAAACAACAACAACTGCACATGATGTTTTTGACGCAGTTGGTTCTTTTCTAAAAGCGCATAATATCTCCTGGGAAAAGGTTTGCGGTATTTGCACAGATGGTGCTCCTGCTATGCTAGGATGTCGCTCAGGATTTCAACGTTTGGTACAAAATGAATCGCCAAAAGCAATCGGAACACACTGTATGATACATCGCCAAATATTAGCGACTAAGACACTGCCGCAAGATTTACAAGAAGTAATGAAAAGCGTCATAACATGTGTCAATTTTGTTAAGTCGAGCGCCTTAAACAGTCAGCTGTTTTGGCAACTGTGCAACGAGCTAGATGCGCCAAACAATGCTCTGTTATTTCACACTGAAGTCAGATGGTTATCAAGAGGAAAAGTTTTAAAACGTGTCTTTGAGCTTCGTGATGAACTGAAAACATTTTTTAAACAGAAAGCAAGACCGCAATTCGAAGCACTTTTTAGCAATAAAACTGAGCTGCAGAAAATAGCTTACTTGGTGGACATCTTTGTCATCTTGAATGACTTAAATTTATCACTGCAAGGACCAAATGCAACGTGCCTCGATTTGTCTGAAAAAATTAGATCATTCCAAATAAAACTTCAGCTTTGGAAAAATAAATTGGATAAAAATAAAATTTACATGTTTCCTACATTATCTGTCTTCTTTGAGGAACATGACATTGAGCCAGACAAAAAAATTATGATGATAACTTCTGTGAAAGAACACTTGCACATGCTTGCAGACGAAATTTCATCATACTTTCCTAATCTACCTGACACCCCATTTGCACTTCCCAGAAGTCCATTCACAGTGAAAGTTGAAGATGTTCCGGAGACAGTGCAAGAAGAGTTCATTGACCTAATTAACAATGATGCAGCGAGAACAGATTTCTCTACGATGCCACTGACAAAATTCTGGATTATGTGTTTACAGTTATATCCTATTCTGTCTGAGACTATGCTGCGCCTTCTTCTTCCTTTTCCAACAACATATCTTTGCGAAACAGGGTTTTCCAGCTTGCTGGTAATCAAGTCTAAATACCGAAGTAGACTTGTTGTGGAAAATGATATTCGCTGCGCCCTTGCAAAGACCGCCCCAAGAATTTCTGAATTGGTAAGCAAGAAGCAACCACAACCATCTCACTAAATTTGGCAGCATACTGTTGCAAAATATTGCACTGTTGTTTACTGTTATATTACTGTTATTATATTTAAACCCATGCTATGCCATGGTGAAATGTTATTTATTTGGAATTGTTGTTATATTTAAACCTATGCTATGCCATGGTGAAATGTTATTTATTGGAATTAGTAATAAATATTTCTCAACATATAATTAAATATTATTTTTGTGATTAATCACTATGTTTAAATTATGTTTGATTTGTAGAAATGAGAATACATAATGCATATCAGGTATTTACATTCCGAATCATAACTGTAGCAAAATTACAGTTTTGAAGTAGCCACCAAAATTATTTTTTGGTTTGGGGTCACCGCAATATGAGGAACTGTATTGCGGGGTCACGGCATTAGAAAGGTTGAGAACCACTGAACTACAGGGTTGAGGAAACTCCTGTATGTGGACGGCACTGCCTCAGCTGTTCAGGACACAAACACATCCATATCATCAGCTGCCCCCTAACCTGAGATCTTAGCACAATGGCTGATTATTTCCAATGCTGGACAACTAGGCCTACCCTGAAAAAAAACACGGTGACCACATTCCATCTGAAAAATAAAACGGCTAATACCAAATTCAACATGCAGTTCTGCAGTGAGAGTGTCAGGCATGAGGCTAACCCAAAGTATCTCAGCTGTGCATGGGACCAGAATTTGACCTTTTGACAACACCTTGAGAATACCCATGGTGAGGCCAGGTCTTGAGTCATGCTTATTAGGAAACTGGCCAGAACATCATGCAGCTCCAGTCCATAGATCTTACAAATTGCAACAAATACCTTGGTACATTCTGCAGCTGAATACTGTACACCAGTGTGGCCTCACAGTAGTCACACTAAACTCTTTGATACTTATCTCAATAATGCATACACATAGGGTCAGGGATGCTCAAATCAACCCCAGTCAACTGGCTCTTGGTCCTATTCCACATCCAGCCTTGACAGATTAAAAGAGCTGCCCAGACACCTCACTTTCTTATTCATATCATTGCGTACACGAGGATCCTGTTGCACGATAACCCACCTGCAAAAACAAGATTAAAATCCTGCTAACCTCAGTGGAACCGCATCAAGACCCTTACACTCAGCTTAGATGCTGAGGCTCAATGGAGAGCCGCATGGAGCATTTTGACCACGCAAAACAAACATCTCGTCATTGACCCTGTTGAAGAACTACCAAGTTTTGATTTACATCAGAAAGACAGATGCAAACTGAATCACATCAGGACATCTCATGGGAGACATGGACAAACCCTCTTTAAATAGAAAATGAGGCAAACACCTGTATGTGACTATGGTCACCAGTCACAAATGATGGAGAACATCGTTACTGAGCACCCTGTTTGTTCTTTCGCAAGGGACCTGACGGACATTCACCATCTCACAGCTGCAGCGATGGCTGGCTATCATATCTAGATATAAATTTGTAATCATTGCTACCTACCCAAGCCATACAAAAGACGACGACATTTAAGGTCTTGATGGCCAATGTGCTAAGTAATATATTTTATATATAAAAATTTAAACTATTATTCCTGCTAACTCAGGCTGGAATCTTAAAATGAGTTCTTATATCTTACACATCACCACAAGTAAAAATTCTGTAAGTCAAATTACACCATTAGTTACATCTGTGTAATCCCCTGGTCACTGAGGGCATATAGTCCAAAGACAACAGGGCCAACTCAATTCCAAAGCTTGTAAAACTATTGTATGGACAAAAATTAGACAACTAGCAAAATCATTTGCTGAAAATATAAATACATTTACTTTCATGTATTTTGTGTCATCACAAGACCCTACCTATTCTGAAGGAGTAAAATAATGTCTCTTTTCCATCTTTTAAATAGAGCATTGATTGGCTGTAAATCCAAGTCCTGTGTGAAGGAAAAGTGTTGCTTAGGTTGTACTCAGTCTGATGCCATAGCGTTTAGTAAAAGCAAACCAAAGCCAAAAACTTCATGCCTAGATGGAATAAGTTATTTGTGTAAGAAAAGCTTATTGTGAAGACTCCCTGTAGTAACAAAGTAGATATACATAAATCACTTGCGTATCTCCCGTCAACTTTGCAGCATCTCCTCCACGCGGCGTCCACACTGCACTGCATCGAAGGGAACAGCTCCCTTCTACGCAGCGCTACTCCACTTACCGGGGTGTTTTTCCTGCGTCGCTTCCCGGATCAACTGAGCGCATCTACACAGACCACTCAGTCGATCCAGAGCAATCGATGTGACGGCGGCGAATTTGCCACCGTCCGTGTAGACCCAGCCTGATATATTTGAACTCCCTCACCACCCAGCACCTTCCCTTCCCTCCCTTATGGCTGCTGGAAGGAAGAACAACTATTGCTTCCCACTCTTCTGACTCCAAAAGCCTACTAACTGTTGGGAAACCTCCACTACTGCCCTTCCTCGCTGTCAGTGGGTATGGAAAAGAAAGAGTAAGGAAAGCTGTTTTGTCTCTGCTACCTTATCCTTTATTTAGCCTCCATTTTTTAAGATTATTTACCTGATCCTACTTATGCTACGACTCATAGTGCTGGAGCAGTCTCTCTGCAGATGTAGCACAGAAGCACTGCATCAGCTGACATTTGAAAGGTTGCCTACATTGTGGAAAAATGGCTTCACCTACACTGTTTAGGGGAAGAGGAAATTTCCTACTCAACACAGTGAATGCAAAAGTCGTTATTTCCAGAACTGACTATTAACAGTCATTTAAGAGGTTGACTACATTGCCCCATGGTTCCAACTATGGGGAGGCGTAGCAGGACTACATTAACATGAACTCAGAATCTTTTAGTTCATGCCTGCGGAGACCACATGGGGGAATTACAGTGCAGCATTCTGGTGCGCACTGCTATTCACACGCCACAGTCCAAACAGTGGAGCAGTGTAGACCTACCCTTAGATTATGTCTTCCGCAGCAAAGAAGAACCTGCAGCTGACCCATGCCAACCAGACAGCTTGTAGGGCTTCAGTTTCCAAGTGGGAGCCCAGGCTCTGGGACCCTCCCACTCTGCAGGGTCCTAGAGTCTACGCTCCAGGCCAAGTCTGGGAGTCTATTGCAAGGTTTTCTTTGCTTTGTAGACATACCCTAACTGAACCTTGATTCTCATCTAGCATAGATACAATCATGGCTTTTAGCAACTTGGTACCCATTACCATGCAACTTACTTTTTCTTTAATTTAATTATTCATTTTCAGTAAGTTATTCAAAGAATTTAGCCTTTTTTTCCTGTTTGTAAATTATTCTAGAACTGAAACAGATTTCTATTAAACAATTATTAGTAAATATTCACAGAATAGCTAATGTAAACAACTTTCAGCCCATAGGCTGTAAACAAACTATTCATTATATGCTATTCATTATTCATGAAGTATGATTAATCATTTTAGTCCCAGGGTAGGTTTTCTGATCATTGAGCAGATGTTAAACCTTTTAAAAAAGAGTCAAAGATACACCAAGATTAAAGGCCTAGGAGACTTTTTTTTCCTTCTTCACAAAGGAGATTAAAAATTCTCTTTTTGGTTAGACTGTGTTTGGGATGGTAGATGGCCACTCAAGATGAGATGTCAAATGGCAGCTAGAAGCAAGCAAATGGATGGAATGAGAGGGATCTGTGGTAGAAAGCTAGGGTAACTGTATTTGTATTTGGAGCCCAAGAAGGGAGAGAAGGTCAGAGAGAGGAGTAGTAGGCCAAGAACAGAACCCTGAGGAGATACCAATAGTTAGGGGAAGAAGATGATGTGATAAGGAGCCAACCAATAGAGAAGATACTTAAAGAAATGTCAGCAGGGTAGGAAGAGAACCAGGAAAGCATGGAGTCACAAAAGCCAGGGAAAGAGAAAAAGTGGTAATCATTTTATAAAAAGTTGATGAGCTCATCAAAAGAACAGTTCATTTTAATTTTAATGTATTGTCTGCAAAACAATAGAGGAGCAGGCAGGCACAGCAAAGGTGAGAGCATTTTGCATTAAGTACACTTTCACCCATAGTCAATATTATGCACTAGGTACTTATTTAGCATAGGAAATCTTGATTTCTTTCTGACATCTAAATAAATCATACTGTAAATCTACTAATTTGAGAATATCAAGGTACAATGTAAATGTAATACAACATTTTGTTCTTATATTTCATCTTTCATCAGAGTATACTAAAGTGTTTTCCAAACATTCATTAAATCTCAACAAACCTGTGCAACAGGCAGTATCCCCATCTTACAGAGAAGTAAACTACAAAAAGTATCAGAAGTGAGACTAGAACCAGGAATCCTGACTCCTAATCTCCTGCTCCAATCATGTAGACAACATTCCCTATCTAAAAATACGTTTCCAATACTAAAATAGCTATTTTTTCCAACATGAAGATATAGGGATTTGTACTCTTACAGGTATTGACATAATTCACTTGGTTGGAAGAATTTTGCTTCAAATTGTTCTTTCAAAGTCAACATGAAGAGAAAACCTAAACAAGGCGCCATTTCAGCATCTAGTTTAATTTGAACTGCAAAAGCATAAAAAGAGTTAAAGCCTAGCATTAAACAGAGACTTTCAACACTAACCAGTGTGTGGGAGCACCAAAACAGACAATCTTTCTAAAATTACTTCCCCAGCTCCCTGCCTACCCCTCATTCCCTTTTAGTACTTTTTAGCTCACGTAATTCACATCCTCCAATGTGACATCAAATATATCATTTATTGCATAGGCTACCACTTGTGGCATTGATATCCCATTCTTCCATGAGCTAGGACATAACTCATTAAATTCTTTTGGTAAGGGAAGCATTTTAGGAAGTCTCTGGTAAAATTTCTGTGCAGAAACCCTTGAATAACTTGATTATTGAGGAAATTCAGAACAAAAGTTATGCTTAACTTGTCATCCTTGCTTTACAGTTCATTCATAAGTCCCATACCATTCATATGTTGAAGGGCAGAAGGGGTCAATTATATGAATTACACACATAAGTACACAACATGTATGTTATACCCAGGGCACCTGACACACAAACAGTTCTTACTTCAGGTGATGAGGAAGAGGAAGAAAAAGGGTGGAGGAGTGTCAGATTGTGTTGCAAGAAACTAACTATGGTATTGAGATTTAGCTCAAGCTTTATGATCAAAATTGTTCTTTCCCACCCAGACTATTTCAAATTGGCATAAAAAGCTATTACTGTATGTTCTGATAAACAGGCTTACAATCACAATTACTCACCCCCCCACCTCTACTATAATTCATGAACTAGGCACAAAGTTACTTTGTAACTTCAAATTTTCAAGGAAGTTATAAAAATGGGAAGATTTAAAACTTTGTTTCTCTCAAAATTTGCAGTCTAGGTTAAATTGGAGCGCTATTACAAGGATATTAAACTGGAAATAGCAGAGTTTTAAATTTAGGTTCAGGTTCTATTTAATCTCTCCTACTACTTGCATGGAAAAACTGTCTAAAGTAGGTCAAGAAAGGGTTGGCCTCTGCAGTCGTTCAACACATTGGCCTAGTGACTACTCATGCTTATCGTACTGAAAGATACTACTGTGAAACTAGGCAGAGTATGAGCACACACTGTGCAAGTTTTCATTACACCACTTTATTATTATTCATTATTTGTATTGTGGTACAGCTTATGGGCCCCAACAAGACAGAGGCCATATCGTGACAGGCAATGTAAAGAGAAGACATAATCCTTCACCCAAAGAACTTACAGTGTAGACCCGCTCAATCGATCAGTAAGTCGATGCTGGTAAACCCCTCAAGGGGTGCAGTGCAGTGAAGACAGCATGCAGAAGGGAAGCACAGCAGTCGATGCGAGTTACTCTGTGTAGCTCGCTTAACTCATGCCGGCTGCCGCCAAATTTCCAGGTAAGCGTAGACCAGGGCATAGTATCCATGTGAAAAAAGCAATAGTTTTCAACCATCACATTGTTTCCATAAGGTTTTATTTTTCTTTTGTGTTTTTGTTTTTACATGTTTGGGTGGGGCTTAGTTAGTTTACACTCTATTTTATTTTGCATGTTAGATGTGTTATAGGGCAACGGGAGAAGAGAAGGGAGGGACTCAGCGCTAACAGCAAAACGATGCAAGTGAAGAGACGAGGGAGCAAAGAATGGAGGAAGGGAAAACAAGTGATGCTGAAGGGAGGAGACTGAAGGAAAGGGAGCGAGGCATAGCAGGAGCAAGCTGCCAGCTAGTAGAGGGGAAGGAAGAACATTCCAAACAAAACTCTGTATGGAGTATCTGCATGATAGTCGTTGGACAAAGTTCCAGGCGGACACTGCTTCTGCAGTTGTTCCTGCCAGCTTCAGTCTACGGGCTGGCTCCTCCCTGGAAGATCTCCCATAGCTCACATGGATAGCAGGTAGAGGGGGTATACAGGTCCTCATACCCCTGGAGGTGGTGTCTCCCCTGCACAGTCTTGATCACAACTGCACCTGCAACCCTGGCTTAAGAACCAAACGTGAAGCGACAACCTGTCCCCGTACTTTCCTCATTAGCAACAGTCAACACACAAACCATTTAAACCTGTAGTGCTATTTTCTTTCAAGCAGCACTTGACAGCTTAGTAACTTGGCACCTACCCTGCAACCATGAGTAAGTAAGCCCCTGAAAAGGATTTCAAGTCATGTTCTATGGCTGACTGTTAGGAATGCGAAGGATTAATACCTTCCGTACTCCCTTCACCCTTTAAAAAAAAGAAAGGTTCTGAGGTGGTTCTCCAGGCATGTTTTCATGCTAGCTAGTGAATTTACACAGTAAGCCAGTGTTCACATACATATTATAGGACTACGTTCAAATACTTTTGACTCTATGCAGTGATTTGGTCATTTCTGCAACCCTAATATTTTCCTTCCTGTCTGCCACCCCTTAAAAAAGGGAATGGAAGAGGGAGTTGGGGGAAGGGAGAGGTGCAAATACTGTTTCTTGAAGAATGCAAAATATTTGCTAGAAGTATACATAAGATCAAGCATGAGTTAAAATTTTGTTAGTTTCATCTGAGCTGGTGAACGAAATATCTTGGGGGGAAGTGAGGGAAGAGAAAAAATATGAAACTTTTTTTTTATTTTATTCACCTAATAGAATAAATGCAAATTATTTCAGTGGACAATAAATTCCCTGGAGCTTGTACTACTTGTCACTACACATAAAAAATCCTTATTGGCAGAAAATCTCATTGTTCTGTATTGTGGTCTAAAGATGCAGAACCAATCTCTTAACTTTCCTAGATATACAACTCTGTGGCTGAAATACAGTATATAATATGGAGCAATATAGGTTACTCTGGGTCACTTGCAGGTTTAAACTAGGGCAAATGGTGAATTCTCTGTATCTTGAATTCTTTAAACCATGATTTGAGAACTTCAGTAACTCAGCCAGCAGTTATGGGTTTATTAACAGGACTAAGTGGGTGAGATTCTGTGGCCTGCAACATGCAGGAGGCCATACTAGATGATCATAATCGTCCCCTTTTAACCTTAAAGTCTATGTATAAAAGGGAAATGCTTCATAAAGATAAAAAATCAGAACTGTACAAAAAACTTCACAAAAAACTGAAAATGTTTAATACAGTATAAAATCAATATTTAATAACCGATACATAACACAGACCAAATAAAAATGCAAACATAGTAACTCTGGGCTGATTTTAAACTGACATACTGAAGAACCAAAAAGATATTCACAGTGTATAATAAATGCATGCAGCCTTCCAGTGGGATCAAAGGCTCGATTTTTGTCATCCTATATGTGACAGAAGAGTGTGAAAGGGACATGGCAGAGGCGGGGGGGGGGATCAGCTCCTTGTCCATGCATGTCAAATTACAGTGTATTTACCAAAACAGCATGGCAACAAGCGCCACATAGTCAGGAAGGGTGAGAAGGGAGATGTAAAGAACTGAAAACGGCTCTCTTCGACACAGTGAACCATGCTCTTCTTGAAATTCTGTCTTCTGTTTGCTTGAGTGACTCTCCTCTCCCTATATTCTCCTCCTCTTTGTTTAATCACTCTTTCAGATGGTCCTTCAGAGGATCATCCTCATCTCCCCTTAAGGTCCTGCCAACTTTCCATGGGGGTTCCACAGGGCTCTGTTCTCATTGCTTCTCTTCTCCTTCTATACCCCTTATCTCTGGATACGAGTAATCTCACCAGCAAACACAAATTCAATTGCCATCTCTATGCTTACAGCTTGCAGATCTATCTTTGTACTCCAGACCGGTTTCCTTCTGTTCAAACTAAAATCTTAGCTCATCTCTCTGACATCTTCTAATGAATGTATAGATGTCAGCTAAAGCTCCACATGGCTAAAACAGAGCTCTAAATGTATATTCCTTTCTTGATTACTATGAACAACACTACCATCCTCCCAGTCACTTAGGCCCATAACCTAAGCTGCATTTTAGACTCTGACCTCTGTCCAGCTCTCAAATCCAGACTGTCTGATCTTGCAGATTTTTCCACATAACATTTATGATAGGCAATTCCTATCCATCCACACAGCTAAAACTCTTGTCCAGGCTCACTTTATCTCACATCTTGATTACTGGAACATCTGTCACTCTGGGCTCAACAAATGCAGTCTTGCCCAGCTCATATCCATTCAGAATGCTATTGCAAGGATCATTTTCCTAGCCCAGCACTTTGAATCCATCACCCTTTTCTTTGCATCTCTCCACCAGCTCATATCTACTCTATTGCGTGAGTCATAAGATGGTTATCTTAATAAGAACTAAGAATGGCCAGACTGGGTCAGACCAATGGTCCAATCTAGCACAGTAGCCTGTCTTCCGACAGTGGCCAATGCCAGGTATTTCAGAGGGAACAAAAAGAACAGGTAATCAAGTGATCCGTCCCATCCGGCCATACCCAGCCTCTGGCAAAAAACAATCACTGCCTATTCTGGCTAGTAGCCAATGATGGACCTATCCCTCCAAGAACTTATCTAGTTCTTTTTGAACCCCATTATACTCTTGGCCTTAACAATATCCTCTGGCAAGGAGTTCCACAGGTTGACTGTGTGTTGTATGAAGAAATATTTCCTTTTGTTCATTTTAAACCTTGTGCGTATTATTTTCATTTGGTGACTCCTAGTTCTTGTGTTATGAGAAGGAGTAAATAACACTCTCTTATTTACTTTCTCCACACCAGTCATGATTTTATAGACCTCTATCACATCCCCTTTAGTCATCTCTTTTCCAAGCTGAAAAGTCCAAGTCTTATTAATCTCTCCTCATATGGAAGCTTTTCCATAATCCTAATCATTTTAGTTGTCCTTTTCTGTACTTTTTCCAATTCCAATACATCGTTTTTAAGATGGGCAACCAGATCTGAACACAGCATTCAAGAGGTGTGCATACCATGGATTTATAAAGAGGCAATACAATATTTTCTGTCTTATTTGCTATCCTTTTCCTAATGATTCCCAACATTGTCAGCTTTTTTGACTGTCGCTGCACACTGAGTGGATGTTTTCAGAGAACTATCCACAATCACTCCCAGATCTCTTTCTTGAGTGGTAGCAGCTAATTTATACCCCATCATTTATATGTATAGTTGGGATTGTGTTTTTCAGTGTTCATTACTTTGCATTTATCAACACTGAACTTCATCTGCCATTTTTTTGCCCAGTAACCCAGTTTTGTGAGATCCTTTGTAATTCTTAGCAGTCTGCTTTGGACTTAAATATCTTGAGTAGTTTTGTATCATCTGCAAATTTTGCCACGTCACTGATTACCCCTTTTCTCAGATCATTTATGAATATGTTGAACAGTACTGGTCCCTGTACAGACCCCTGGGTGACACCACTATTTTCCTCTCTCCATCCTGAAAACTGACCATTTATTCCACTGTGTTTCCTATCTTTTAACCACTTTGATCCAGGAGACGACCCTTCCTCTTTTCGTATGACCACTTACTTCGCTTAAGGTGAGGAACCTTGTCAGAGGCTTTCTGAAAATCTAAGTACACTATATCCACTGGATCACTCTTGTCCACATGCTTGTTGACACCCTCAAAGAATTCTAGTAGATTGGCGAGGCATGAGTTCCCTTTACAAAAAACATGTTGAACCTTCCCCAACAAATCATATTCATATCTGTGTCTGATAATTCTGTTCTTTGCTATCATTTCAACCAATTTGCCTTGTACTGAAATTAGGTTTACCGGCCTTAATTGCCGAGATTGCCTCTGGAGCCTTTTTTAAAAATTGGCATCACACTAGTTACCCTCTAGTCAGCTGGTACAGAAGCTGATTTAAATGATAGGTTACATATCCTAGTTAACAGTTCTGCAATTTCACATTTGAGTTCCTTAAGAACTCTTGAGTGGATATGATCTGGTCCTAGTGAATTATTACTGTTTAATTGATCAATTTGTTCCAAAACCTCCACTAATGACACTTCCATCTGGGACAAGTCCTCAGATTTGTCACCTAAAAAGAATGGCTCAGGTTTGGGAATCTCCCTCACATCCTCAGCCATGAAGACCGATGCAAAGAATTCATGTAGTTCTTCACTTATAGAGTCCTTCGCAACTTATCTCCATCCTCTATCATCCCTCATTCAGTACTGAAGTGTCAATTTCTGTCTCTAATTGACTTTTGATATAAGCCTCCATCATTTTTGTTAACTTTTCAAAAAGCACCTTCATGCCTTTTTTCAAGCTGACACTCACGCTAAGATGGAGCTCCCCATGAACATCCACAAAGCTGCCTCCTTCATACCCTTCCTTTTCCATGATGCCTACAAAAAAAATGTTTGACAATGGTAAGGTTGTTGGTGGAATAAGACCACTGCCTATCATGCTGACCAATACTGTCCCATTGTTTCCTTCTATTCCCCCATCAGTCTGTATCCATCTGCTCTCTCTTGTTTTGTACTTAAATTGTAAACTCTCTGGGTAAGGGAGTGCCTTTTTTGTTCTGTGTTTGTACAGCACCTAGCACAATGGCGCCTCTGGTCCATGACTAGGGCTCCAAAGTACTACATTAAAATAAATTAATAGAAGTACAAATATTTTAATTCCTTCTCTGAACAATAAAGAAACCAATCTAAGGAATACATTTATTTAATAGGTAGTTGATGACTAAGGGAGTAACTAACTCAATAGAGCTATTCACAAAAGTAATGTTACTCATATGCTCAATGTTAGCAAGATTGGGTTAATTATCAAACTGTTTACTTTGAAGATACAACTGCAAAATAGCACAAAAACAGTTACCTACCTTTTCATAACCATTGTTCTTCAAAATGTGTTGCTCATGTCTATTCCAAGTAGGTGTGCACATGCCACATGCACAGTCAGAATGTTTTTCCCCAAGTGGCACCTGTCGGGTCAGTGCAGGTGCCCTCTGGAGTTGTGCCTTCATAGTGCCAACCCTCCACCTCTTTGGTTCCTTCTTGCCGGCTGGCTCCGATGGAGGGGAAGTCAGGAGGGTCTTGGAAGGATATGAGCAACACATCTCCAAGAACAACAATTACGAAAAGGTAGGGAACAGTTTTTTCCTCTTCAAGTGCTTGCTGTTGGTGATTCCAAGTAGGTAACTCCCAAGCTGACCAGCAGGGAGGGGTCAAAGCTTCTGGAATCACTGATTGAAGCACTGCTCTGCCAAATGCTGCATCATCCCTGGCCTGCTGGGTAACAACATAATACGCAGCAAATGTGTGGATCAATGACCAAGTTGCAGCCCTGCAGATCTCCTGCATAGAGCCATACACCAGGAATGCTGCCGAAGAGGCCTGCGCCTTGGAGTGTGCCATGTCAGTGCCAGGGCTGGCAGCTTTGCCAGATCATAGCAAGTTCTTATACAGGACGTGATCCATGATGAAATCCTCTGGGACAACACCAAAAGAGCCTTCATCCTGTCTGCTGCTATGACAAATGGTTGGATTTATGACGTGGCCTCTCTCCCCTTTCAATGTAGAAAACCAGTGCTCACCTGACATCCAGGGAAAGGAGACTTTGTTCCGCTATTGGCGTGCAGATCAGGTAAGAATACTGGGAGGAAGATGTGCTGGTTCATACGAAACTAGGATACCACCTTAGGGAGGAAGGCCAGATGTGGGAACAAATGGACCTTTTCTTTATGGAACACTGCGTATGGAAGTTCAGATGTAAAGGCCTTCAGCTCAGAAACCCTCCTAACTGAAGTTATAACCAACAGGAACTCCACCTTCCAAGAGAGATGGAGGAGCGAGCATTTGCTAAGGGCTCAAAGAGATGCTGCTTCAGCCTGGAGAGCACCAGGGTAAGGTCCCAGACCAGTACTGGACAGCAATCTACAGGGTATAGCCTGTCCAGGCCTTTGAGAAAACAGGTCACCATCCAATTAGCAAAGACTGATCAACCATCTACACCAGGATAGAATGCAGAGATCACCGCTAGGTGCACCTTTAGAGATGACGCTGCCAGACCTAGCTGCTTAATGCAGCAGATAATTCAAAATGAAGAGTAATGCTCTTTGCATCGGAGGGATGCCCTTCTGCATTGCCCAAATGGAAAACCTCTTCCACTTGGCCAAGTTCGCAGCCCTGATGGACGGTTTCCTGCTGCCGAGAAGGGCCCCACTGACAGGCCCTAAGCATGTAAACTCTGTGGGATTTAACAATGAAGCTTCCATGCTGTGAGGTGGAAAGACTCAAAGTTGGGATGTTAGAGGTGGCCGTAGTCCTGTGTGATTAGGTCTGGCAACAAAGACAGGGTGATCGGATCGACTACAAATGGTTCCAGTAGTGTTGTATACCAATGCTGTCAGGGCCAAGCTGGGTCTATCATCATGACAGACGCTGTCTCCCTCCTGATCTTGAGCAGGACCTTGTGAATGAGTGGGAAAGGTGAGAATGCATAAAGCAGGTGGTCCTTCCAAAGAAGGAGGAATGTGTCCACGATCAAGTCCAGGCTATGGTTCAGGAACGAACAAAGCTGTTGACACTTCCTGTTAAGTCTTGTTACAAACAACTCTACTTGGGGAACTCCCCACTGCTGGAAGATGCTGTTCACAACATCCAGGCAGACAGACCACTTGTGACACTGGAAGGATCTGCTGAGATGGCCCGCCAGCGTGTTCTGGGATCCAGGGAGGTAAGAGGCCTCTAAGTTTATGGAGTGAGCTATGCAGAAAGCACACAACTTGACATATGCGCCACCTTGTTTACATAAAATATTGCTGTTGTATTGTCCGTCATGACCAATACCCATCTGCCTTGTAGATTGGACTGGAAAGTGTGTCATGCTAGACGAACCGCTTTCAGTTCCCTGATGTTAATGTGGAGCGATAGTTCTGCTCGAGACCAGAGGCCTTGAATCCTGAGGGTCTCTGGATGCATTCCCCACTCCAACACTGATGTGTCCGTGACTAGACACGACAGCTGGGTCTGGAGAAGGGCATTTCTGTGCATAACAATTGATGGTTGAGCCACCATAAAAGGGACTTGACGACCTGAGGGGAAGTGAAACTACCTTCTCTAGTTTCTCTCTGTTTTGCCAGTGTACTGATGCCAGCCAAGCCTGGAGAGGTCTGAGCCGCAACCTTGCATGTTGGACCATACACGTGCAGGAGGCCATGTGAGCTAGGAGCTTCAAGCAGCTCCATGCCATCGTGGTGGGAAAGCATCTGAATTCCTCTGTGATGGAACAAATGGACTGGAAGTGAAGTGCTGTGGCCTGGACCAAGTCTAGGGCTGATCCTCTACTCACTATTCTTTGGGTAAGAGACAAGGTAAAATTGGGTATGTTTAGCTGTAGGTCCAATCTGTTGACAGCTGACCAGATAAGGCTGACAAACCAGTCATCTAGATATGGGAACAGTTGTATCTATCATCCCCTTAGGAATGCAGCAACCACCACCATACACTTGGTGAACACTTGAAGGGCCACTGACAGGTCAAAGGGGAGGATTGTAAATGGATAAACAGTGTGGTTTATTATGAACTTGAGGAAATTTCTGTGGGATGGGACTTTTGATATATGAAAATAAGCATCCTTCAAGTCGAGTGTGGCATACCAGTCCCCTGAATCCAGGGAGGGGATGACAGTGGCAAGGGACACCATACGGATCTTCAGTTTCTCCATGAACCTACTGAGGTTTCACATGTTGGGAATGGGTCTGAGACGCCCTTTGGCCTTTAGAATTAGGAAATATCATGAGAAAAATCTCTTTTCCCTTAGTTCCTGAAGAACTTCCTCCATTGCTCCTGCTCTTAGGAACCTTTGCACCTCCTGCACAAGAAGTTGATTGTGAGAGGCGTCCCTGAAGAGGGACGGGGAAGGGGATGGGAAAGGAGAAGTACAGAACTGGAGAGGATACCCAAATTCTACCATGTGTAGCACCCATCTGTCCAAGGGTATCCGAGACCATGCATGATAGAAATAGGACAGGTGGGTCAGGAAGCAGGGAGAAAGATCCAGGATCTGGTCTGGTATGCTGGCCTCAGGCACCCTCAAAATGCTTGCTTTGAGCCAAAGGACTGCCCCATGGAGTCCTGTCCTTGGTTGACGAAGGTTACAGTGTCCTACAGTTGTTACGGCTTCCCTGCTTCCTAGAGTAGTCCTGCCTACATTGCACAGGATAAAACTGCCAAGTAGGCAGTGGCTCAGAATGCTTTCTTTGGGTGACAGGAGTATGAAGCTCTAAGAATTTCAGTGTTGCCCTTGAATCCTTCAGGCTGTGGAGTTCGGAGTCCGTCTACTCCAAAAACAACCCTGAATTTTCAAAGGGCAAGTCTTGAATCGTTTGTTGGATGGACCTCTGGGAGGAGGCCTGAGTCCTGCAAACAAGAGCTCCTTCTCATGGCGACCACGAATGACACGGTTTGTATGGCCAAGTCCACCTTGTCCAGGGTGGTGTGCAACAAAGTCCTTGCCACTGTCTTGCCCTTTTCCACAACCTCTTTGAATTCCAATCTGGAGCTGACCGGAAGCAGCTCTTTGAACTTCTTCATGGTCTCCCATGAATTAAAATTATATTAGCTCAATATCACCTGTTGGTTTGCAATGCAAAGCTGGAGCCCTGGTGGAGTACACCTTCCTACTGAAGGGATCCAGCTTCCTTGAGTCCTTGGATTTGGGCGTCGGGCCTTGCAGCCCCTGCCTCTCTTTCTTGTTTACTACTGCTTTTACCAGTGACCCTGGCTGTGGACGGGCAAAGAGGAACTCATGCTCTTTGGATGGTGCAAAGTACTTTCTTTTTATTCCCTTACTTGTGTGTGTGTAAGGGGAAGGGGTGATAAAGGCTGGTGTCTGCTACAATGTTTTGGTAGTTTCTGAATGGTTTTAATGAAGGGCAGTGCCACCCATAAAGGGCTTTCTGGTGCTAAGATGTCCACCATAGGGTCTACTGATTCCCTCACTTCTGCATGGAGTCCTAGGTTCTGGGCCACTCTTTGCAGTAGATCCTGGTGAGCCCTGTTGTCCACTGGGGGTGGCATGGTCAAAGTGCGTGCCACCACCTCATCATGGAAGAATGGTGAGGATGTCTTGGGTGGAACAGGGCCTTCCTGACACTCCTGGCCACAGGATTTGCCCTGTGCCAGATTGGTGCTGTGGTTGGCCCTTGTGCTAGACCCCACACCATATTCCATGCCAGTCTTAATGCTGGAAGATGTCAAACATTCTTTATGTGACTGGGTTATATTAGAGGCAATCAAGTGAGAACGCCTAGCGTTAAATCCCTAGGCCTGGGTGTATGCCCAGGGGGTCCAAAAGGGCCATTGCGCAGGCATCTGCCACTGTGCTGGTCAAGGTTCCATGAGGGGGGGGTCTGCCCCTTCCCTCTGAAGCAGTGCCGCTCCAAGTGCCGCTCCAGTGCCGCTCCAACTCCACCTCTGAGTAATGACACTGAGCCTGGGGATCACGGCAGTGCTGAGTGAGTCAGTGCTGAAGGTCTTAATAGCAGTGCTTTCTCCATTTTGGAGGGGAACTGCTCTACTATCATGACTATCAGGTCCCTAGTCACCTTAAAAGCGTCAGGGACAGAAGAGAGGTCCAATTCTTCCACTTGACTCAAAGGTGAGTCCACTGGTGCCAGACTTGATGGAACCCTCCGCGAGATTCAAGCAGCAATTCCCAAAGAAAACTTTACCTAACTAGTTAACTATTAATAAGTAATTCTACTCTGTTTACAGGAACCACAGTAACCATTTATAGGAACCACTGGGGAAAACACTTGCCAAAGCAAGGGAAGACAGAAGCTCCAATGACCGTCACGAGAGGTAAGAAGGAACCAAAGAGGCGGTGGGTCAGCACCCTATATACGGCGCCATGGAAGCATGGCTACAGGGGATGCCTCCACCAACCCAACAGGTACCACTAGGGGATGACTGTGCACACGGCGCACATACACCTACTTGGAATCGACATGAGCAAGCATTCAAAGAAAAACAGTATTTCTGAAAATATTCTCCTTTTCTTCCAAATTTAAAAATGTGCGTTGTTTGGGGTTTTTAACAAAATTAATCAGTAATCAAAAAAAATCCCCCTTTGTCAAATATATCAGCAATATTGAATGAACTTCACTTTTCCTTAAAGAAATGTGCTTCACTCACTTACAGTAAGTATTAGCGGTCACAGTGTTTTTAAAATAAACCATGTATTTCATTTTTTTGTTTTAAACAGCACCTTTTAGAGCCTATGTTCACTCTTTCCTGTTCACTCCTTAGAACAGGAACTATCATTAACTTTTTGACCAAATTCCAACCTAGGTTTTGCCATCAATGGATGTGTTTGGTCAGTATCTCAGCATTCTATATCGTGAAACTACATGAAACTGTAGCCATTTTAAGGAGAGCACAAAATATTTTTAAATTACTGTAGAAACATAGGAATTACCATATTAGTGACAACCAGTGTTCCATTTAGCCCACTATCCTCTCTGACAATACAGCATGCCAGCTCCTTCACATGGAAGACATGACACAATAGGCAGTTATAGGATACTATGCTGTCCCCCAAGAAGAGTCTTCTTCTACTCCCCATTAGAGGCTGACTCAAGTTTAAAGCATGAGGTTGTATATCCCTTCCAAAACTCATTTTTAATTAATATTTACTATTATAATACTTGATATTCTCATTATCCATATGAATATCTATTCTTTTTTAATCCTGCTAAACTGATGACTTCAATGATATCCAAGGTCCACTGGTTAATCAGTAAACCTAATCATTCATGTGTAAGTGTTTTTCCTTGTGTTGTCAACTCTTGATTTTTTTGTTTCTTTAAGCCCTATCTTCTGGAGAGATCTTATTACATGAGAATTTCCATTTTCATTTTAAAAAATGCAAGTAGAGCTCCTAGCTCTCATGGCTGTGGAGAAAATCTTGGAGTTAGGAACCCTAAAGAATTAAAAAACTCAACACACAGATGGCACATAAAAAGAACTTGGCATTATTCAATAGTCTCATGATTTTTTGTGGCCTCACTCATGATTTCAGAATGCCTGGGGTTGAAAATAGTGCTTTGTCTGCCACCACAACCCCTTCAAACACACTCCATTTTAAACACACACAGAACATAAGGAAATCATCTTTCAAGCAAGTATTTTCTTTTTACATACTCTGGCTGCAACACCCCTTTAAAAATGTATTGATTTTTCCCTGCACCCATCTATACAAAAATTAATTTATCTCAGATATGATTCATTAAGAATTTGTGTGAACATTCTGTTCTCATAGCTTTAAACAAACAATAAGTGTAAAGTAAGTCTTTTGGGAAGGTATATTTTTTGTTCTTCCAGTTTTTCCTACTGTAATAAATCAGATGGTTTCAAAAATATGGGGAAAAGTTTTGCTAATAATAAAACCTTAAGAAATTAGTTCAATCAAACTACAAGTCAAATGGAACTGAAATTAAGGGTGAAATCCTGTTTTGCCAACATGTATATCAAGAAGCATTACAGTCAACCAGCACAGCACAGACGTATATTTTAAAAAGTGATATTAATTACTGTGCACGTATACAGTAGCCAGTCTTCAGTGTAAACAAGTCATTTTAAAATAAAGAACACCATGAAGTTTATTTTTTGTAAACTATAGAACTTACTTAGTGAAATACTATACTTAACTTTTTGCTTCCTCTGTCTCTCTGCAAACCTGTCTACCTTAAAAATACAGAAGTCAAAGTATCACTTTCCAACTGCTCATTTATGCTACAGTACATTTTTACAGTTGTCTTAGAGATTGAACCCCTGAAAACACTGAGGCATAATGCTAAATGTCTGGGATCCTTAACCTTAGTAACATTAGCAGTAACATTAATATACTCAAAGAGAACTAACTGCTGGAAAAGATTCTAATTTGTTGCCATATCATTAGAAATGGATCCCCACCCTTGATCCATTATACCTCGATCAATATTCTTAGAGTAAATATTTTCAAATCATAGTTGGGACATGTGACACTCCCTCCTGTTCTTTTTGAAATATGCAATCATTCATGTGAAAGGAAAAAAATAAAAGGGGAAAATAACACCTATGGAAAACTATCGTTTACCAAATCCTTCAAAATATTTTGTAATAGTACTGATGCTCTTAGGCTACAATACTTCTTAATCATCTATTAAACATAATTAACTTTGAGTCCCACAACTCAGTTTAAGAAATATTTTTCCAGTCACTTGTCGCACAGTACACAAAATGTAGGAAATGCAAGAGAACACAACCCCACAATATAAAGAACATAGTCAGATATATATTATATACAGAGACCATTTCAAAACACTAGAATTTGAGGGAGAGGGGAAGTGGAGTTGTGGACATTTTCTTTAACAAAATACTCTCTAGGTTATCTTTAAAGATATGTATCTGCCAAATCCTGACTCAGGGTTTTGGCATTTCTTCTCCAAACAAACACTGTATGACATCACTGCATTTAAAATAGAAACATTTCTATTTCTTTGCCGTTTTAACTGCAGTGGGTGAAACAAACAATTCAAAACTGTGGTTCTGGAAGGTAAGCAAACCTGGATTCAGTTTTAGTTGTATGAATTTAAGTTTACAAACAACCCATAAATTATTCAAATTTTATTTGAAGAAATGGTCAAGTTCATGTTACTCTGAAATACAGTTTCTAGAGGAAAAGATAGGACACTCAAATTTTCCCCTCTTCCTTATCCTTGCAAAAAAGCATAGGTTTAGCAAATTTTCTGAAAATCTGGAAAAATACAGCCGAATGTACCAGTCGAACTACTTCCAAATGATACAAAATACCAAGCATATAATGAAAACCCACACTGCTGTCAATTATTACCACATCATTCAGTAATTGCAGCAGCAGCTCTCAGCATAAGGGTTAATAGAATCATAGAATATTGAGAGTTGGAAGGGACCTCAGGAGCTCATCTAGTCCAACCCCCTGCTCAAAGCAGGACTATCCTCAGTTAAATAATCCCAGCGAGGGTTTTGTCAAGTCGCAGCTTAAAAACCTCTAAAGATGGAGATGTCACCACCTCCCTAGGTAACCCATTCCAATGCTTCACCACGCTCCTAGTGAAAAACTTTTTCCTAATGTCCAAACTAGACCTCCCCCACTGCAACTTGAAACTGTTGTTCTTTGTTCTGTCATCTGCCACCACTGAGAACAGCCTAGCTCCATCCTCCCTGGAACCCCCTTTCAGGTAGTTAAAGGTTGCTATCAAATCCCCCCTCATTCTTCTCTTCTGCAGACTAAAAAAGGAAAAGAAAACAGGAAAGATGAAGTACTCTGATTGGCCAATGAAGATGCCAACCTCACAACAGGGGGATAACCACTATATGGCTCTAAACTATTACGCCCAATCCTGTCTGTCAAACATAAAACTAACCAATAGGATCACCACACTCTAGACATAGGTAACTGCTGGAAGAACTTGGCCTTATACCTCAGAACTGCACATCTCATATATGTGACCTCAAATAACCATATATTTGGTGAAGTATTATTCTTTACATTTACACTATAGGCACAAAGTATCACCATCACTCTGAAGTGACTAGCTGAGGGAAACAGTGTCCTTGCAATTCTGGACAAATTTGTTGCTTTGCCTCAGGGTATGAGCCTTCAACACTATAGCAGACAGAAAGAATTCTAAAAGGGAAAATATCAGCTACAAAAATTGAGGTGAATAAAAGGCCAAGGGTGCCCCACCCACTCAGAGAACTGAATACATTTCTTCCTTGGGGTATTAAAAGTTCTCTTCTCACTCGTCTTTGGTTGAAAGATGTAAAAACAGAGAATTACCAGTATCTAAGCTGTGTGTGTGAGGGACATTATAAGTGCAGACGTCTAACCAGATTGGGTAACAACTTTTTAATCACATTTTTCAGTGGGGAAAGAGGTGGTGAACACTAAGTTATGTCAGTGCACAGTCACATTTTTAAAGCAGCACGGGTTTTGTTTGTTTGCTTCTCTTTCTTTTACTACTTCAACCACTTAAACAAATCTGAACAGGAGCGTGGGTGGGAGAGGAGAGGAAGACACCATGTTCTGACTGCAAAGGTACAAGAGAGAGAATAGGCTTGATTTTTAATCAATTAATTAATTAAGACTGGGAAAGTGTATGGAAAAATACCACAGATTATGTGTTTAAATTCCCTCCATAGATTCCAAACAAAGCCCATTTCCCCCCATTCCCCATAGTATATACACAAATGAATCAGCAACAGTATCCTTCTGTAAATTGACAGGATGAAAGAAAGAGGGATCTCAACCAGTAATCTTCTAAACAAACATCCAGAGATGTATGCAGTAAGTGGTGATGAGATGTTCTAGTCAACAAATCCTTCCACTGGTATTTTCAAAACAAAAAATCTTCTGGCTTCGTTTAATTTTTTCACATGTGCCATTAATAAGACAAACCAGGATGCATTTGTTAAAAACAAAATCAACCAAGGAACATTTTTAAATAATGTAAACATTGATACAAATGCAGAGCACACATCGTGCTGAAGAATGATACCCCATTCTGGCCTGCAGACTGGGAGAGTGACACAAAATACCAGGGATATGTTCCTCACACCAATATCTAAGCCATTAATTCATGTTGTTTTTACACCTTTCAACCAAAGATGAGTGACAAGACATCTTGAATACCCCAAGGAAGAAATATATGAAAAACTTCCATGTCAGCAAGAAAATCTTCAACCACCCAACGCAGAGATATTCCTTGCTTAATCACTGGAGGGGTAAATTGCTGAGACAACGCTGGGCCAGACTCTCATTTACTCTAAGGGTTGCCTATATACCACTCTGGAACAGTAAAGGTGCCCTTAAATTAATTTAAAGCTTGTCTACACTCACTCATTTTTGCCAGCAAAACTTTTGTCATCAGGGGTGTGAAAAACCACCTTTCCAAGGGACATAAATTTTGCTGGCATAAGCGCAAGTGTAGCCAGTGTGTATTCTGTATGCTACCACCCCTCCTTTACGTAGTTTTATTATGTGGCTACACTAATGCTTATGTCAGCAAAACTTACATTGCTCAGTGCAGGGGGGAGGTGGGAGGTGTTACACCCCTGAAAGACAGAAGTCTTGCCAGCATAAGCGTGAGTGTAGACAAGTCCTTACTCAGTCGAATTTACATTGCCAGCATCACATGAAAGGGCTTTAGGGTAGATGAGAATCTGGCCTGCTACGTTCATCCCCAACAGTTACGGCATTGGGGAGAAACAGGAATGTAGGGAACAAAAGAAAATGCTGGTAGTGGTTGAACTGGTGACCACGGAATGCATCTGAACAATAACTTAAAAATTGAATTCTGTGTTTCACAACTCGCCCAGTGCTAAGTAGATCTGGATCCAGTTACTCTGCTCACAGGCTTTGTAAAAACACCTTGCCCATATTAGCTAACACCTCATGATTCTTACTGATTGGTCTGTGCAAACAGAAATGCATGTACGCTGCTAAGCAACGTACAACAGCTTACCACCTTATGTCCCTATTCCTGCAACTAGAAACTAATGGGGTTGCTTTTGTAGCCAGATCTGCAAGTTGCAGTTTTAAAAGCAGAACATTTTACTGCAGATATTAGATGTAAATGAAGGTTTTAATGCTCCTGTACTGCAACTTACAGTTTACTGTGCCAACCCCTTAGCTGTCTTCCCTTGGGAAGTAAAGACACCATCTCCCTAAAACAATTTTGAGGCTCTTTTCTTTTTAAAGTTGTTTAAGAATGGCATGCCACCATTATCAAAGTTTTTTGTTTTTGTGTTTACAACACATTTTATTTTGAAGTCCACAGACATAGCTAATTCACTGACAATACCACAGAGCAAAAGATTATTTGAGACTTAAGTTTTCTGCCACTGAGCTATCACATCATTCACGCATTACAATTTGTGGTACACTGTCAATTTTGGGTGGGGGGGAAGCAAAGGAAAGGTTTGATCCCAATCCTGATTTTTTCCTTTCTTAAACATAAAATAATTTACACTTAAAAGGCTAGCTCCTCAATTGAATTAAGATAGCATAGGAATATTGAATGGAGTTACACCAATTCAGACACTATAGAGGATCTGACAACAAAACAAAAAACCTCCAAGTTACCCCTATGTTGGTGGGTAACAAGAACCCGAGGATGAATTATAATAATGGGCCCTTTAAATCATTGATTTAAGGACTCAGCAGAGAACTTTGGACAAACCTAGATTATGTAGGAAAACTGTTTCTTGAATCAGGAAGTGAGCCCAGAGAACAGAGACACACATTAAGAAAAACGATCTCTCTCTGAACCATGGAATGAACGGCGTATTTCTGACCTCCAGGGAAAAAGAAAAATCTCCAGGGCCAGTTGGAGAGGGCAAAGGAAAAGAAAGACATGCAACAAGAACTGGTACCCAAGGACTCTAAATAGAAGGTATACATATACTCCTTAGTAGGTGAACACATCTGTGGCCAAGGGACGTATGAGGGTGGAGGCCACCTGGCGTAAAAGGTAAGGGAGCTCTGGAGTGTCTTTTGTTATCTAACTGATCTCTGAGAGGAGTATTCCAAATCTCACAGACTAGAGTTAGAGAAGGCTGATGTGTGCAATAGAAGTGACACACACAGGAGTGCAGCTATGAGACAAATTTCTTGATCTCAGTCACATGCCATTGGTCACTTACAAGTTACAAGGATGCCAAATGGCAAGGGGTCAGTGGCCACTCATTCCAATAGCTACTGGTATGATTTTGTCCAGTGGCCATTTCTTGCTTGGATCTTGGGTTGACAATCCCAAGGGCAACATCTGGCTTAAATTACTGCCCGCTGACATGCTGTAGTGATATATCTCCCCTCCCCCTCCTCATCCTCCCACGTCTTTTTTTAAAACATTGTTTGTATTCTCATCAGCATATGGATTCCCAAACAATGTCAGAAAATTTCACCTAGATCTACCATTTAAAGCATTCCATTCACCTTTAGGTTCCACCGCAGTTACAGTAGTACTGAGTGTATTAATAGTTAGAACTGTACTACTATAGATACTGCCTATAGTACAACCTTTATGAATTGCACCATTATCCTTCTATGCTTCAGCACTATCCAGAGAAGCTGTTAGACTCTTGGTGAAATGGGGCTATTTTTCTATACTCATTTGTTTGTACAATCTCTGCTGAGGGACTGGCACACAGTGCCTTATTTTCTGAAGGGAAAAAAGGGCTCGCAGGTGGATTAAACAAACTGTTCATAAGGAAACAGTTTGTTTTCTCCAAGTTCATCCTGAATCCAAGGTATGTTATAAGAATCACTGAACTCTGTCTGGACTGCTGCAACAGCTACTTGTTCGGTCATGGCTGTTAGTAACCAGTTTTTCTGGTGTTGGAACATGAAACATCTCGTCACAATGGCACACTGCCACTAGTCTGGAATTGTAGTTACAGCTATAAAGTTTGCTAGTAAAGATCTAGACAGGAGAAAGAAGTAACTAATCCGCTTTAAATTGGTATAAACAATAAGGCAGAAAAATATTTAGGGTGTTCTATTTTTTACTCTTATGGACTATTAACTTGATAAAAAAAATCAAGTCCAGTGTGCTCAGATGCCACACAATTGGCATCATATAAAAACCCCTATGCATGTAGGTTAAAGCCTAATACCATAAAATGTCAACGTGATCATCTATTTAACAGCTCGTCCTTCTGGCAGAGAAACCATGGTAATAGCAGCAGCAGATGTGGCATGAAAAATAGCATGAAATTACTGGGGCAGGAAACGGTGGGGCAAGGTTTGCTGGACTGGTGAATAAGGGGTTCCAAACTCCATGCATGTCAAACTTAACCCTGCCTTTCCCTTGCCCAAAAGGAGGAGAAAATGAAAAGATGCATGGCTTCCAGAATCCCAAATTGGACTTCCCACACTTTCCTAGGTGACAAAAGCACCTACTGCCCATTCACCAGCTGTGAAAACCTCCAGCTTGCCCCTGACAGTTTTTACACTGTTGTTACTAATTACCAGTATGAAAATCTGCAACATTAAAATTTGGGACAGTGTAAAATAAATTGAATTTACTATCAAAATAAGATGCTGTACTGAACTGGAGGGACAGTCATGCATACTAACAGGGTTTCTACCATAATTCAGGGATCCTTCCTATGTATCTTACAATGTGCCACATAGGATACAGGTCTTTGATCCTGACAAAGAAATTATGCCCCTTCATACACATTTTTTTTCCAGTTTGATTCATAGGTAATATTATAAAGTAAATGGTAGAGAAGAATTAACAAAATTCTTCCAACTATATTACAATATCAAGGATGTACACAAATTCCCTTGCATTGTACTTAGTCTAAAAGGAGAGGTAGAGATTATGAAAAATCAGAAAACATTGAGTAGAGTGCTGCTATTTCTCATGAACTATGGCAGGGAATATTTCAGTCAGTATGCAACAAAATTTTCCATTAAATTCCTAGACACTACAGCCTTACATGTTTCATCCATGTAATAAAAGCAACTATTGCACATATTAAAAAGTTATTCATTAGTCCAAATGGACTTTCAGTCAAGTAGAACACCAAAATTCATATCCAGAATTGGACTTTATTCCCCGACCTTGGAAGATGTCAGACATAACAAAAAATATCTGCTAAATCTAGAAAGGGTAGGTCATCATCTGGCCTTTTTTTGCCAGATTATGGATGATAATTTATGCAGTTAAAGCAACCATTACTATATGCCTGGCTATAAGTAAGGAATCACGGTATAATTATTCATTTTTGAAGACTTTGAGATCAAAGGTGTTATAAGTGCAGCATGCTTCACAACCAATTTAAGATCCCAGGACAATAATGAAGTAAGTATTATTTTCAATTTACAGAAAGGTAGTAGCCTTTTCAAAGAAAGGCTAATGTACACGCAGCCTAAGAGTGAATTAAGGATGGAGCTGGTGTTCACACTTTCATTGCTAGTGGCTGAAGACCTGTCAAATAGACAAAGTAAACAGGATTATCTCTACAACAGAAACAGCTAGAAAATTATAGTTTCTATGAGAATGTAACGGAAACATGGTAAAAGCTATAAGGTTAAAAATGACCCTACCATGCTTGGTTTGTTTCTATATAAAAAGTAATTGCTAACATATATTTCTTCCCTTCAGAAACAATAGTGTAAATTCTTTTTTTTATACCAAAAAATAATAAATTCAACCCTTAAAAACAACTCTTCAACACATAAATATAAGGTAAGATACCCCAGTTTTTTCAGTTAGAAGCACCACAGTTCAAAAGACTGAATTGAAGAGTTCTTTATTTAGAATTTGGCAGCAAATGTTTAAATTTCTGTAAAAACTAAAATCCACACTTTCTTGTAGCCTTTATTTTATAATGATTCCACATTACATGAGATTAAAACATCATTCCTCTTAAATGTGATGGACCGTCAGGAAATGTTAAAAACATTAAAACTAGGAAGTTTTTAGCAAGTATTTTTCCTACACCAATCACTCTATAAGCAATTTTGCTTTTTTCCTCTAATTGGAATCCCAGCAGCTCAAATAGAGAGCCTTTGGGCTAATAAGAAACAATAAACTATTATATTTACTCATTTAAAATACAATTTTCCCTTTGATACAGAGTTCTTTTTTGGGGTAATAGAAGAAAATGTTGGCCATTTTATTTTCTTAGTGCAGAACTGGGCTAATAGAATAAAGCACCCTTAGACTACTACTTCCCCTATTATTCAAAAGCTTAATCAGAAAAAGCCATGAGAAGGGTCTAAGGGCTTGTCTACACTTAAAACGCCACAGCTGTGCTGCTCCCCTGCTTCAATGAAGATGCTACTTACACCAACAGTAGGGATTCTCCCAACAGCATTGGTAGTCCACCTCCTATTGACCTAGTGCTGTCAGCACCAGGGGTTAGGGTGGCTTAACTGTGTTGCTCAGGGGATGTGGATTTTTTACATGACTGTGTGGCAGTTACACCAACCTAATTTCCTAGTGTAGACCAGGCCTCTTTCACACTTCCAATGTGTACATCCTATTAACTAATTAAGGGGAGCCATAAGCCTTCTTTGAGAAAACCAAGCACAGTTTCAACTGAAGAGCCAATTTCCATGAAAAACAAGAGGCTGAAGAACAATCAAAGCATATTCCAACAAACAATAAAATAAAGGGCTCCCATTTGGAATGTAAAAATCTGTCTTTTGGCAGTAAGTTAAATGGCCATGCATCAATCATGGCTGAAGCACTCAGCTGCCATTGATCATTACACAGTAGAAGTCATGTGTGTGAGCACAATCCTAGTTCAGAGCTATCCGTGCCCCATACCAGTTACCAACTCTATTAAAAGATGTAGTGCAGACAATGTTTTAAAATGGTGATTCTCAACTGGGGATCCGTGGCCCCTCGGGGGCTGCAAGCACGTTTCAGGGAGTCCGTGAAGCAGGGCCAGTGTTAGACTGGCTGGGGCTCAGGGCAGAAAGTTCAGACCCCAGAGCCCTGGCACGCCATGAGGCAGAAGTCCCCAGCTCCACCCGGCACCCTACCCCACAAGGCAGGAACCCCCAGTCCCCAAAGCTAGGTGGCTGAAGCCCCAAGCCCCCCTCTGTGCTGGGCCCTGGAGTTTTTATAGAATGTTGATGAGCAGGGAGCCTTAGAAAGCAAAAGGTTGTGATCCCCTGTTTTAAAGGATATATTAAGCAAAGAGCTCCCTTGGTAAGGGATGTTCATATATGGGGATAGATGCTTTGAAACCAGTACCAATCAGTGCAGATACTGAACACATTTTTAACGTGGCCAGAGTTAGTTTCCTGTAATGACTGAGGCCCTTCAAAATAAGGATTTGACAAATCACTAGCCATGTACATAACACCTTCCCAGCTCTCCCAGAGTTAGGCCATGTCTACACTACCACTTATGACACTCAGGGGTGTGGAAAAAAAAATCCCCGAGCAACATAAATTTTGCTGGCTTATGTGGTAGCATGCATAGCACTACATTGGCAGGAGAGCCTCTCCCACCAACATAGCTGCTGCCACTCATTGAGGTGGTTTTATGATGCCAACAGGAGAGTTCTCTCCCTTCAGAATTGAATGGCTACACAAGCAATATTACAGCGGTGCAACTGCATCAGTACAGCTGTGCTGCTGTAAGCTCACTAGTGTAGATATGGCCTAAATGTTTTCTCCCCTAAATTTCTGGAAAATGCTGTATACCAGTGTTTCTCAAACTTTTTGATACCAGGCACTGGCTTCCTATGCTGTGTCAAGGATCTCAGGGACCAGTGCTGGTTCATGGACCGATCATTGAGAAACACTGTTCTATACCACTTTTGTAAATTATATTATTCATTAGGGTGTGCCATCCTGAGTATCTGGAAGATAGATTCAAAATCACTCTGATCCTACAGTTCCACAGCAGATGAAGCACTGCAAATAGAGCCTATCTACCCCAGGGAAATTTTTTAATTGGATTTAAAATTGGTAACCAACATACTAACACCACAATTTTAGCCATCTTAAATGTCGCCTAACCCACTTTTACTGAATCAGTTTCTTCAGTAGAAAACAGGTCTGACCACCTACCACCATCTACTACCAGGGCTACACTACAGCTCTAGGCAGTTTTAAAAGCAGTTAGAAAATTCAGAATTCGGAGCAGATAGCCCCAAAGGCAAGGTAATCCATTGAAATCTCCTGGGGAGCAAGGGGTGGGAAGAGGGAATCAAAGTTCTATCTTATCTCCCTTCTGCTGGCAGCTGTAGATGAATCCTGCCCTACTGGCACATTGCCACACTGGAGAAGTGGCAAAATGAGGCAGAAAATAAGTTGATGTAGTCACCAAAGATCTCAAGTTATTTGGCTGGGGGGTGGGGAAGTTGCAGGTAAGAGGAGGAATGGATGAGGTTTTTTCCCCTACCAGGCTTAAGGTTCTCCTAAGCACAGAGAGAAAGAACTCATGCTCTGAAAGCTTTGGAGAGTGACATATTGAAAAATGGGCTAATCTAATTTCTCCTCTTGCACAATTACCCACCAACCCCTTTAAAAAAAACCTGCGAGTTGAAAGTTTAAGTGAAGTGACAGTTCTTTACATGGGAGAACTCAATTAGAAGATTAATAATGCCCTGCTGGCAACAGACAAAAAACGAAGTGTTTTATTTTTGGACTTCACTGTGATTTCTGAAAACTGTCTTTTGCTGCTTCTACTGCCATTACTTAAATATCATGTGTAGGGTTGCAGCATTTAAGAAATCATTATTAAAGTGGAGTCTGCAGGCTAACAATATAGTCTTTTGCCCAAAGTACTATTAGTACAAGCCTGGTAGCAAATTACTTTATAGCAAGGCAAAGACTACTTCTGCACCAGTTGCTCAGATTGAATCTCATGGAACACTTAGCCACGGTGTCGCTGGAAGGACACTGAAGTGCAATGAGGATATTTTTATTTAGAACTCTCTTGTTATTTATATCGGAATAAAGTTTAAAAGTGCATAAATCTATACCCAAGGTCCACTGGTCTATACTAGCACTATATTATATATATAGCACTATTTATTAGAACTTTTAGGCTGTTAAGGAAGCTCTGCAAATAACTATATTTTCTTCCTCTACTTAATCCTAATCTGTATCATCCCTGTCTGAACAAGCCCTCTCAACATTTTCTTATTGAGGATATGGGTGGTATATTCAGCATGAATCAGGGACCCATAGATAAGTATTCACACTAAGCCACAAAATGGCCATAAAGGTTGCATGGAGGCAGGGTGAATAAAAATCAATGATTTTTTTTTAATCTGATCTTTTTATTTAAATCAGATTTTTAATTTTTTTTTTTTTAAAAATCATCCGTAAAATACTAAATTTCTCTTGTTTAAAAAACAACAGTTACAATTAAACCTCATCACAAACTTTTTAAACCTATACTGACGGTCTCATAAAAATGAATGAATGGCTCTAGTCTGTCCGGCCTAACCACCAGCTCTTGCTTCTTGACAGTTCTGGGCTTTCCGTTTCTGAGCAGACTGAAGTCACATGTGCAAAGACAGACACAGGCTGGATACAATTGTTGTTGTTGTTCTGTGCTTACCTGGTGGTGGAGCTGGGCCAAGCAAGGTGGAGGAGTTAGTTAAGACACTGTCTTAAAGAGAGACACAAAAGCACGGAGGCAAAGTAGAAAGGAACAATGGAGTGGACTGGAAAGGAAAAGGGAAGGCATTATTCAGCACACACACAGCTTCATCCATTGGCATCCATTGGCATTGTGCCATTGGCACAGAGTCATCCATTGGCACTTTTAGCAGCAGTGTAGCACCTAAATGTATTTCAGACAACAAAGTATCAATAGCAAGCAAAAGATTTCAATCATCCAGGAAAACCACCACCACGGATGGGTTTGAAGCAAGGACCAGCAAATACCAGCAAGACATCATAGATGAAAAGATTGCTCGGTTCATTTATGCCACAAATTCTCCTTTTCACATTGTTAACAATAAACCCTTTGTTGACATGGCTCAGTAATTGCGATCAGGATGCACTCCACCTGGTAGAGCAGACACTGGAGGAAGGTTGCTAGATACAGTGTATGAGAAGGAACTTGAACAGTGTGCAAGAAATACTGAAGGGAAATTTGCCAGTTTATGCCTTGATGGATGGAGCAATATACATATGATCCAGTAATATGTGCCTGTGTGACAACAGAAGATGGGATTGCATATCTTTTAGAAAAAAGATACCTCGGGAAATGCTCACACAACAGAATAGACAGTGAAAGCTGTAATAAACTGTGAATAAAAATTCAACTGTCACGTGTGCAGCTTTGTCACAAACAATGCCACAAACGTGACAAAGATGAGAAGATACTTAGAAGAAGAAATGGAAGGATGCTCCTTAACAACATATGGCTGCAATGCCCAATTAATGCATCTTTTAGCCAAAAACTTAAATATGTCTTCTCCAGGAATAAAAGAAAATGTTGTTGAAGTCACAAAATACTTCCATAACAACCATTTTACTTCTGCTTCACTGAAAAAAAGCAGGAGAATCCAAACTAATTCTCCCTCAAGATGTTTGATGGAATTCTGTGGTTGATTGTTTTGAACAATTTATTAAGAACTGGCCTATTCTCAGATATAAAGGTAGATGCCTAACTTCTGAAGCAGATGCTGCTGCCACAGCATAGGCATCTCAGAATCACTCCTCAATTATGCAAGTCATAATAAATTTCAGAGCTGGAGCCGAACCATTTAAACATTACGTGTTTACTGATGATGTTTTGAACAAAGTGACTCCCTGAATTGGTGGAAATCATTAGCCAGGCACCTTAAAACAGAGTTCCTTCAGTTCCAAAGTCAACTTTTCAAAGCAGTAGCTTCCTCTGCAGGCATAGAAATAATATTTTATCATTTGATGTTATTCATGCAAAGCTAAGAAATCAACTTGGAGTTGAAAAAGCAGGAACACTCATATTTCTGTTTCAGTCTATAAATAAAAATGACAATGAGCGTGGGGAAGATGAGAGCTAGTTGCAGAAGTTTTAAGGACAGTGTACATTTAGTGTTGTGATGACTTGTCCATGTGAGTTAATAAATTTGAAATTTAAAAAAGTTTGACAGCTGTCAACTCAGGAGACTGCTGCAATTGCAAATGTGAAACATTTATGTAACATTTAAGATTTAGTTTAATAAAGTATAAGTGCTATTGTGCTTGTGTGTGTTTTAATTTCTACCATTCCTAATGCTCTGCTGCTGCATCTGCACCTTGACACGGGTAATGAATATTATGTACTATTTCCAGTATCAATAAAAATCAAGTTATCTAAAAAAATTACATAACATATACCATCCTAGATGTTGTAAAATGCTGTATTGAACTGTAAATTAACATGTTTTAGTGATCAGATTTGTACCATTGTTTAAGAAGTATGTGAAGAAGTATCAGTGGGAAACTTGATTTAAATCAATGATTTTTTTCTTTGTGATTTAAACCATGATTTAAATCAATGATTTTTTTCTTTGTGATTTAAACCATGATTTAAATCAATCCACTCTGCACGGAGGTGAAACAATTAAAAGGAGGTCTTAGTGTGCTGCGCCTGCTTGCGATATTCACCAAAAATGTGCTGTAAGCTGCCATAAGTAATCAAGTATATGTCAAATTTATTGTTTGTGCTAATGCCGAAGAATTCAATTAAAAACATGGACTATTCAGGTTGGGAACAGCTGGCATGTTATGGCTGATGCAGGATCTGGATTCAAATTAAGCTAAAAAGAAGAGTTAAACGGTCTCAATGCAGTATAACCTATAGCATACCTCTATCAAATGGCGGAGAGGTTTTGTGGTCAGGATGATTCTCTCTATTACTAAGCAACCCAGAATGGAATACTGCAGGTCAGAAGCAAGAGCTTGGCAGGGCTATGGTGAAAAGTTTACACAGCACCTGCCTGGCTGTACTCACTGTTAGTCCTTCACTTCAATAACAGCCCATATCACCATCTTTTCTTATTCACTCCATGGCAAAAAAAAAAGCATAAAATCAGTTCCTTAATATTCTAACAATGTTTCATGTTAATGAATGAAAAGTATCATTGTGTAAGTGCAAGAGTTTCTTTGATGCCCTAGGGGCTTTCTTCAGAGACATTACCCATCAATGGCCACTCTCAATTTCAATTCATTAATAGAAGTTTTACTTGCAAAGCATATTCAGTAAAGGTTTGTAACCAAAAAAATCATATCTCTGTTTCTGTGAGGGCTCACTATCTCATTTACTGAAACAGATCCTAAAATAACATCAGCTAGGACAAACCTTTTCCCTTCACCCTCCTCCTCTTGCTGTTCTGCTATTTCATTCACTGTTGTTCTGTTTATTGGATTCCAACTGACTACATTAGCTTGCCAAAATCGTATCTGCTGAAACTAGTTATTGAATATGAGATCATGACCTGCTAGCACTAAACTGTCAGCCCATGTCTCCAAACACTGCATGTAAGTGCCCCAGGCTTAATTGTTTTTTTCTTCTTTAATGAGACAATGGTTTCCTGTGAAAGTTGAATGTAATACACAAAGCACATAAAAGACTTAAATGCCTATCTTGAAACCAGCTTAATGATACCACAGTTTTGTAACCAGCTGCAAGGTGAGAAATAGAGATTTGAGAAGTTGGACTGGCCTCTGGGCCAAGTACATGTAGCACGCTCATTGGGATGGGCAGGGAATGTGGGAGAATCCGAGGGTAGGGAATGTAGTAGAGCTACCAAATACTGCAGATGCACTCAGATTTTGCGGGTGGGTAGTTTGTTTTAAACCAAAGTGGTCTTTACAGCTTGCATTTCGAACAGCAGCTTGCTTGCTTTTTCCTCAATTACCACTTTTAAACCCTCTGAATTCAAAGGCTCAACAGCAAGGCCCAATACAAATACAAAACAAAACCAAAATATTTTTTTAGGATGAAAAGTTCCCCATTAAAAATGGCCCTTTTTCCCCCTTGTCCAATAGTATTAAAAAGCAATTCAAGCATCTATGTGTTGTCCTTGAGGGATGTGTGCGCACTCCCATCTACCATTACATCAACATCAGGTGACTGCTCTGGTCACCTTTTTGAACTCCACTGTCTAGCGACCATGTACAAAGATGCACAGCTCTGAGATTTTTAACGCCCCAGGAATTTTTGAAATTCAATTTCTGTTTGCTCAGGGTGGAGAGCTAACATCGCAACTGCCCAGCTGACCACGGTGGCTCCACACAGCAAATATGCTCCTGCCTGGACTATATGGAAGGTGGTAAATCTCCCGGGTCTGCTCGGAAAGGAGGCTGTACCATCACAGCTCCAATCCAGCCATAGGAACTTCCACATCTATGGCCAGATCACTTGGGGCACAGGTGAGAAGGGCTAGGACAAGGAGTTGAAGCAGGCATACCAGAAGGCAAGGGAGGCAAACAGTCGCTCTGGTGCAGAGACACAGACATACCACTTTAACAAGGAGCTGCTTTCCAGCCTTGGTAGCAACCCCACCTCCACGTGCCCCAGGTATACTTTAGGGGAGATGGAGTCATGGGACACTGCAGTGAACGCTGAGGATTAGGTGCTAGATGATGAAGAGGAGAAGCATGGGAGACAGGGATCCAGTGGTGTGACGAGCAGGACCTGTTTTTGACTCTTGAGCAGTCAAGCCATCCCCAGCAGACCAGTACTGGTGAGCCTGAGGCAGGGGAGGGGACCTGTGGTAAGTACTCAAGTTTGCTTCAGTATAGCAGGGACACATCTTTTCGAATACTTTTTTTAAATCAGGCCAGACGAGGTAGTGAAATAAGCAATGCACACAGTTGCTATCTGCCTCTCATTCCCCTATACAGCTAGGTAGAAGTGGGCCCTGTGAAATAGTTTGTTTATGCACACTGGGATGTCCTGTAAACCTTCCATAGAGATTTCTATGATATTTTCCTGGCGGTAGTCTGTAATACTCTACCGAAGGTTTACTGGGAGGGTTGCCTTATTTCTTCCACTGCAGTAGGACACTCCTCCATGTCAGTCAGCAATTACTTCAGCCTGCTCCATTGCAACACACAAGCTAGCAATATATGGGCTGGTCTCCCTCCAGACGCATGCAAGAGCTGCTCCCTTTCAGCCTCAATGACCCTCATGCGTGAGATATCAGCTAAAAATCACCACTGCCTGTGGAGAACAGTGCCAGTATTCAGTTCAAGTGCCCTATCCGCTTGTACCAATACCCGAGTGCTACTCCTTATACCCTACCCTTATTGTACCAACTTGCCCACTTTCTCCCTGGGCCAGACTCACTATAACTGGGGCTGCCACTGTGCTCTATGAATCCCAAAGGGAGATGAGAATGTTGTGCTTATAACTTGTGTGGATCAAAGGGAGGGATTTCTCCATTCACACTGGTAGAGACAGAGAAGGAGAAAGTGGAGGACAAGGGAAGACATGTTCCAGGAGGTTCTGCAAACCTCTGGCACTTCGGATTGTGAGCAGAGGGCTTGAGATATCAATGACAAAACACAGAAGGATAGATACAGAGAACAAGAAATACAGGCAGCAAGAGAGGACAGCGCTGCTGAGGGAGCAAACAGACACGCTGCAGTCCCTGATAGAACTTCAGGCTGAGCACATCTGTGCTCGCCTCCCACTGCAGCCCATAGAGAACTGCTTCCAAGACCTCCCTCTTCCCTTCTCCCCCACATTCCACATACCTTTTAGGACCGCAGCAGTACCCCAGACACTCCACCCCATGGGAGAGTACACGATAGCAGCCGCACATACACCCAGCTGTGAGAGATTATTTTGGTGCATGCATTTGTAAATTCCTTGATCCTTCCCCTTTAAAGATATTTTTACCTGTGTACATTTATTTCAGCTTTAAATAGGTATGTTTGCATGGGTGTGGAATAAAAGTCTATTTCTAAAAACATAATTCACCTTTATTAGTCTCCAACATATGGTGGCTGTAGCCACAAGGTAATATCAAGAGTTGCATTTGCATTGTTATATTAGCGCACACATACCACTCATTACAAGGTCCATAGCAAGGTGCCAAAAAACAAAACAAAGAAAGCTGCCTCCAAAAACAATGGCACACCACACTGCAGCAAGATGTATTACTGTGGCTCGTTGTTAAAACAGTCCTTCAAAGCACCCCTGAGCCGAACTGCTCCCCTTTGAGCACTTCTTATAACCTTGGTACACGGCTGTTCAAAAGCAGCGGACAGCCGATCCACCTCTGCATTCCACCCCTGTGAAAACTTCTTCCCCTTTGCTTCCAAGGTATTATGAAGTGCATAGCAGGCAGCTATGACCATCAGGATACTGTCTTCACTGAGGTCTAATTTCTTGAGTAATCAGTGCCAGCTGTTCTTCAAACAGTCAAAGGCACAGTCAGCTGTTATTCTGCAGCTGCTGAGCCTGTTGAAGCATTGCTTTATGCTGGTGTATGGCTTCGTGAGCCACAGGAGTAAGGGGTAGACAGGGTCTCCCAGGATCATTATTGGTATTTCAACATCCACAGTGGTAATCCTTAGATCTGGAAAGAAAGTCCCTGCTTGCAGCTTTCTGTACAGGCCCGTGTTCCTAAAGATCCATGTGTCATGAACCTTCCCTGACCAGCTTGCGTTAATGTCAGTGAAACAACTCTGGTGATCCACAGGCGCTTGCATCATCATAGAAAAGTAGCCCTTTTTGTCAATGTACTCCATTGAAAAGTGGTGTGGCAGCCAAGTAGGAATATGAGTGCCATCTATACCACACCACAGTTCAGGAACCCCTTTGCTGCAAAACCATCCACTATTTCCTACACGTTGTCCAGAGTCTCAGTCCTTCATAGCAGGAGGAGATTAATAGACCCTGCATATTTGCATCACAGCAACCCCCAGTGAATTCCAAATTAATTCCCGAAACTGACCAGTAGCAATCTGGCACTGCCAGCTTTCACAAAGCGATAGCCACTTGCTTCTCCACTGTCAGTGCCGCTTTCATACTGGTGTTGCTGCGCCAGAGGGCTGAGGTAACTTCCACACACACTTCCAGGAATATGGCCTTGCACATCCGAAAGCTCTGCAGCCAGTGCTCATCATCCCATACCTGCATAACAATGCGATCCCACCACTCAGTGCTTGTTTTTCTTGGGCCTGGAACCAGCGCTCCCCCATTTGGAGCTGCTCGGCGACTGCCAACAACAAGCTTGAATGGTTTCTTTCATGGCACACAGAAAGCCAGCCTGCAAAGAATCATCATCAGATTCACAGCTCATTAACTACTGCAGGATGAGGTGCTGTATGTCCATAAAGCTCACCCCAACACCGAAAAGCAGTGCTGGATCCATGTTTCTCACAGAAATGGCGGACGCGTAGGCTAGTGGGGCTTTTGAAAAGCGGTGTAAAACGTAGTAAGCTGCCCATGGAACAATGGGATGAAGAAAACTGCATCACAGGATGCTGAACCCATGTTTCCAGCCACCCTTGCGTGATTTTGGTTGTGCCCGTAAGGCATTGCAAACCCTTCCCAAAACACCTCATGCTAGATGGTAGCAAGATGCACGGTGGGATGGCAACCCATGCACTCGATGCAGGAGCTGCTACTGTGGAGGTGCAATGGCGACACAAGGAGCATCGTGTGGACGTGCAATTGCAATTTAATTACTGTGGTGGCAGTACGTTGATGTAACCTAAGTGGACTTAATTTTGTAGCGCAGACAAGGCCTCAAACTATTTGGTGTTTATTTTAAAAAGATGCAAATCACAGCTCCTGCTCTCCCATTAGCATCAGAATGGAACAGTTAATGGAAACAGCTAAGCAACAAGGTTGAATTTGTTGCCAACATGTTTAATTTGCAATTTGGAACCATTTAGAACAGAGATGGGTCCTAACATAGCATTAGAAGTATGGCTGAACCACACAATTGAAGTGAAAAGGTCCATTCTCCCCTGAGATGGAGGACTCAGCACACAGTAGTGTATCTACTGAAACTGCTGAGGCAGTTAAGGATGGAGCGGGAGAGACGATAGAGTTCAAGATCCAACACTCTCATTCATTCATTCGACTGCTGCATTTGCCAGGCACTAATTTCAGTAATTAGGGTGGGAAGTCCATTAATACACTATCCATTAAATAACGATCAGTAACCTTAATGGCTAATTGAAAATAAAAAAAGATTTATCGCAGAAAGCATTCAAATTCAAGTCAGCCTCAATGCAGAGAGAGAATGTTTATGTGCTGTGTGTTTTAAGATGTATTTTATTATATACTGTTAATCACATAGAAGCACATACACACACCCTCAACATACATTTCACCAAAGAAAGCACAAGGCAGTTTTAGATTGTAGCTCAGCAAAATTATGCCCACCTAACAGATGAAGCTACTTGGTAAACTCAAGCATGTTCCCTTTAAATTTTAGAATGAACTTTGCAGACTAGCAAATGCACAAATTCCTTTTCGTTTGCAATGTTGTTGTAGCGATGTTGGCTCCCCGATATCAGAGGGACAACAAGGTGGATGAGGTAGTATTTTACTGCCTTGGCAATTGCATGTAAACAAACCTAAAGAGCTCCAAAGAGCTCTATATAGCTCCAAAGCTTGCATCTCTCACAAACAGAAGTTGGTCAAATAAAACGCATTACCTCACCCATTTTGGGACTCTAAGTTCCTTCCTGGGCATTTTGAATACAACAGAAAATTTTAAACAGTGTTAAAAAAAAATTAAGTCTTCCAAACAGATGGTCAGGTACAGATATATACATAGGTGTATAATACATATTTTGTACTGTACATGGAGGCAGATTTATAAAGATGAAAACAAAAAAGGCAGTAAAAATTCACACTTCTGGCTCATTCTTCATCCAGGTTCTCATGCACTTTGACTTTCACAAAGCCATTTCTTCCAGTTGATAGAAACTTAATTTGGATTGCCATAAACTATGAATTTCTTTGCTTTTGAGGATAAACATTTAACATTAAAGAGTTCATAAGGCTTACGTTTCCTAGTCTGGGTTACTCTTAATTCTTTTTTAAAATTACTAGAAGTTTATAAAAAGTTGACTGGCAATCCATAGATAATTTAGTTGTCTTTACCCAAAGAAAAAGATTTATTCAGGGCCTGCTTTTTCCATTAACTTCAGTGGACACAGACTCGGGCCCTTAGAGAAGATATTAGCTCTTTGTATTGGCTCAATTGATAATGCTGTGAAGTGCTACCTTGTGTACCTATAATAAAGGAGCTATTAAAAGAATGCAAATAGATGTAAAATAATTATGAAAATATAAACCTGTTCAGTAGCCAAGAAACACACTTCTTCTAAGGCTGGCTCTAGTTACCATAGAAAAGATTTTGAGTCCCAGGGTAGTTCCTAAGCCATGTCAGTTTCAGGGCTCCAGCTGTGAGCTCCATGCAGTTGCTCTCAGTCTGAGGCAGACATGAAACAGACTAGAATGTCAATTTCACTGCTGGTAGGCTCCATGCTGTGAAATTGAGCCATGCCTAGCTCACAGTTCCAGCTGTCTCCCCCAGCAGGTGGGAGGCTCCAGCCCCCAGCCCCTTAGGGCTATCAGTGCCCCACAATGCCCCACTTCAGTCAGTGCAAGTGCTCCAGTGAGGATGTACACCACCACCAGAGGAGGGTAGTGTGGACACCAACAACCAATTTATTTACTGCAGTGGTTTTAGGTCAACCTAAATTAAGCTGACCTAATTTTGTAGTGTAGACAAATTGCTAATCAATTTTCTTCTTAATTTGGATCAGAGGAGAGCCAACAAAAAAAGGCCATGACAAACTATTTTAATCACTATTACAAGACAAATGGCTTTAAAAATACATTTAAAATTTAAAACAAATAGCTGAAAGACCAAGATAGGATCTTCCCCCCATATGAAATATCAATGAAGGGCTCACTCATTTCACAAAACACATGCAGTCACCTCTCCCAAACTTAGAAAGTAATGTTTGATTTTTGACTGCTAAAAGCAAACTGCTTAAGATTTAAGATTGCTGTTTTCCAATCCTTAATAATATGTACAGGCAAAATAAAGCACTGAAGTACTATATGCTCACTGAAGGACACCAGAATCTTTGGAATTCCAGAACAAAGATATTACACAAGGCAGTAATCTGGGCAGTAGCTTTCCAGCCCAAATAAGGGAAAGGGCTTAGCAATTCTTAGATATACACTAATATAAAAATAATTTTAGATTGTATTTTAAGAATTGTACAGTTAAACTGCTAACACATGAAGTATGAAATGTGTTTATTAAATAATTTTATCACTCACATTTTTACAGATTTATTCAATTGCATTTTTGTCTTCTACACATTTTTTATTCTTACACAATCCTTACCAAGTGAGTGTCATAACGAAAACCAATCTGTCTGGAAATCATTCCTCTTAGGCCTTGTCTATACTAAGTCTTTATCTGGACCTGGGGAAAAGATATTGTGTGTAGTGAAAAAGGCACTGCAACAAACTACTAAAATATCTTGACAACAAAGCATTTGCATCTGACATCCCCACTCACCTGTCATTGCATATGTTTTACACCAGTTGATGATAACAACTGGTTACAAGGTATTAGGGGATGTCTAAAAATCTACTTTTGGTGCAAAATTCCATCCTACTGGTTTACTCTAAAAAATGAATAAAGCCTTTATTTTCTTATATGCCTCTGCAATGCCTAGCGCACCTGCACCAAACTTGAGCTGGGGCTCCAGGTCCCACTGCTACAAAAAAGAAATAATCAGAACTCAAAAAACCACTTGCCCTGGCAAGCAGGAATTTGGAGTAGGCAAATGAGCTAACATACGTGACAGAACAGAGCAGCTGAAGCTGCATGTTCCTTCCACGAAGGAGGGGGGCAAACCTGAATTCAGAGTGACCCAGGAATCGCTGTCCCTCTCGTGGTGGGGGACAGGAGGACCATGGACCAGGAAGTGCTGATCTTTCTTTCTTTTCTTTTCCATAATTTGGCGGGGACACAAGTCAACAGTGAGAATCTGTGATGAATTTTTATAAATGGGAATTTTTTATAAAGCAAGGAAGTGGGGGGGAATGCTGTGTCTGAGGGAGGTACTCTCCTGCCAATATTGCTTCTGCCTCTCTTGGAGGTGGAGTAAACATGGGAGAGCGCTCTCCCATCAGCATACAGCATCTTCACCAGACACACTATCACGGCAACAAACTCTCACACAGCCTCCCCATAAATAGAGTTATTACCTACACTAGCATTTTACTTTGCATTTCCCCCAACCACCTGTTCAACTCCACTGGGAGACAAGCAAACCTGGCAGCAGCATTTTCACAAACATGTCAGAGTGGTGATGACACCACTGCCCGGTCTACACCAGTGCTCCCAGCTCTGTTAACATCACTGCAGCTGCACCAGCAGCAACGCTGAAAAGAACTGATAGTGTAAACACAGTCAGATTATTCAGACTTTGTGCAAAGAACTCTCTGGATTTGGGAGATGGAATACATACACACTCCTGCCAAAGCAGAGAAAAGCCACAAGGTTTCAGCAACCCCTTCCATTGCCACAATTCCAATTTATGGTCTGAAATAGTTGCCAGAGCTCATCTACATCCTTCTATGTAGGTTATAGGACTGCTGGGTCCACTTAGGGGCACATCTTGTGGTCTCATTCCCTGGCCTATTCCCTATACTACAGTCAACACTAAATTATCCACAGCCTCTCCCCCCTCATTCATGCAGTCACACCATGTAGACCAAGTGGTGAAGGACTTTGTGTAGACTCACCACATTAGTGAGAGTTTCACCCACAGTGAATAAGTGAGTGAATCCCATACTGCTGAAACGCTAGATTATCAGACACACGTACCATTTCCTATATAGGCACCAATAAAAAAAATAAAGAAAAATAGCTGGTTTCAGTCAAACTTAAACAGCAAGGCGGCTTTAGCACAGACAACAAATGATGGGTGGTTGGAATGTTTGGACTGGAAAAGAAAATTGGCAGATCATCCATCTAAATGCAGTTAAGTTTCAATTTAACTAAATTACAGGGTTTGAAATTAACAAAGCTTCAAGAGCCCTGGGCTACTGCCCCCCCAAGAGCACTTAGAGCTTTAATACCTGGCCCATCCTGCAAATAAGCCAGGGAAACAGACTTAGTAGGGGAAAAAATTCAAATTAGATTTTTAACAGCTGCCTTGTTTTATTATAAACTTCAGTACTGGCCATGCAAACTATATTATATTTATATTTAAATAATTCAGCTACATGCAGGACCAAAAGTGACCAGAAGTTTTGCTAGTAGCGTGACAAGGATATAGTGCAACTCTACAAATATTCACTGTCTGTTAAAACTTTGCTATTACATAAGTCTTATCATCCCAGGCTATGGTCCTGTGTCTATATTGGGCTTTCATCTTTTTAAATGATATTTTAGGGACACAGTTTCAGTATGGCTTGGCCAGAGAGCTTGGATGGGATAAAATCATCCTAAAACCCTCAAAACGGTGCTTAAAAACAATGTCCTCAAGTAGGCACAGAGAGTTAGGAACAGGGCTTTTAAACAATGGCCTTGTGTTCATTGTATGCTAACCCTGTGTTCAACCCTCGTTTTCCACCCTTAATAAGGTATGCATTTATACAGCCAAATGGCTAGGCAGCCTCCATGTGCTGAGCTACAGGGCAGGCCATAAGCTAACTTATGGGGGGTTTCGACACAAGACTAATGCAGTGAAAACGTGCAAGCAGGAGCACCCACAACAATGGAGATATCATGGTCCTCCAATCATTTCCCATAAGCCTACTGGACACTCATTTCTGTGTACTTCCTTGCACCTGTACTCAAACATCTGACTGGAAGTGATACAGTTTCATAATTTTCTAATAAATTTATTAAGATTTACCAAGACTCCGTTTCCACACAAGTATTCCTCTGTTAATCCAAAGGGCACTTCGTCTTGGTTACATCCAAAACAGAGATACAAGCATATACATCCTTACATTCTATAGCCTAGTAACAAAACAGTTATAGGCATTGGCTGAATAGTCGGAACTGGCTCAGGTCTCATCACAACATGACTCCAGCGGGGTACGGTAATGCTATAACAAAGAACCCCTAGCAAACCTTGTGGTGCTGTTTTTTTTAATACACATTAACAAATAAGTGATGCCAGTGCTGGTTACTGGAGCCTAGCCAACGTTGCCTGAAGCAGTTTAAGGCTGCACTCTGCTCTTTTTTACCCCCTTATCTCACTTCGCCGTTTTTTCCCTGCAACTACTGGACCAAGCATTTCTAACCAATTATGTACTGCACCTGGTACCCAATTAACCATGTTTTCTTTATTTCCCAAATCCTTAATAAGACAGCGCTGGAATTAGATCACTAACACTTTCCTGGCACAATCAATCCTTCTCTCTCATGAGTTCATTCTTTTTGGTCAGATGATTTGTGCCTATTGGTCATGCTAATATCCAAAATCAATTTAAAACTATAGTTTTCTCAGGCCGGTAAAATGGAGGCTGCCATCTTTGTTATTATTAGGGAGGATATGACAAAGTATTTCTATAATCCTCGCCGCTGGGGGGGTTGATGCTGAACCATTACACTTGCCTGCCTGCTCACCCTCCCCCCATTCACATGCTCAAAATAGCAGAGGAGCTGAGGAAAAAATGGAAAGTGGCACTTCACAGAAAATGAATCAGTAGGTTTTTTCTTCTTAAATGAAAAGCATTAATATAACAGATTTCTGACCAGTGATGATATCCAATCGGTTCGCACTAGTTCGCGCGAACCGGTTCTTAAAATTAAAAAAAATGCAGCGAACCGGTAGTTAGCGCCCTCCCCTGTGGCGCTCTGCGGGGCGCTGGTGGGGTTTCGAATTTGACAGGGGAGAGCGAGTTTCACAGCGGAGATTCTCCGCTGTGATGCCGAGTCTCCCCCTCCGCCGCCGAAATTGACAAGGCAGTGTCAATTTCACAGAGGAGAGTGTGCCCTGCTCTCCGAAATTGACAAGGCAGAGTCAATTTCACGGAGGAGAGTAGTCTGAAGTTCAGAATAGGTTCTTAAATTTCACCTGCCTTTATAGAACTGGTCATTGGAAATTTGGGATATCATCACTGTTTCTGACCCTATTGTGGCCAAAACATAAACTGTTGTAAAACAATGCTTAAAGGCAGTCACTACTATCCAAAACCAACTGCATTTTAAGACTCACTGCCACTAATGCAGAAGCCGACTTATTACTTTTCTGAGTTTGGTCCATTCCTGGATAGAGTGATAAAACAGAATTTTTCAGTCCATAAAAGTTCCAGGTTGTTTTTGAAATTCCTTGGAAAAAACAAGCCACCCACTGCCACCCTCGTAACTTGCAATTCTAGTCACAAAGATTTCCTGGATGGAAAAGGAGGGGCTTCCTACAAAAATGCAGAATAACATCTCGGGAAGGCAGACGACCACACTATCAGTAGTATCAACTTCACTGCACCTGATCTAATGAGCCAGTAAAAAAGCAGATAATTTGTACAAATCTCATGAGCAATCAGGTTTTATCTTACATTTGCATACACTTCTACAAAGTCAGGGCAGCTGATATGACCACATTTTTTAGTGGCAATGAATTTCAGTTAAGATAGAGAATGTAATCTATTTCTTTAATACCTGAATAAATACTACCTTTGAAGGCAACAGCCTCCATGCACCACACAACCCCATTATTCAGGTGCAGCATATTCACCATTCAGCTTGAACACCCAAGTGGAAACGGCATCCTTTATAGCTTCTGCTTTAACAGACCCTGTGGCAGTAAGAGGTTCATTTGTAAGTACACAATCACGATAGTCGGCAACTGAGTCCAAGCCAAAATACTTTTCGATAAGTTCACATACATTGTGAAGCATATGGCATGTTCCAATCATATGTCTGGCGTTAAAAACACTTCAGTCCAAGCAAGTCTATAAACTGCCATCTTGTTTTAGTCAGCCAAAGGAACATTACACCAGCCCAGGTGGTTAAACTGCCCCGGCCTGGTTTATGCACATTAGGATAAGGTTTCCTCTCCTAGGGCAACAAAGCATCACTTAAAAATCACAGCTGGTACTCATGACTGGGTTTTTGTTTTGTTTTATGGGGGGGGGGGGGGATGGACCAGGCTACACTTCTGGAACACCCTGGCATCATCCACTCTATCAGTGCATTGGAGGTAAGTCTCTGACTATACCGCAGTGCATGTATTATGCCTGTATCCTTTTTTGGTAATGATCTTACTTGCTTGAAATGACAGGCAAGGGATGGATATATGCATGCAACCACTCACTCCTGCACAGCTTAGGAAGCCCAGCCAATCCAAACCCTGACTCATTAGAAAAGTTAGAAGCATTTAGAAGAATTCTTTTTCTAATTTTACAGGCCAGCATTAGTTGCCCTGCAAACCTTCATGACCACTGTGCCTCCTGTAGATTTTCCAACAGATTTCTACTAGCACGGTCACCACAGGGCAAAAGCAAGGCATTTCTGAAACATTATTGGGTCTTTCAGTTGAGTGCTCTGCTGCTTGCGCACCAGGGCAAGCTGTTCACAGCTGCATCAATGTGTCTTTCTTCACCTATCCAGTGTCCTTGTAGCTGTGTCAGAATTTAGCTGTGACACACAGATTAAATTTCCAAGATCTGAAGAAGAGCTCTGTGTACGCTCAAAAGCTTGTCTCTCTCACCAACAGAGGTTGGTCCAATGAAAGATATTACTTCATCTACTTTGTCTTTCTAATATCCTGGTTCCAACACAGCGACCACTCTGCATACATTAACAGCAGCATCAGCTCACTCCATGCCTCCATGTTGCTATCATCCTACCAGTTGCTGTTGTGCTATTCATAACCACAAGCCACTGTCTCCATCTTATCTACCTCCAAAACAGCCTCAAACCCATGCCAAAAGCTGGGGAGGCTCCACCCATTGGGTCTGGTGTCATGTCTACAGCAAGCAAACGTCCCACACGATGAATCTCTTGCTTGGAATCTGCAGGACTCTCTCAGGACCAGTGGCCAGGATCCTTAGAGCCATCCCCATCTCACTGCCCCCAGACACACAGCTCCCTCTCTGCAGAAGGCAACAGGACGGCATTATGTTCTGAGGGCTTTTCCCGGACTCTGAATTGTGCTTGGGCCAAAGAGATCTTCCTAGCCAACGCACTGAAGCACAATGAAGCTGTTGTTTTCTAATAAAAAGGACGTGGGGGTTTTTAAAAAAAAAAAAAGGCTCCTGGCAGCAGTTTGTGCACAGGTTTGAAAGGAAACATTGCCTTCAAAAATAAACAACAGCTTCTGGTCCTGGTAAGTGAGAGAGCAGGATTTTTATCTTCAGCACGTAGCAGCATAGCACCGCACCTGCTGGGCTACTAGCAGGAAATGAATTTTGTGGACCTAAACCATTTCCTCTCATAATCCCAAGAGTGGGCAAACAAGTTGCCCCACAACACTCTGCACCAGAATACAGAGCGACACAGTGAGCTGTGGCACTATAAATCTTGAGATACAAGCAGAGATAACTGTACTGCTTGACATGGCCATAGACAGCACCAGTACATATGCAGGGCGTGACAGCAGTGTGCTAATCTCAACAATGTGGTTTTGCATTATGGGGTGGCTATTATGCATTGACAAGTCTGTGATGGCTTCCCTGCATGCTAATCAGAGGGTAAGAAAGCCACTGACTGAGGGCTGTCTATATACACATCTTATTTATTTGGCATATGCAATCCGGGCAAGCTAAGCCACAGTGTTCTTACCAACAATGTTCAAGACACCAAGACCTCCAGGAAGTTGACTAATTTTGCAGTCTACGGACTCTCTCTAAAATGCACCATTTCACAAACTGCACTGAATTAACTAACTTAGTTTCTCATACATTTAGTAAAATCAGTGCAACTCCCTTGAGTTGCACTCAGACTGGTTTAAGAATGATTAATATCAACTTTATTTAATTTTAGCTAGATAGATTTAGGTTTTTTTCCCTAGTTACTGTTTTAACAGTGCTCTGAAATCACACCAGACACATCCTCAGTGGGCTATTGGGTAGCCTTTCAGCATAGCTATTATGAGCACAGTTTAAGCCACAGTAGGACTAGCCCTAACAGGAACTTTTGTGAGGGGAAAAAAAAAAAAAAAAGAAGTGTATGTGTTTTGTTCTCTTGCTATGATTTTTCTTCCTCCTGCTGAGCAACCTGAGATGTCTTATTTTGCCTGAACTAGTGCCATGCCTCAAGAAGGCCGTGATGTTGGTTTATACAATTTTAAGAGTTCCAAACAGAAGCGTCCTGTTGTTATTTAAATCCTGAGACTTTTGAATGAAATGTCTATGTATGGATTAGTGTTCCGTTAGTGAGTGTCCTCCCATGATTTGCTGAGTTTAATTGGACTCCAGTAGGCACTGGTGTTTTTCTCCCCACCCCTCTTGCTGTGTCTCATTTATTACAATATGAAAGATTAACAGACTGAAAGGAATAAAGAAAAACCATTGGTGCTGGTGAATCAGAGGGAATGGAGGAAAAGTATTTGATTTTCCAAGGAGAGCAGAATAAGGACAATGTACAAAAAGAGCAAGCACTAAGGATCAAACACCCTTCACAATGTAAACGTATGCACAGCCATACTAACCCTACCTTGTTTCCAGCCAAGCATGAACATTAAAACACCCAAACTACGCTCATATATTGTTGGGATATTTTAAAATTGCCAAACATAGCCAGTATCTACTTACAAGTCAGTAGTAATCAACAACCTCTACCCCTTCACTCCCAGGTGTCTGTCCTCCCATTCCCACCTCCTGCACCCTCCCCTCATGCCAGCAGCTCTGTGGGCCCCTTCCTTCCCCAATATCCCCCCATTCCTTCCCCCAAAACGCCAAGGGCTGTATCTTTTATTACCCATCCAAAGTACTTTTTCTCCCCCCCAGACTGAAGGGATAGACAGCTGGTTGGCATCCTTCCTCTCCCAGCATGAAGCAGCCTTCATGGAGGACAAAGTGATCCACCTTCATTCTCTTCCCAATCTGACTCCCCCCTGCAGGTTGAACATGTCCCCCACTGGTGTTCTCCCTGCAACAAGCTGCGCAAGAGAAAATTTTTAACTGCTAATGCCTTTTAGTTAGTCATGCCAGGGATCAGTGCCATTCACCCAATGTACCCCCATTCCCATCTTTCCTCTCCCGCTGCTTCTTATTTCTTGTCATTTAGGGTCCTAATATTTTTATCTCAATTGGGACAAAGGACAGAGATGAGATGGGGAGTATTGTTATGCTAGAAGATGTTAATGGCATCATCAACCAGTTCCTATGATCTATAGACAACTGCAGATCTGATTACGACTGCTGGGTCTGCTAACCAGATGCCAAGGGCTCCATGTGTCCCCCATTTCCCCTTTCCAGTTTTTCCAATTTTTTAATTGATCAGAGGTGGCATTCTCATTACAGATAAACCAAGAAATGTCATCCACGCAATACAGCCGAATACCTAATCCGTCCTGCTTTTGCCAGAAGACTTCTTAGATGATAAAGGACTGGATAGGTGGACAAGTGGAGGACTTTTCTCCCAACTGTTCATCAGGAGCACAATTAAATGTAAATCATTGTTAAAACAAAAATGTTTTAAATAAATAGTTTGACTACATCTCCCCTCACTGTCTGCCAGGTTTGACTCATCTCTTGAGATATTACAATCCCATTAGTTCTCCAGTTGACCACAGCGTACTCCAATAAAAACAAGGTAGACAACCTGATATTCCTCAAAACATCAGGAAAATAAAAATATTCAATCATCCTACTCAATGCTTTTTTTTGCCTCTGTCTTCACAGACAAGGTCAGCTCCTACACTACTACACTGGTCAGCACAGTCTGGGGAGGAGATGAGCAGCCCTCAGTGCTGAAAGAACAGGTTCAGGACTATTTAAAAAAACTGGACATGCACAAGTCTATGGGCCAGATGCAATGCATCCAAGGGTGCTGAGGGAGTTTGCTGATATGATTGCAGAGCCACTGGCCATTATCTTTGCAAACTCATGGTGACTGGGAGAAGTCCCGGATGATTGGAAAAAGGCAAATATAGTGCCCATCTTCAAAAAGGAGGGAGGAGGAACTGGGGAACTACAGACGAGCCAGCCTCACTTCAGTTCCGAGAAAAATAATGGAGCAGGCCCTCAAGGAATCCATTTTGAGGCACTTGGAAGAGAAGGTGGTGATCAGGAGCAGTCAGCATGGATTCATGAAGGGCAAGTCATGCCTGACCAACCTGATTGCCTTCTACGATGAGATGACTGATTCTGTGGATGTGGGGAAGCGGTGGACATGATATATCTTGACATTTGAAAAGCTTTTTGAAACCATCTCCCACAGTATTCTTATCAGCAAGTTAAAGAAGTATGGGGTTGGATGGATAGATAAGATTGATAGAAAGCTGGCTAGATCATTGGGCTGAATAGGTAACAATCAATGACTTGATCTCTAGCTGGCAGCCGCTAACAAGCAGGGTGCTTTAGGGGTTTTGTTCAACACCTTCATTAATGATCAGGAGGATGGAGTGGATTACATACTCAGCAAGTTTGCAGAGGACACTAAACTGGGGCAGCGTGGTAGATACTCTGAAGGGTAGGGATTAGATACTGAGTGACCTAGGTAGACTGGGCCAAAACAAATCTGATGAGGTTCAACAAGGACAGGTGAAGAATCCTGTACTTAGGACGGAAGAATCCCATGCACTGCTTTAGACTGGGTTCCAAGTGGGTAGTCAGCAGTTCTGCAGAAAAGGACCTGGGAGTTACAGTGGACCAGATTCTGGATATGAGTCAACAATGTGCCCTTATTGCCAAGGAGGCTAACGCCATATTGGGCTGCTTTAGTAGGAGCATTGCCAGTAGATCAAGGGAAGTGATTATTCATTCCCCTCTAGTCAGCACTGGCGAAGCCACATTTGGAGTAGTGTCCAGTTTTGGGCCCCCCACTACAGAAAGGATGTAGACAAATTGGAGAGAGTCCAGTGGAGGACAATGAAAATTATTAAGGGGTTGGAGCATGACTTATGAGGAGAGCTTGAGGGAACTGGGCTTGTTTAGTCTGCAAAAGAGAAGAATGAGGGGGGATTTTATAGTAGCTTTTAACTACCTGAAAGGGGGTTCCAAGGAGGATGGACTTAGGCTGTTCTCAGTGGTAGTAGATGACAGAACAAGGAACAGTGGTCTCAAGTTGCAGTGGGGGAGGTCTAGGCTGGATATTAGGAAAAAGTTTTTTACTAGGAGGGTGGTGAAGCACTAGAATGGGTTACCTAGGGAGGAGGTGGAATCTCTATCTTTAGAGGTTTTTAAAGGTGTGGCTTGACAAAGCCCTGGCTGGGATGAGTTAGTTGGGGTTGGATCCTGCTTTGAGCAGGGAGTTGGACTAGATGACCTCCTGAGGTCCCTTCCAACCCTAATCTTCTGTGATCCTTTATTCATTATAGGAAGAAAAGCACCCCAAATAAAATCATTACTTTTCCTCTAAAGATGACTTCTAAGTGAAAATGGCGTGAATACATGATTTATGTCATGAAAGGCCAGCCTTAATCTTCTCTTTGAAAGAAGCTGTGAAGTTCAAAGATGACTTATCACTAATCTCTCGATAGCTTCTCCATTTCCTTCTAAAAGCACCTAATACTGCAACTAGAGCCTGGGCTATTCTTGAATTTTGTCCCAATATAACTGTCACTCGGGGGGGCAGCGAGGTAAGTTTTTGCCCATCTAGTTAAGTAGTACAGACGCCTGTAGCGTGAACACAGTTATACACCTTTATGAGTACCTAACACAAGCATAATTTATTCCCTTTCCCCTCATATAACTGGGCTATAGTCTGCCTAAGTGGAATCAGTTGCAGGATAAGGGCCATAGACGTTTCACTTCCGTATATAACCTCAAAGGACTTTCACATATATCGAGCTAGAAAGACATTAATTTTCCTCTATTGTCAAACAGAAAAATCCTGACATGACTGTAAATTATAGATGTGTAATATTTACATAAGCCAATCATTTTTTTCTCCCTAACGCCAATTAATTGCACTGCTGGGCTTCTCACTGCATTTTTTTCTTTTGTGTCAGTCTTTTAAACTGTAAGGAGTTTGGGGCAGGAATTGTCTTCATATTGTTCATGCACAGTGCCAAGCACATTGGTAAAGCAATATACTAAACTAATTTATTTGCAAAGGAAGAGTGGTTAAATATCAAAGTAGTACATGTAACCAGAGAATATCATAGTGTGGAAGTATTGGGTGACTTACCAAAATATTGAAGGCCACAGCTTTGAAAGATGTTCCACCTTCCTGACTTTGGTGATCATGGGACACTTACGGGGCTATTTGGTTTTTAAGATGGCCCTTTAGTGTTTGTGTTGATTTTTTTTTAAACTAACATTGTGAAGTTTTGGCTCTGTATAGTATATTTTTAAGCACCTCTGAATCTTTTCTTTTTGCACTAGTTCATCTTGACTGATGTCTAATTGAATTAAAAATCAAAACAAACACAACGCTGAGCAGTATTGGTTTTGTATCACTGCTTAGAAGCCAACAATGAAATTTAAGGAATTAAAAATAACCACATTTCTCTAAAAAAGCAGGCTCTGAAGACAACCTGTATGTGGTTTGCAAGCTTTAAATATTAACAGTGATTGGTAAATAGATAAAAAAATTGAAAACACTCAGTATTTGTTCCAAAAGTCAACTTGCACTCACCTTTAAAGTCAATTTTATATTATGCAACCATAGGCATAATTCAAAGCAAATTTCAAATGTAGTTCATTCAAATTTTGTTGCCAAGCTGGAGCTCTTGAAGCTAATAAGTCTATTCATTCATATATTACAATACCTTTCTTTAATAAAAGAACTTAAAGATAAAAACAGACATCCCCTCATTTCTCTTCAGCATCTCTAGTCTTGTGACATATTATATTGAATTAAATACAAAATACACAACTTGTAATTGCCTGGCCTTTTTCAAGTGTGTGTCACAACCTTAACATTTGTTAATGTAAAGCTGACATTTGGTTCTGTATTCCTGTCGTGTATGTGCAGGGTGTGAGGAAGATGGAAACCAGAACAATGTGAGTTTAGGACTGAATGTTTGCCTGGATTTTGTCGATGTCTGTCAAACGTCAGTTTTATCTGGCTTTTGTACTAAATTAAAAACAAAAAAACAAAAAACCCTTTGACACTTATAAGCTGGGCACTAAATCAATAGACAACTAGTCTGTTTCAGATAAAAGTCTGAAAGATACATTTACACAACAAATGAAAAATAAGGGATTAATTCTGATCTGTCTTGTCAACATATCTGAACCCTTTAGAAGATCATTAATCCAACACAGCACAACATCTTCCTGGCCATTATGCACTATATGACAGAAACCACTCAAAAATGTGGAACAACATTAATTAACAGGTATTCAAAATATTACAGTTTAAGTTATAGTGCATGTACATATGTAATGCAAAGACAAATGGGGCCGCCCAGGTGTAACTGGGGACCTATTTTGGCCAGTAGAACACTTATTACTAGTGAAGAAGTAGAGTGTGAAAGCCAAGAAACCACTCAGACTAGCAGATGCTAATTTGAGTGTCTAGGGCTAGCAAATAGGGGGGGGGACATATACTACCTGTAACCTGAGCACATTTGACATGGAATCAATACCACAAACATGGAAACTCACAGTACCATTCTTACAGAGTTGCTTTCCAGAGTAAAAATCACACTTAAAATTTTGGTTAGCAACACAATGACTATTGCAGCTATGCTCCAGTTCTGCTAACATTTCTGGCAAAAGTCCCCTGATTCTTCATGGAACATAAATCATGATTGTTCTATTCACATGGGCCCTTGCTGCTAAAAAGGCTGCAGCTTACATGTGGTAGTTACGTTCTATACCAAAATTCAAATATTTATATTATTTTCCAGTGCCTCCTTCCCATATATCTTAAAGTTTAGAGATACAGATTCAGGATGGCCTACTTACTTTTCAAAAAAGGGAAGAAGAAAACTCCAACAGTGCCCAGAAAAAGAGGATTAATTCTTTCCCAACTGTTTGCAGGTTTGGCTTCAAGAAGGCATGAGAAATTACATAGATTCTAATGAATTTATGGACTCTAGTAGCTGTCTGGGGCTATAGCAAAGAATTCAGCTCTTCCCTGAGTGGTTCCCTCATATTACAGGTGAGTGAGCAGACAATCCCCTGTAATTTTACACTGGCATGTCATCAGGCTAGCAGTTCTGATTTCCCTGGCAAACATTTTAAAAAGTGTTAATTCCATAGCGTCATCCAGACAGGGACTGATCATTTTGCATTTAAAATGTATGATATGCAGACAATGAAGTTCCCCAGACACATCCATTTAATCAGCCCATGCATGGAAATAGGGCAGAAGGAAATACAGCTAACATGCAAAGGTCCCGAAGGAGACACACCTTCATGTGACAAAAGGCCAATTGCACCAGAAGTACCAATGTTTTTCCATTAGGTCTCATTGAAGATCAGTTTGAACCAGAGGCGTAGCCAGAACTGATTTTTTGGCAGGGCCTGTGGTTGACACAGGTGGGCACAAGACTTGTGTCACAAGCAAAATAGAGACTGATAAAAATGTGGGATGAATTGCTTAAAATCTGATTGGGTGGGCCTGATTTCAAAATGGGTGGGCCACAGCCCACCCCTAATTATGCCACTTGTTTGAATTCCTAAAAAAAAATTTCAATTACAGTTTACTTAAACATTATATTCAACCTGAGACTTCTTATTTGTATTATTGTAGCACTTAGGAGCTCCAGTCATGGACCAAGACATGGACCAAGCATTTGTAAGTGCTGTACAAACCAGAATGTAAGGATGGTCCCTGTTCTAACGGGCTTACAGTTACATGCAAGACAAGAGATGGATACCGATAGATGGGGGAGTACAAGTAAAAAATGAGACAGCATTGGTCAGCATGATAGGCAGTGGTATGCCAAGTTTCAACATATTTAAATTTAGAAAAGTTTATTACAGTTTAAATGAAATTCAATGAACCAGTGAAAAATTAGATTAAGAACTGAAGCAGCACCAGCAAACACATTTTTACTTAGTTAATATTTATCAACATATCAATATAAACCTCCATTCTGAGTTGTGTATTGAGGTTGCAGAAGTGCAATTTCCACAGTGAGAACAGAACGTCTGTAATGAGGTGACCAATACAAGGACACATCCTAACTCAAGTTCATTATAATGCACTCAAAAACTAAAAGCATTCGAGATTTAGCAGCAATTTGTCATGGCAATGTCTAACGGTAGAACACTCATAAGAACAATAAAACTAGCAATAAGGTTGCCTAGCTCTCTGTCCTCATCTCTCTTTCTTGGGCCAGTAAAGGAAACAAGTTATTAAACTAAATTTGAATAGTCTATAGGTACTTTTTGCAAATAAGTAAACATTTATCAAATGATTTTCAGGTCTGTAAACCCTATCCATCAGGAGAAATTTAGCTATTGAAATGTGCATTCTTCCCCCACTGATGGTAGATCTGAGTAACATTTTCAAATCTACAATCAGGTCACTTTTGAAAATGCTTTAGAGAAATATTCAAAAGCACCTAGGACTAATTTATATATTCCCCCCCCCCACACACACACACACACAAGGACAATAAGAAAAGGAAAAAGGAGAGCAACATCTATGACACTGCAAATTTTATACTACATTAAAAAGTAGAAAATATTTCTAAAAGGGAAAAAATATCTTCCGACTATGTTGACTGGTATTTTCCCCCGCTATGTTTAATACTAATAACCCTCCTGAAGAAATTATGAAGCCAATACAGAAAAGGGTGGATTTTATAATCTCTTCCATTATCCCCAAGTGCTGTCATAGCTGAGCAGGTTTTATAAGCCAATATAGTGCCTGGCAACTTAACAGTTACTGCCCAGAAACTAGTTATGTAGATTTGGATATACTCAACATGACAAAAGTTTATGTAAAACAGATAGCTAGTGCTAGACTTATAGGAGTAGTCTGTAGTTTGAACTTCAAGAGTTTGCATTAGCAAACTTTCTTCCTTTTTACCAGTTTACTCAGACCTAGTGCTGGTGGAATATTGCAAAATAATTTTTTTCCTGAGAAGATCCATTCACTTAATGTTCAAACTCCATGTATTATCTTTCCATCAGGATTTTATTAAACAAATGTACTTGCAAGAGCATCCACAGAAGGAACAAGTTATAAAATTCTAAGGGAATATTTACAGGAATCAAATTTTGAATATTAACAAGTACATGCACTAGTAACTTGTTTTTAAGAATTATTAATTTAGTCTGGGTCAGCAATATACTATATGAAATATGTTTCCAAACAACCTTGAAGTTTGGGAAACCTGTAAACTGCTTAAACCAGCTGCAGATCAAATTATTCACAGAAGTTAGCCAAATAGTTGAAAACAAATACACTTAAGAAAATAGTCTTCTGCTGGACACTTCTGAGGCAAAAGTGAATGAGGTATTATAAGTTACGCATCATTGTAAGACTCTGATCCCAAGACAGACATGGCGAAAGAAAATGATGGAAAAACAGCGTAAGAGGGACAAATATGCAACACAAATTAAGTAAAATTTAGAAGACTAGAATGCAGTTATTAGAGAAAATGCTTTTTTGTGAGGTTTCATAGAGGGTCTGGAGTAGGGAAGAAAGCCAGCCACCCATTGCTGATAAGACACAGAACAAGCTAATGGCTTTCACAGAGGCAGGAACTAAGCCACAGCTATGACAGAAACTGCTTGGTTGTGCCTCGGTCCTGTAGTTACAAGGATAAGTAAATCCCATGTTCTGGGTACAGAGACTTGCTGTGATCACAAAAGTTTACAAACAAAATCTCCGCAATTACTTTTAACGCTAATTTTCCCCACCCTCTTACATTTTGCCTTTTCTAAGATGTATTTTATCATATTTTCCTCCCAACCTCCCAATTACAACCAAATTTCTTGTAATTAATGTGCTATGAAGTCATAATAAATAGAATTATGACATCACATTTCATGGAAAAGTGAGATATTACATATCAAATTAAAGATCAAGCAGGCGCATATGGGCTGAAACAGCAAAAATATTTAACCAACAACTTTGATAATTAGCAAAAGTGTCAGGTAAAATTATTATGAATTATGGAAGAGAAAGGGATCAAAGGCTTGATCAAGATGTAACTGGATTTTCTCCCCAACATGAAAGCTTCATCCTCTTCTCTCCCCCTTCACCCCACTTCTTCTTCCAGTATTTCTTAACTTAAGAAGTTTTTAAAAAAATATTAAGTCCAAATAGAGCAATTTGCGAGAGCACGTTATTTTTCTTTGCTCAGTTATATTCTTCTTGTCAACTTTTGTGAACGACTTTCTTTATTAAAAAAAAAGTCATCACCAAGCTCAAGTTAATGTGAGACACACAAACACACACTAACAAGGGATCAAGTACTTAAAGGATGTTTCCAGATCTTATGATAGCTCTTAACACCTATGCTGGGAATAAAAGCAAGAGAGCTCCTTGCATTCTGTCACTCCAAAACAATATAATCGCTATTAGCCAAGAAAAGGAAGAATGTTTGCTTTTCCTGCCTCTGCTCTTCCATTTATGCTTAAATGTTTAAAATAACTGAACACAATTTTATTTTATGTTTTTGCTATTAAAAGCTACCCCCCAAGTGCATGGAAGTCCATTTTATCAAAAGGGGTCTGTAATTGGCAATGAACAATCATAATCATAAACTTCACATACTTTTAAATATATTTTTGGTCCCATCAATTTAAAAGCTTTTGTTACACCACCCACAGCTACTTCCTTTTATCTTAACAAAAAATAGTCCTTCTCCACTGTAGGCTAATTACACCATCTGTTTTAGCCCTAGTACTATAAAGTTAAGACATAGCACATTAACTCCTTAACATTCCCACGTCTTCACACGCCTTCAGATTCTCAAAGACATAGGCAAGGCAGAAGGCAGGAAAATCTGCTTCCCATTATTTGTATTCCCTGCTTCCTCCAATGTAACTGCATTGCCAGGCTCCACAGGGATTTACACAATCTGACAATTTCCCTCCACCTCACCTCAATAGAATAATGCCAGTTGTGAGGATCAGCAATAAAAAACATCAATCACATACACTAACCAAAAACAATAAAAAGGGAGGAGAGGAAGGAGGAAAGGCAGGAGGAATTTATGCAAGTCAGCATTACTTGTCATAGGAAGTAGACTGGTTCCACCAACAGTGGCCAAATTGAGCAGCACCTGAAATGTATTTGTAGGTTGAAGCCAGACTCAGAACACCAAAAGATTTCTCCATACCTGTGTTGAAACAGTGATCCCAAAATTTCTTGAAGGCAAGTCCTCCTTCAACCTTGCTATGCGGTACTAACACCTACACATCTTCATTTATGTATCTTTCACATTCTTCCCTTAAAACCTACACACTTTGGGAGATGCTTGTCTAGATCTTAATATACTTCCTCTCCTTTCCTATATGCTTTAAGGAACATATTAAACATATAAACATATTATATAATATATAATAAACATAATAAGCATATAAAACAAATATTAAACATTCTTGCTATTTTATGCTCCATGGGCTTCTGAGTTAATACTAATTAAAATAATGAGGTAGTTCACACCTCAGTGCTACTGTTCCAGGCACCGTGTAAACTGAGGCAGACATCACTACATCAGTTATGCTTGCTTCACAGTTTGCAGGTTTCCTTCACAGACATAACTGCTGGAAACGTGTGGTGTTTCCCCCCTCCTCCCATTTGAATGAAATTTGAGATTCTGGAGAACAACTAGGAAGAAGTCTGTTTGGCTAATACTCCATGCCACCTAGGGAGGCTTCCTCCATGCTTTGGGAAACAACACTGTGTTAGAGGAATAAATACATTGCTATTCAGAAACCACATTCCAATCTGAAAATATCATGTCTATTGTTACAAGTAAGCCCTAATTTTATTATAAATATTAGATGATGGAAGAGAAAATAGTTTCTCTAGGTATTTAACAGCACTCCCTTTATCCATTTTTAATTGTAGTGATGGTCCAATTGCTTGTGTGACAAGCTACTGTCTGGAAGTGAAAGTGGGGGCAGATACAAGGGTAGACTTTTCCTTAGACTGTCCAAGAAAATATGTTTGTAAGTATCATAGCCTCAGCAATAATTCAAATGTAACTCAACAAGCAAGAAGCAAGCATATATGCAGAAAGGAATAAAAGGTGAAAGACTGGGCTTGAGCATGTCTGGTGATGTAGTTTTCAGGCCCTCCCAAAAGTACCTTCTAAATACCTACAGATAGATAATCTCAAACTCAAAGAGGTTTGGTTTCATAACCTTGGTTTTTATTTTCAGGATTACGGTAGTATCTAACTAAAGTTTGAAAATTAAAATATTTTCATTAACATCTTTTCCTCCTCAACCTTTAATAATTTTTTATTTTGGGGAGTTCTGAGGACACTTTTTAATACTTATTCTTTTTCTTATCGGAAAAGAAGCAAAAGATCAAGTAATTTATTCTGACTGTACATACATACCGGTGGAAAAAAGTTAAATGGTTTCAATCTCAACATATGTGGCCAGTATCACCCCGACATCATCTAACTATTCATTAGCACTGCACACACAAATCCAGTCTGTGTAGAACAAACTATAACATCATCACCGCTCCATGAAATGGACTTGAGAAAGGGTATCTACAGCTTCCAGTTAGGGGCTTCTGGCCACTAAGGTCAGGATATATGCTGAAGGGGCCACACACAACCTCAGAGAGTAGAAGCAAATATTCGACATGGTAGGATTTCCTGCTAGTGAGACAAAATGCAAAACTGAGCATTCAACACAAAGACAGCACAACTGCCTGTCTGCCTTCTCGGCTAATGGAGAAGTACCAAACTGTTCTCCACAGAGGATATTCTCAATGAAAGATGATATAGATGTTAGCTCTCATCCGGCCTGTTCCTCTCCCTTCCTTCACACTAGTTTCCCCCAGCAAGGCCAGAGTAAGTCATGGCTTTGATTAATTATATATCCACTTACTTGGACTACATGAGGAAAGCTACTTGGAATTTATTTTAAACAGTTTTTTAAATTTATTTTAAAGGTACATTTTAAAGGTTATGTAGCTACTGATAGCTGATAACATTTGCAGCATAATCCTTCACTAAAAGAGGATGAATATTGCCAAACAGCCACACTGCACAACGTAGGGAAAACTAAACTGATCAGTTTTATTTATTTTCAGTTACTTCAGTTGTAACATACAGCTTCATAACTCAGATCCTAGCTTTAATTAAAACATTTAATTTTACAGGAAAATTACATTTCAATGAATTTAAGAGACAGATATCTGTAATGTAACAGTCTTCTTCATATACTTATCTACTCATCAAAGCAGCTGAACATGAAGAAGCTTAAAGAACTCTATCATAAAAAAATTGATACAAATGAATGAAGACAGCCTTTTCCCCCAAAAGCTGCTTCTAGTTAAAGCACTCTCCAAATTTTGACTTCTGTTTCATATACAGAATGGGATTTATTGCTGGCTGATATACAGAAATTGATTCAGAAAGGCACCCGGCACACCACAGCCTAATCAAGAGCCTTCTGTCATATGTAGCATAAAGCTACTATTTCTCCCTTTTTATGACTACAGTACAGCTACTCTCTGCCCCCTTCTAGTTACATACCTCCTGCTGGCCAAGCCTAGAGAAATGTGGTTATTCTCCAACAAGATTTCTGTGAGCCTCCTGGAGTCAACATAGCTCTACATGTCATTGCTGTTTTCCCGTTAGTTTGGGAATAGAATTACCTATGCCCCAAGACATAATTTTTCCTTTCTGAACAGAACACAGAAATGGCAAATTATGAGGGAGGAAAGTGATTCACAATGTTTTTATGACAGAGGTATTACATATAACCACAGCAGGATAATGCAGTCTCCTTCCAGACAGCTCACTAGTACAGTCAAACTTTTTGGAAGATGATTCCATTGAAATCTGTGCCAAAGATATACAGTCAGACTAAGTAAGCATGCATGGAATGTAAAACACATTCATTATTAAATAATCTTGACAAAAAAAGCCCACTGTTACAGATACAAGTTTCAGCTTTGTGCATTTTTATTTTGAAAGAAAGTGTCTATTAAGGTTTCAAACAAAAACATTTAAAGAATACCCTAAACTCCAAGAACACACACATTGTCTCAACTTACAGAAAACCTGTAAAATATCCAAGTCTCTCAACATGCACTGTGAAAACATGTACTCATGTACTGCAGCCACAACAATACAACCGGGTTGCTTTTGAAAACACCACCTCACATAAAGCAAAATTCTAACTGAGGCAAGTACCGAGGTAGTAAATAATTTCTGAGAAACATGACACCTTAACACGTTTTCAGTTTAGTGTCTTTCTGTGACCACATCATTGGCTCTTTCGCCTATTTCTCACAAAACAGTACAAAAAATAACTTGCATCTTTCAAACCTTACAGAATTTAAAATTATATCATCCAAAAAGCAAGCACTGTATGATGTCAAAAATATTAACCTCATATTTGTATCAGTTTCTGCCTTTTAACATGAAAGTAAACTCAAGTCATACCAGGAAAATTGCAATAACTCTCTTAGCACAGGTGCAAGAGAATTGATTTTGGGATTTCAGAAAAGGGGAAAGAACACAGGTTACATAAGGTTATGAATTGAACAAAATTAAATCCAATTTGTTGGTTCTCTCCTGGGTTAGTTTTCTACACTGAAAAATGTTCTCTAAGCTTTTGCCACAGGCAGCAATGCCATGGTCTCGAGTATTAAAAGACCTACTGAAAAATAAATATGACCTTTAGTAAAGCAATCAAGTCAAATTTATATATCCCAACAAAAACAATTTGGTAACTTAAGTCAATTGAATTCCTGGCTGGGAAAGGCCAAAAGAAAAAAGGAGGCAGGAAAAAAGTGGCCTTTAACTACTATGACAATGTAAACTGTCAGTAGAAAGCATATAAAAATTGCAGCTAAGCAGAGTACAGACTCTCCAAAGTACCAGCAAACACTGTTAGAAGCATTTTCCAATAAAATCTGGAGAAAAAAGTAACCTGACAACTGTTATAAAAAACATATTACTCTGTAATGCAACTTCACATCTATTCCATAAAATATAATCCAGACCCAAGTTTGCTTTTTACTACCTTTTAAAGTCCCCCCCCAAACCATATGTAGCCTTTATTTATTTGAATGAATTGATTGTTCTGTGGTAAATTACAATGAGGAATTACCGTGGTAAATTCCAGCTCCTATGTTGCTACAGTTTTAAAGATCAATTAGGTGGAAATCACTCTTAGATTTGGAGGCTCTAGGAACACACAGGGAACAAATACAGTGACCATAAACAAAGTTATAATACAAATAAGGCATTTTACTTGTAAATTATGTTAGCCATTTACAGAAACCTGAGAGAAACCAAGCAATGGCCAACGCCATATTCATCCTTTCACACCCAAATGTATTAGAAAGTCTGATGGATCTCTCAACAGGTGGTCTATTGATAGAGGGGCGGTTCCTGCAGTGGTTTTCCCAATGAGTTCTTCCCACCAGATCCATACCAGGGAACCCTTTTATCTGTCTTTTATGACCACTCCTACCACCTTACGTATAAGCATGAGGGCTCTAACCTATTTTTCCTTATCTGTACTTCCACACCTCAAATCTTGGGGTGCCCCGCTCTTCACAGGTTGTCCTCTTAGTTCTTTTTTTTCTTATTAACATTTATGTAAATATGTTCCCAAGGTAACACACGGTCAGAGCAGAACTTTCTGTGATGCTACAATCAGGTGTCTTGCACTCTGGACGGGGAACACTGTGGTCTAGATAGGTACATTGTTATATATTTTCCTGGAACATCACCTATTTACAGGTATCTTGTAACCTTATTGGCACTGGGTCATCCCTGGGTCACCCACTCACATCAAGTCTTCTTAAGCCTGAGGCTTAGCATAGCTGAGCTGAAATCTTACAAGCCTTAGCCTGTAGACCTTGCATTACTACCTTACCTTATCAATATACCTAACACACACTAGTCACTCCTAAATACTTGTCCATCTTATATTCCTGTTTTCCTATACTACTTATTCATCACATACTCGAGTTAACCACAACAATAATGCAATTAAATGATAAAATGAGCTAACTGCCTACACATCCATTGACTACAAAGACATGCTCCTCAAGACAGCAGTAGAATACTAAACTGTTACACCCAGCTAATCAACAGTCCTCTGAATATCATAAAAGCAGAACGGGAGACTTGTAAATAAGACTGGCGTGGAGACATGGGACTGATTTTTACGACACACCACCATATCTCATCCCTTCTGCCCTGTCACTGATGTCAGCATCAACACCTTCTTTGTCCATTTCTCCTTCAAACATCTCTGCCCCTCCTTACACACAGACACCTATGCATGGAAATTTCTTCCTGAGCTAGTGTTAATTCTCCACATTCAAATCCCTCCTGAAGAACCACTTCTATCATGAGGCACAGAAGAAGCTAACCAGCTGATAGTGGTAAATTCTGAGCCTTTGGAGGTAATTTTATAAAAAAATACTTAAGGCCAAAAACATGCCCAATAAATACCTGGGTTTTATACTATATTCTCGAAGAGCATCTCATGTCTGAGCATTTGGTTCATGAATACTGAACACTTACACTAGTCTCTGCTTTCAGTGCAGTTAATAGAATACCACCTGCCGCCGCCACCACATCCACCCTACCCCAGTTTCACTTCTAGTTGCTATTAACTTCCTGCTGTTTAAAGCAAAAAGGAGCACGTACATTTTATGCCCCTACTGCTGCCACCACCTCCATTTCCTCATCTCCCATCCCATCTTGAAAGTATTCCAACCAACTTTCAATTCTATCGCCTGGTTTTAATCACTGCTTAACAGAGCAGTGTCCAACCTGTGGCCCTCAAAGACAAGGGTGGTAAGAAAAAATAAATGTGATTACTATTTGAAATGTGTTCCTGGAGCTGTCTCCGCAGATTCCTACACTGGAGTTTTTGAATCTGGCCCATATCAAACGGGGGGGGGGGGGGGTAAATAGAGGACACTGATTTGCATGGCCTCTTGCCTATAACACCAAGAACAGTTCTGATGTGAGTAGGGTTGCTGTCCTTTTCCTGCTGCCGCTGCTTAGCAGCTCCTCTGCTGGCTGCCTACTACATCACAAAGGACGAAGGAGAATATAACTCTGGCTGCTCCACTGCTCACTTCCTTGGTCTAATTTTTGAAGTCCTAGGGAGAGCAGGACGTGAGCTCAACTGGCTCTGCTTGAGTCTAGGAGATTGTTTAGCAAAGGATATCTCCCTTCCCCCACAGAGCCATCCAGGGTAGCCCAGGAGAGAGTTTAAAAAAAAAAAAGAAAGCCAAGAAACAGCCACCAGTTTTGGCTTCTGAATCCCAAACTCCTCTAACATGTACCAGCTAACCTCAGGCCCCAAAAGAAACCTATGCCAACTGTAGATAACCATAGTACAGCCCACTGCACTAGGACAGGATCCCTGGGGTAAAACCTGGAACTGTGGACTGCTGTGTCCCCTTAACTCTCCCATCTGGGCTTTCTCTCACAACGTGTTGCTAATGACAAGCAGCAAACCCCTCCAGGTGTTGTGATCACTGGGTCAACACCACGCAGGGACACACCCAGCTAAGTTGCATGAATGCTCTCTAAGCCACTCATGAGCTATGCAGAAGGAGACCCAGGAAATTGCCCGCAGCCTAGTACCCCAGAAATGTACCATTTTACACAGCTCAAGACCTTCTCTTGAACAATACAAGCTCATTAGTTTGCCACTTCATCAAAGGTTACTGGACATACATCAGTCTTTGTAATCTGAGCCGATTCCCCAAGTACTTCAGACAAACTCACTGGTAAAAATAAAACATTAAAATAGATTTATTAACTAGAGAGATTTTAATGGATTCTAAGTGATACACAAAGGATAGAAGTGGTACATGAGAAATGAAAAGAAAATCACAATCTAAATTTTACAATTAAGCAAGTTTTGGATCAAGCAGTTTTTCCTCACTCTAGAAGAAGTTTTAGGCAGCTCGCAGTTAATACACAAGCTGAATTTCCTTCTCAGCCTAGGACCAATCTCCCCAGTTCAGTCTGTCTTCCTAGAGTTCTTGTTGCCTTCAGTGTAGGTGAAGGAAGAGGGAGAGGTGATTTCTAATGCCGATGTCCCTTATTTTATACTCTCAATTCATATCCCAGGAAAGTTACTGGTGCAGATATGTCCTGGTGGGCCTTGCTGAATCACAGAGTTAAGCAATCCCTATTGTGTGGTGCTTGCACAACTATCTCCACACTGTAAATCTCTTGTTTACAATTTCCCTGCTGGTCAATGGCTCATGATGGTTGCTTAATAGTTAGTTGGGTGGGGGTCACCACCTTTGTCGTCACTGGAGATCTAGCCTCCCAAACCCACATTTCAATATTTCAACAACCACCACACAGCAAAATGTCATAACTTCATACACACTAATGATATACATATTTTGACAGAACCATGAGTTTCAGCAGATCTTTCATGTGGTATAGTACATGGCATGCCTTGTATAAAATATCATAACCATATACCAATGAGGAACAGTGTGTCACATATACTCACTCCCCTTCCCCAACCCTAAGAGGACTCCATATCCTTTAGGTTGCAAGGAGGGAAGCACAGAAGCTAGCTCTAAACCTGTGGAACTCATCCACAGTGGAAGAATTAACTGGAAAAATGCAACTGGTTTCCACTCTTCCTTTGCTTTTCCTGCATTGTGCACGGCAACCAAAATAGAAAAGAAAATTTACCCTTGAATACTGATTGCTGCTCATTGGCCTCGCAAAATGTTGACACCACTCGTTTAACAAATGGGTCTAGTATTCATCAGGTGGACACCAAAGCAGTTTAAAAGTAATCTTCACTTGCATGACAAATTATAGGCACCTCTCTTCCTCTTCCCCTCCCATATATGCTTTAAAAGCTTTTTTAATATAGCCTTCTAATGTCCAAATAGAATTTCTATTTGGATTAGCCTTCTCCTTTTTCAGCATGACAAAATCCAAAAGAAGAAATGCTGCAGTTGGCACTTTTTTTAATATCAGAGCATCACTGTTTACCATGGTACAGACTGGCAAAAATACACCATTATCAGAGTTGTACATAAACTATATTATTAAATCTATAATCAGAGTATTTTAAAATTAGGAAACAAACTACTCTCAGCCAAAACATTCCTTCTCCGTGTCCTCACTCTTGTAGCCTGGGAGCACACAGGTTTTGGTTCAGCAAGTCCTTCGATATCCTAAAGGAGCTCAATAGAAGTATAAAAATGAGTGTAACTCAGAATCTTAGTGTTTCTAAACACCTAGTGGTAGATTCCAATCTCACCCACTTCAACTGAATTACTCTGGATTTACACTTTGTATACCTAAGATCAAAATCTGGATCCTAGCCTATAAAATACTACTCTTTATAGCTCCATTAAGTGAGCATTAGGAAACAGAACAGTTATTCTTTGTGGTGTAAGGGTGGGAAAGAACAGGGGAAGTTATATTGTATGACTTTTCCTCCTGTCTATGAAGCAATGCAAATTCTTGTTCACTCCCTAAGTATCTAAATAGAAATCTATTTCCTTATTCTGCTGGGGGCTTTTGGATAGCAAGATGGTTTGGATTTTATTTTCTCCTCGTGCATCTTCAAAGGAACAGAAACCATAGGGAAACCAAATCTAGTTTTTAATAATTTAGTAAACATGGGGCATGGAAAACTTCCTGGGTATTCAATCGTTTTGTTTTAATCAATAAAAGTTTTACAAGACTGGAATTGAGTGTTAGACACTAAAGTAATCCAGTTTTATTGTTTTGTGGCAGCAACATTTATTTTGAAATTTTATTTAATATTCACAATGGCTAGTCTGACAACCAAGAAAACTTACAAGTCTTCTATGTATCCCCTAACACTAAGGGGACATGGGAAATGGACATTCAGACCTTCCCATACTCTTTTGTTAGTGTACCTGTTTGTGAAGGGATTCCTCTAGGGGTAAGAAGGAAATTCGGCCTCCATATCCATTCCTGGGCCTTTATGACCAAAACTGTTAATTAGTATGAATTGTGATGGAATTTTTTTGTCATCTCATTTCATATAATGTGTGTTAACTTTTGGTCTCCTGAACCTGTATCAGATGTGAATCAGTGTTCTCGAGGTAAAAGACACTGTATCCCATTACCTATTCCCTATAAATAATGTTTGTATGAAATGTGACATAAATGCTAGGTTGGCCACAAAGGATTCAAATAAAAAGCTTTCCAGCAAGTTGTGTGACAAATTAAATGGCCCTAGAAATGTGCTTTCATGCAGTCAAACCTACATCTCAAATTTATACTAGACAGCTTTCTATACCTCTGTCCATCAGAATTTAAGTGCCTTGCTAATCCAAGAACAGCAGAAAAATCATCTCTTAAGAGCATGACAGCCTCAGGCAAAGGCAGGAAGGCAAATATCTTTATACTGATGTACAGTTTCATCATATTCATCTTAAGAACCAGACAGATGCCCAAAACCCTCAGTGACAACAAGGACAAGAAAAGACTGCAAAAAAAGTAACAAGAATACATAAGTCATACCTGAGAGTTCTTTTATTAATTCTTTAATGATTAAACTTTAGATGGTGAACGCTACCTTGATACCGCTTTGATTAACAATTCTGTGTGGGCAAAATAAAAAATATCTGAGAAGTCTAATATTAATTTCCTCATTTCAAGAGCCCCAATATAGACACTATATTTCTATATGAAGAAAACCATGGTGTGGTAAAAATGTTGCTATATATATATATATATATATCAATTTTAGAGTCACAGTTCAAAAACCTCCAGTCAGAAAAGCAAGTCTTATGACACCCCTACTAATAGAAAACCAGGAATTTTCTCTTATAGTGGCAAGAAATCTCCCATTTCAAGACCTAAATGAACCATGAAATATTGGACCTACAATCCATTGATTTCAAAGAACTTTGGATAAGACCCTTGGTGAAGAGCATGGTCTTAAATATGGATATAGCATATAGTACATACTTCTTAGAACACAAATGAAAGTGAAAAAAATCCAAAAAGAAACTGTTTAAATGGCAGTTTTCATACCTTGCTACATCAAAGTAAATTTATACAAGAGAGTATTTTCCTAGCAACTCTCAGCTTTTGATTTCCAGTCTCTCCTATGCTAGAGCTGTTCATGCAGACATAGTGAACTGTTGTTGTTTGAAGTACAATACTGAAAATATTTTTCTACTCATCTTCTAAACAGAAAGAGCTGAACTTCATTTCTGCCAAGACCTTCCAAAACATTTTTTTAAATCACTTCTGAGCCAACGCACATGCAAAAGATGTTGAATCCTAAAAGACACAATCATCTGAAAATAGGGGACTTAAGAATTATAAGGGAGGGAGTGTGGCCTGGTGTATAGAGCACTGGATCGGGACTGTTTCTAAATCTGTAAAATGGGGACAATGATGTCTACCTCCTCTGTAAAGCACTGTGATATCTACTGAAGGAAAATACTGTGCAAGACCTAGGTATAATTATGGCAACCTTTTACTGTAAGGATCAATATTCGTTCTTCTCACTAGTTTTCCTAGTGGAAGGATACAATATTTCCTGCTGCAAATGCACTTTTAACCTTTCCCAAAAGGTTACATCTATTTACAGTTACTGTACAAATGGAAGTCAAACAGCTTGCATGCCTAGCTAAACTAAACTCCAAAAGTCTTAACCACAATGGACATGACTAAACGCTTAAAAATTCAAACTCTTGTTAAGAATACTTTCCAAAAATAAGCAGCCCACTGACAAACACATTGAATTAAAAGTTTCAGGAACCTCTGAGTGAATTCAGAAAGGTTGAGTTTGTTAATGGTCTGCTAATAAGTTTTTCAGCTATCTAGGGGTCAGTGCTACTTTAACTTGTATATTTGTAATTGAAGGGAGCAGATATCTTAAGTAGAGCAACATTGGAACACCCACAGCAGCCCAAGAAAAGGTCAGGGAAAAGAGTACTTGTGGGGGCATGTGAACAGTAAAACCTCTCATAATTAATGTTGCAGTGAAGATAAAATGTAACAAGTGCACTGCAACTGCAACTTCACACAGAAGTACATTCTTGATCTACACCCTAAAACTTTGTCAAAACAGAGATAAATGTAGCCTTTTCCTCTTAGATCTGCTTCACCATCAAGGGAACTGATCCTTCATGCACTGGAGGCAGAAATAATAGGTTGCAGTGAGGCATCAAACCTTTTTGATGTCATCAATGGATTTAGTAGCACCATTTCCAGCTCCTGGTAGGGTGGTGCCATTTGCACTGGTGTTAACTATTAAATGGGAATATTACTTATCAATTCAATTTTACACTAAAAGGTTTATTTACAACAGCACAAATGTAAAGTACACATTTGTACTACAATCACTTAGGTCATAAGTAGAAAAACAGAGGAAACAGTCTCCTTGCAAATGACATCCATCACTTTTACTGCGAGGAAAGCAGAATTTCTCATTTTACAAGTGACAGAGACTGAATTAATCTTCATGAGAAAATTTCATTTATGCTGGAAAATAATCAGCTAAATTTAAAGGTGCCGTGTGACATTTGGGAAAAAGTTGTGGGGTTCCATGCACACTCTCCAATAATAGAGCAGTAAATATAACTAGAAATAAATTTAAGAACAAGTTAATCATGTTTATAAAGACTAAAAAGAGTCTCACCTTTGTTTTAAGGTTATTACTCAATTATAGAATTATAATTAGAGAGAGGAAAATTTAACATTCCAAATACCTGTTTGGTTATCTGATACTTGCTTTTTGCCAAAATAGTTTTCAATGTTTTGTTTCTCTGTCTGAAATGGCATACTAAAAGCAGGGCAGTAAGGTCCCTAGAAAGTAGAGCACCTGACAGCATTGTTATATTAAATTAAATATCAAAGTATCAATTAACCAGTTTTCAGGAAGGTATTTCACTGTATGTTATGAGGTACTCAGTGTCTACACACAGCAGAAAAACAATTAAAGCGACAGACAGAAAACCTCAGGTTGAATAAACTTTATAATCTCTAACATGCTTACATTTATGCCATTAGGAGTTAAACAGCTCAAGACAACAGTGAATATGAGAATTGATTGATAATGTTAAATCTTGTTTTTGTTTGAACTAGAAGTGTTATAAAACAGGGAATATAAACTCGTGATCAAGTTGAAGTCTTAAAGAATGTTAATTACAGATAATTACAGAATACATTTATAGACAGAAGCACTGAATGTGCCACTTAAAATAAAAATGCCTTTTAAAAAAATAATCAGCAAAATGCAGTCCATAAACCAAGCAAAACTAGCCCTTTTTCTGTGCTGACCATTACACTGTATTTTACATGTCTGAGAATACCGTGCTGTTAGCAATAGATTCCACAGCTGATTGTACAAAGAACATTCAGCAAGCATTAAGTGTTAAGCTATTACAGACACAGCAAATTGATTTTCAAGCCTAGATTTTTCAGCCAACTCGAACTTCAAAATGGAGACGAAAAAGGAACTAGCAAAATGGCAGTGTCAAATTGCCCTGCTCTGGTGCAAATAAACCAGTCCTGGGGGGGGAAAGGGACATAAGGCAAACGGATTCTACTTGAGATTCTACTCAAAATCATTACTAGTATTAAAAAAATCATCTCCCATCACTCCAACAATTACACTGTAGACACCATTGAACAGTTAAATAATCACATCTGTAGAAATAGTTTAAATTATTCTATTAGCATGTATATTTCTTAAACTGATTACAATTACTCAAGTATATGTAATTTGATACAAAAAATTTAAATTAAGCAAATGTTAAGGAGCATAGTTAAGTGCAGTCAAGATATGTCAAAGCTCAGGTTGCATGCACAACCCCCAACAACTTCAGCTACACAACTATTTCAACTTTCAAACTCAGTAAATATATAAAAAGAGTAAAGAATAATCTTCCTTAAATTTTCTCAGAGTCAAAGCAGCTCAACTACTTTTGCTCAAACATTCATTAAACATTAATTTTTGAGAAGAGACAAAGCCTAGAAAATTTAAGGCCAAAAGGTTCAAGTTTTGTTAAGTTGCAATGAAAAGAGGAAGTTAGAATGGAAATGCTTATGTAACCTTAACTGAAGTCACTACCTCTCCCTCTCCATTATAATCTACATTTAATGGCATTTCCTCACAGAATTGTTGAATGTTTTGTAGCAAGTGGACACTATTAGACACTATATACATATTACCCTATCTTCTCACAATTTGGGCTGCTATCATGTTTAAAAAATCTTGACAGTTTTCCAGAGTGTTTTGAATGGCAACCAAAGCAAGAGGGGAAATCAGTCATGAATTTTGTGGGAAGTGGGGGGGAGGGCGCAGCAGCAAGAAGACATGGGATACAAGTTAAAGCAAAGCAGGGTGGGTGTGTTTCCTGCTGCCACCTGGTGGCCACAATCAGATCTACACTATTTAAGCATAAACATCTAAGGCTGTATTAGTTTTATGCTTTTTACAAAAATACAACGTTTATGGTTTGTCACAAAAATCAAGATCTCTGGTAAAAAATGTGAAATTCAAACTTACTGCCAGTTTTTCTTCTTCCTGTGCGAAGTGAAGCAGGCAGAAACAGATGGGAACTGGAACCCAACCTACTGAGGTATTGATGACTGTGCAGGATGGGGCCTGGTAAGTAACCAGTTTGCCTGCTCTTGGGTTGAGCCCATAAACCAAAGCACAGAGAGTGGCAGGGAGAGAAGGCATAAAAGACTCCCCCAGGGAGAACACTATGGTTTTCTCCTGAGATGGGGAAGGATATGCATCTGTCACCTACATTCTTGGGTTTTCTTCTCTTTCCCCACCTTGACGCTCTCACTGATCTAGTTACCAGGCAAGGTGCCTTTGTTTCAGCAGCCAGTCTACACAAGCAGCTCCCCTCTGGCAAGCAAGATAGTCAGTGTCTGTCTGCTGACCTGCTTGGGACTAAGCTACTCAGAAATGGGGGATTGTGGGGAAGACAAAACTCAAGAACTTCTAGCCCCTCACCCCCCAAACCTCTAGAGAAAGCAAGGCTATTAATGGAAATGTTTTCTCACATGGAATTTTTCTTACATTTTTTTCCTCCTTCGCTCCTCCATCTTTTTAATGATTTAATCTCTCTCAGAGCCAACAGGCAGGCACCCTTTATAGATGGGGCTACTCTTGTAAATAAACAAGCCCAATTTTGCTTTAGAGGAAGAATTACTATATATGTAGTGTACAATTTTGAGGTAGATTAAACAGATTTTTAGGCATTACATTTTTCTGCCTAACTTCCCAGTCTACTGTATAGTAGAAGAACATATCGGTGGCTGGCAATACACTTAGTATTATGTGAAGTAGTCCAGTTGATGATAAAGAAAAGCTACAAATGACCACCATTTAGAAGCTTTAATATGCACTGATAAGAGAAACCTTTATTCTTCTGCAGGCTACATGTACCATGAGTTAACAGGTGACAAAGAGTGGTAGAAAAATAATGCAACAAGTCACCTTTTTGGTCACATTTAATATTGTTTACCTTTATAAATAGTTTATAAGGGTTAATAAATGATGAATAAATAAATTACCAAATTGTGTATTGTTATGAATTCCAATAGGCTGCTTGTAATCTTGCTCTATAAATATCTATAATGCCTTTTTCTGATGTACTTACAGCCACTAATATATACTACAGGTCTGGAACAAACTTTTAATATCTTTTAATTGTTTATTAACTCTTTATATAAAATCTATGTTTATAAATGGATTATCAAGTGTCTCCACCTTTTGTTAGAAGTATTTACATGTGTAGCATGGGAAACCCAACACCGCATTCCTGCCTAAAGAAATCTAATCTTTGCTTTTTTACAATAGACATTCCAGAGCCTGAATGAAAAATACATTTCAGTAAAATCAACTTCAAGGCTCTGGAATGTCTATTGTAAAAACTATTTTACTGAAATGTATTTTTGAATGAATTATCTTTGCAGTAAGAGAAAAAAAATCTAAGCAAAGCTTCAATCAGAAGTGAATAGAATTTAGAGGTTTCTTTGGATATCTACTGAAAAGTGTATTGTTCTTTATAAGTCATTGCCTGGTAGACATCAGCTTTAATGAGGGTTTATGAAATTTATTGTTGCCCTGTAAAAGTTATCACTTTTATCTTTGAAAAACAGCTTCCCCAGCATCGTCCCCCACCATGCAAAAATAAAAATTGCTTTATGTCATCTCCCAGGAGCTGACGTAGGACATTTTACTTGAATGTTTTGGTGCAGAAGATCCTAAATTAATCTAATTTCCCATGCTGTACTATACAGTTTGGCCTTTAAATTACAATGGATCTTGACCTAATAAGTCATACATTGCTACTTCCTGACAAATTCTAACTACATAGTCCATTACAATGGGCAATAGAGTTTCTCTTGACCACTTTATTTAAAAATAATGAAAAGACATCTGAAAATAAAACCATGAGCTCTATTGTGCTTAGTTACCTGCGATTCCTACCTCATTTTCCTCACCTACACTCTCTCCTCATCCTCTTTAGCAAACTGCTGATCCATACTCTGTTTTGTCCCTCAGACGGTAAGCTCTCCAGGGCAAAGGACTAGTCTTATTCTTTGTTTAGAAAAGTGCTATTTACATATGCAATGCCATATAAATTATTAATAACAGGATGCCCACAAATGTTTTAGCTGTTTTGGCCACTTTAAACATGTAAATATAGCATCTGTGCCAAAAAACAAGACAAGTTAGATTCACTCCATGTCTCAGCTGCTCACCAATTACTGAGAAAAAGTAATTTTTTCAGAATCTCATCAGATTGCTACCTAAAAGTTAAAGGCCACTGTAGCTAAGAAATTCCTAAGTCTTGTAAATTTCAGTCTGCTACTTGTGGAGCAGCAGAAGTTACAGGAGTCAACCAGGACCTCCAAAAATCAGATCAAAAAGCAGAACCCAAATATAGAGCAGCTTGACGCTCAGTCCTCCACCAGCCACGAAGGATGATTGAGAGAACAGGAAGCAAGTGGAGGGGACGAGGAACAGAAATTGATAATCTGGAAACAAAAGTCAATACAAAAGCACAGCTGACCCATTAAAATAAAAGGACAGTTGCCTCTTGTGAGGCCCAGTGAAACCCTGTTGAGAGGAAAAAGATGGCTGTGCTTAAAGCACTAGACTTGGACTGAAGAGATCTCAATTCTATTCCTGTGTTTGCCACAGAACTACTGCGGCAACTTTGGCAACTCACTTAACCTCTCGGTGCCGCAATTCCCCATCTCTAAAATGGGGGGTGAGGGGCAGGAGGGGTTATGAAGTCAAATTGATTAATGTTTGTGAATCATTCAAATACCACATTCATGAGCATCATAAGATACACTCAATAAAACAAATAAATGCTCATTCCCAGAAACTAAGCAGAGGCACATTAGGGCCCCAGACCATAATCCCTGAGCCTCCAACTAGCCTCAAGGACTAACTAGAATTCCTTCAGCAGAAAAGTCTGATACAGGAGTCTAATATATGTCTGACCAAATATCTTAAGTTCCTTGATGTTAAAAATATACCTGGCTATAGCACGGGGCAATATTAAAATTAAGGATCCTGGAGATCCAAAAGTAATTTTGATCTCTAAGAAAGGTAAGAAGAATTTTAAAACATCTAGAGTTTTAGTTCTAGAAGTGATTTTGTGAAAAGAATTCAGGACATGTTGGTTAAAGATTGCCCTATCAGAAAACTGTATTTTTTAAACATTAAAGATTTATGTTGCTTTAACTACCACACACTAAACTTCAGCTTTCCCCTCCCGACTTCCTTTAGCAGTATCTTATTGCTAGCTATAAGCTCTTTAGAGCAGAGAGCCCATCTTCCTAAACTCTAAACTGTGTTAAAACAATGTTATAACTTAATGTTGACCACAACTTAGCACCAAGCATAGGCAAGAACAAGATTAACCCTAACCAGAAACCGCTAACTTGTTTTTAAAAACACAACTAACGGCAAAATGACATTTAGCATTGTGTTCATTAACACAATTTTCCCAATGTAAAGGAGACCTTATGTGTTACACGCACTCAGCTGGACCCTCCCACCCAACCACACACAATAGGAAATTGTCCAAAACTCACCCCCTCCATTCTCCTGGGGTCTGCCTTTTTTGGAACTAAAGGAGAAAAGCCTGAAAGCCAGATAATACTTACAAAGAAAAAAAAAAAGATGGTTATTAACCTTCTGTAACTGTTGCTCTTCGAGATGTTTTGCTCATGTCCATTCCATGCTAGGTGCGTGCACGCCACACGCACTGATGCCAGAGAACATTTCTCCTCAGTGGTATCTGTAGGGCTGGTTCTAGTGCCCCCTGCAATGGCATTCGTAAGTGCTGGTACAAGTGCTGGCCCCCCTCAGTTCCTTCTTGCCGGAATTCTGACAGTGGTGAAAGGAGGGTGGGTTGCGAAACGAACATGAACAACACACCTCGAAGAACAACAGTTACAGAAGATTAGTAACTGTCTTTTCTTCAAGTGCTTCTTCATGTCCATTCCACTCTAGGTGACTAATTAGCAGTTCGCCTTTGGAGATGGACCAGGAATTCATGGATGTGCCATTTGCAAGACTGCTCTGCCAAACCTTGCATGGTCTCATGCCTGCTGTACGATCACATAATGAGACACAGAGGTGTGTACAGAGGACCCTAGTTGAGGCCTTACAGATATTCTGTATTGGCACTTGAGCCAAGAAGGCCGCTGAGGAGGCCAGAGCTCTTGTTGAATGCGCTGTTAGAGAAGCTGGGGCAGTAACCTTAGCCTGCTCGTAACACACACACATACAGGAGGTGATCCAAAATGAAATTTTTTGAGACAACACAGGTTGGCCTTCCATGCGATCAGCCACCACCACGAAGAGCTGGGCTGATATCAGGAAAGGTTAGTTCTTTCTAGATAAAAGGCCAATGCTCATTTGACGTCAAGGATGTGTAGGTGTTGTTCCTCTTGTGAGCTATGGGGCTTGGGAAAATACTGGGAGAAAAATGTCTTGTTTAACATGGAACTGTGATACAACCTTAGGCAGGCGTGACCTGTCCGTGCCCAGGGTAGCCCACTGATAATGCCAAAGTCAGGGCAGGCTGTAAAAGGAGAGCAAATTCTCCCAGCACTGGTGGGTGACACAAGTCAGACTTCCCAACCAGCCACAAACAGTGCTTCTGATTCCCCCACACTGGTTATCAAGAAGCCACTGTGCAAATACACACAGCTCCCCTTACTGCATTTCAGTCTCTGGTTCCCAAACTGACTTGGTCCAGTAAAGAGACCAGTTATTTAAACTCTATGCTCTTTACTAAAAGATTCCCTCTGATCCCAAAAGAACCAGCCACAGTACCAGATCAATGTAAGTTTGGTTCTTACCCAAAATACCACGCTGCCAGCCAATCCTTTAGTAACTAAAACTAAAGGTTTATTAATAAAAGAAAAACAAACAGTAAGAGAAACATTAAAGGCTTAAAGCAATCAGATATATACAAATGATTTGAAAGTCCATATATATATCAGGTTTCTAGAACAATTGTGGAGTTGCAGGCTTGTATAGTCCCTCTGGTATACATCCAGTACCTGGATGGGTCTAAGTCCTTCAGTTCAGTTGCAAAGTGTGTTGATCCAGAGAGGTGTCTGCAGCTGGACAGGAACAAAGATAAAATGGTTTCTGTGGTTTGATCTTATATACTCTCTGCCTTTGGCCATGCAGCTTGTGAAACTTTACAGGAACCCAAATGGAGTCCAGAGTCACATGGGCCAATCCTGGTAACTCTTCAGGTATGCCTTTAGTCTCTTCCTGGGCCTTTGGCTTCTGTAAAGGTCTTGATGGGCCATTAAGCAGGCTATTGTCCTGCGGCCTCTCTGTCTGGGGTGTGTCTTTTACAGCAGTTTGAAATATAGGTATATCAAAGATCTCCATAACTTTCCTCACACATTACACACGAACACAATTATCATCATCTTATTCAGCATATCATAACCTTTCTAACAGTACCTGACATGGCATGTCTTACATGAATTGTTATGATTTTGACATATTAATGTCAAATAACACAAATGCCCCCCCACTCCAGTCCGCATGACAGCAGGAAAACTGGATGGGGGTCTCAAATGGACCTTATCCTTGTAAAATACCATGTAGGGGGGCTCTGAGGTCAATGCTTTGATCTCTGAGACCCATCTCGCCAACGTAATCGCCACCAGAAATGCAACCTTCCAGAACAAGTGAAAGAGAGCAGGAGGCCATGGGCTCAAACGGTGGCCCCGGAAGTTTGGAGAGGACAAGGTTAAGGTCCCATGGGGGGACTGGGTCTCTAATATGTGGGAAGAGCTTTTCTAGGTCCTTTAAGAATCTATCTGTTATTTCATGAGTGAAAACCAGTCTGCCTTGGACTGATTTGTGGAAAGCCAAGATTACTGCTAAGTGCACCTTGAGGGATGACAGCGCCAGGCCTTGCTGTTTCAGATCAAGTAAGTAATCCAGGACAGATGGCAATGGTGCCCGAGAAGGGGATAGCTCAACCTCCCATGACCAGGTGGAGAACGGTCTCCATTTTGCCAAGTAAGTGGCCCTACTAGGTTTCCTGCTCTCCAGCAGGACCCTCTGAACCTGAGCAAAGCAAGATTACTGTTCCTGCTTCAACCATGCAGCATCTACGCCATCAGGTGCAGGGAGTTTAGGCCCAGATGCAGTAGCCAACCATGGTCCTGAGAGATTAAGTCTGGAAGGGCCGGGTGTGTCCAGGGGGAGGCCATTGCGAGGCTCACGAGCATGCCGAACCAATGTTGATGGAGCCATGCTGGTGCGATCATTATAACTTGTGCCTTGTCCCTCTTGATCTTTATAAAGACCCGATGTATCAGAGGAATCGGAGGAAAAGTGTACAACAGTCTCCCCTTCCCCTCCCCCCCACATCACAGGAGGAAGGCATCAGATAGGGAGTCGCTGTCATGCTCCCTCAGGGAACAGAACAGCTGGCATTTCTTGTTCTGCCTGGTCACAGATGGTCCACTCTGGGAGTTCCCTACTTTTTGAAGATAGCTCTTGCCACTTCTGGGTACAGAGGCCATTCGTGGTGTGAGAAGAAGCACCTGCTGAGGTGATCTGCCATGAAGTTCTTGGGCCCTGGTAGGCGAGCAGCCTCCAGGGTGATCTCATTCTCTATGCAAAGACTCCATAGGCTGAGTGCCTCTTGGCACAGAGCCGAAGACCGGGCACCTTCCTGCTTCCTGCTTCTTCCAGCACGAGGGTGGGTTGGGGGGGAAGGAGAGGAGGAAAGGGGAAGAGACCCAGGTGCCAGTGAACGGGGCTAAGACTCTCCAGAGGGCCAGTGCCATGGACACCTATGCTCTCAATCTCTTGAGTGTGACCCCGAAATTGGGTATTAGTGCCTGAAACATGATGTCCAATGCTGGCACTCTGCCGATCAATGCTATGGAGCTGGTGAGCTACCTCCAGAGCTCTGCCAGCTGCTACGTCTTAATGATTGTGGTGCCATTGGCAACCAACGATGAGGTGGCGGTGGGTGCTGAGGTGGCAATGAGCCAGGCAGCAGTACCAGTGACTTAATTGGGCCCCCCACCTAGGGTTTTCCCCTTGAACTGCCTCTGGCCGACCAGCCCTGTGCAGGCTCTCGGCAACCAGGTCTGTTGTCCCAGGAGTTGGGTGGCACCAGGAGGGACAGCAAGTCCGTGGCTGCCTGGAAAGCCTCAGGCATGGACAGGACTACCAGGAGGTAGAGCCCTCTTCCATTACCCAATGTCAGCAGAGGGGCCCAAGGAGTGCTGGGAACTCTAGGAGGCGAGGTCACAACCACTTCGGATGGTGGGGAGGACAAGCGGCCCGTCTCAGGTCTCGGCTCATTGCTTGCATCCGACTTGATCCACTAAGGCTAAGAGCGCCCTCTATCACTGCAGCTCTTCCTGTGCCATTTTTTCGGTACCGATGATGGGGACTGGTGCTGGGACAAACCCCATGCTGACACAGGTACTGGGGAAGCACTCCTTGTTGATGCCATTGTACTCAGTGCTGAGTCTGATTGACAGGGATCGGAGCTCGGTTTCAGCTCTGATTCCATCAGAAGGACCCTTAATGTAATACGGCGGTCCTCAGTGCGATGTCTGAAATTCTTACACATCCTGTACTTTTCTTTTACGTGCGCCTCACCCAGACACTTGAAACAGCTCTAGTGCGGTTCACTCACGGGCATCGGCTTCTTGCAAGCTTCGCAAGACTTGAAGTCTGGGGAGCAGGGCATGCCTCGACCCCCTGGCTATCCCAGGTAATGAGAAAAGGCAGTCTTTAAAACTAGTAAAGTCACTTAAACTACTAAAAGTCACTAGAACTAATTAACTTCAAACAAACAGTAGAAATATATACAAAACATAGGTAGAAAAAGCCACTGGGAGAGTTGCTTGCTGAGGCAAGGACGTTCCAGCACTGTCACAGGCGGTAATAAGGAACTGGGAGGGAGCGGGTACCGGTGGCACCCTACATACCTGCACACAGAAGCGCCACTGCAGAAGGTGCCAGAGCCAACGCTACGGATACCACTGAAGGGAAAAAGTTCTCCGGCACAGTTCTCATGGCACACGCACACCCCAAGTGTGGAATGGACATGAGAAAGCTCTCGAAGAACAACTTTTCTCAGCTAGACTTCTGTTTCTCTATAACCCTCTCTCATCTCAGAGAGCCACTCAACCTCTCATATCAATCACCATGTCAGAGCTCAAGAGACCCACCTGACTCGGCTGCTAAGGCAAATCAGCAAAATATCTCAGCATCTTCCTCATGTGAACCTACCATCTGAAACCCAGACCATCAGTACCAGCGCTATTGTTTTAAAAAAAAAACAAAAAAAACACCAAGCCCCTTCTCCTTCCCCATCATCCCCTCCACTCCAGTCCCCCACCAGGAACATGATAAAAAGGTTTTCATATCACTGGATACACTCCACTTCCAAGTTCCTCATTGGCACAAAAATGTATCAGCTAGTTTTCTACCTAAGGGTGTTGGGGGCGGGGAGGGGAGACGGAAGGGGTCAAGCACAAAAATCCTTTGAAACACAAAGCATAGGCTCACATGAAAGTATAGAATCCCAATACAATAAAGGATATTATTTTAAAATGATGAAGCCAGAAAAAACAAAAACTGTGAAAGTGATTTTATTGCTGTCCATGGGTAGGTTGTCAAAAGCATATACTTATGTGCATACCAAGGTCAGTAGTGAATATGAAAAAAGCTATTTCCTGACTAATCTTCTGTAAAGTAAACTTTAAAGGCCAAAGCAGCCACTGGTGAATGGCTTTTCTTAATGGCTCTAGTTAATACAAACGTGGTAGGACACTAATGGATGATACTCTTGCTGGTAACACAAAAAGACAATATGGAGCATTTCCTCGCCACATAATTCTGTTAATAGGCGTACCAAAATGACTTTAATTAGCAGAGTTTTTCTGCTTCAAGCCCTTGCATAAAACAGAATGCCAAAAATAAAACTCAACTGTTACAAGTGGCTCTTTCTACTATACTATACTATACTATTTATCACTCAACACTACCTCCTGCTTTCCCCTCCCAAAAGAAAAAACGAATCTGTCAAAAGTACTGTAATTTTAATATGATTTTTGTGTGCATTGTGATGCATAGATAAAACCCATAAAAATTGAAGAGGGATTGGAAAAAGCAGTCTGTGTGTCTATATAATATTTATAAGACCAAGAATTCAGACAGCTGAGTCTCCAAGCCACAATAAAAAAAATCAGATAATAATAAACATTGATCATTTGCATCTTTATTGTTATCCAATAATAAATGCCAGCTATATAATTACAACTGAGGCATATAATTAGGAAAATTTATCCAAATTAGCTAGTACTTTCAGTGGTCTATACAAATATTAACCTGTACTTTCTTCTGTTCAGCTTATCATAACATTCAAAGAATGGGCAATGTACCCATTAATGTACTAATTATTTATTATAAAAACACTAATCCTAAATTTCCAGATAGAAATCACACTGTCATCTTTTACATAGTACTTATGCTGTCAGAGCAATCCCATGAAATTATCTTCTGTAAAAATAAAATAATTTAATTCAACTGTGGGGTTTTTTTTTTTTTAAAAAAAAAACTTGCCCTTTCTAAGTCTCCCAGCATGAAAATAATGATGTCCGAAACAGACTGTCTCCCTCATTGTCTAACACTTTCTGTCCAAGCAGGAGCATCACTGCAAGGCTACACCTGCACTACAAGCTATGGATGTGATTCCCCTGCTTCCGTTCATACACTGCTGCTAATTTATTAAGCCATCACAAGTATAAACATCACTGTAACCACTGCAGCACAGAGCCAGTTGCAGGTTGGTTTGTATTTGCACAGCTCTACTGCCACTATCTGTGCTACAACACTTACTTTATACTCATGCCAGCTCAATGACAGCCAGCCCCAATATGGACAAGCTCGGTATGGACGGTACGGACAAGGTCAGCTCCTAGACTACTGCACGGGGCAGCACATAATGGGGAGGAGGTGAGCAGCCTTCAGTGCTGAAAGAACAGGTTCAGAAAGGCTGAACATGCACAAGTCCATGGGGCCAGATGCAAGTCATCTGAAGGTGCTGGGGGAGTTGGCTGATGTGATTGCAGAGCCAATGGCCATTATCTCTGAAAAGTCATGGCAATTGGGGGAGGTCCTGGATGACTGGAAAAAGGCAAATATGGTGCCATCTTCAAAAAAAGGGAAGGAGGAGGAACTGGGAAACTACAGACCAAACAGCCTCAGTCCCCAGAAAAATCACGGAGCAGGTCCTCAAGTAATCTATTTTGAGGCACTTGGAAGAGAGGAAGGTGATCAGGAACCATCAGCCGGGATTCACCAAAGGCAAGTCCTGTCTGACCAACCTGTTTGCCTTCTATGATGAGATGACTGGCTCTGTGGATGTGGAGAAAGCGGTGGATGTGACATAACGTGACTTTAGCAAAGCTTTCGATAACAGTCTCGCACAGTATTCTTACCAGCAAGTTAAAGTAGTATGGGTTGGATGAATGGACTATAAGATGTGTATAAGCCAGATATAAGGCTGACTAGATCATCGGGCTCAACGGGTAGTGATCATCGGCTCGATGTCTAGTTGGCAGCCGGTAAAAAGTGGAGTGCCCCAGGGGTCAGTGCTGAGACTGGTTTTGTTCAACATCTTTATTAATGATCTGGAAGATGGGATGGATTGCACACTCAGCAAATTTGCAGATGACACTAAGCTGGAGGAAGTCATAGACACGCTGGAGGATAGGGATAGCATACAAGGTGACCTAGACAAATTCGAGGATTCGGTCAAAAAAAATCTGATGGGATTCAACAAGGACAAGTGCAGAGTCCTGTGCTTCTGGGCAAAAGAATCCCATGCACTGCTACAGACTGGGAACCGAGTGGCTAGGCAGCAGTTCTGCAGAAAAGGACCTAAGGGTTACAGTGGATAAGAAGCTGTATATGAGTCAGCAGTGTGCCCTGGTTGTCAAGAAGGCTAATAGCATATTGGGCTGCATTAGTAGGAGCATCGCCAGCAGATTAAGGGAAGTGATTATTCCCCTATATTTGGCACTGGTGAGGCCATATTTAGAGTAGTATGTCCAGTTTTGGGCCTCCCCACTACAGAAAGGATGTGGAAAAACTGGAAAAAGTACCAAGGAGGGCAACAAAAATGATTAGGGGCCTAAAGCACATGACTTATGAGGGAAGTCTGAGGAACTAGGCTTGTTTAGTTTGCAGAAGAGAAGAATGAAGGGGCATTTGATAGCAGCCTTTAACTACCTGAAAGGAGGTTCCAGGGAGGATGGAGCTAGGCTGTTCTCAGTAGTAGATGATGGCACTAGGTGCAGTGTCAAGTTGCAGTTGGGGAGGTGTAGGTTGGATATTAGGAAAAAGCTTTTCACTAGGAGAGTGGTGAAGCACTGGAATGGGTTACCTAGGGAGATGGTGGAATCTCCATCCTTAAAGGTTTTTAAGGTGCAGCTTGACAGAGCCCTGGCTGGGATGATTTAGTCGGAGTTGGTCCTAATTTGAGCAAGGGGTTGGACTAGATGACCTCCTGAGGTCCCTTCCAACCCTAATCTTCTATAATTCTACGTGTACATAACTTGGATATTTGCATTCCTAACTCTTAATGTAGACCTAGCCAAAGAGTTTCTCTCACACATGCGCACACAGACACAACCTTCTGAGGTCATGTCCAGAAAAGGACAAAGTGTTTTCAACTAATGTTAACACCACATAGAAATCCTTGTGTAGAAAAGGCAGTTATAGTTTTAACAGGTTAGCTGGTTAAGGCCAGAATACAGACACAAGCTGTGGACTTGTCTTTGTTATGAAAAAAGTGTATTCTGAACTAGAGTTCACTAATGCAAAGTAAAATCCTAATGAAGACACAGCAGTCTCTAGTTTTCACATAAATCATTAGGTTGAGTTAAAGCTTTGGCTTCCCCAGAGTTTTTATCTCAACCCACTACAAACTCATCTTCACTAGGATTTTACTTCCAATTAGCTCATTTGAGTTAGGAACACACCTTTTTTTCATAGTGAAGACAAAGCCTATGTCAGTGCTGAAAGACACGCCCTTTTTGCAACGAAGGCACAGCCACAGTATTTTTACCATATCACATTCACTGATTACCAAATATCACCTTAGTAAAAGCTACTCTGGACATCCTCTAAACTTTTTTCCAGCAAAACAGATGTAGGCTAAACTACCAATGTTAGTTTCCTGGAATGTTTTACAAAGGTATTACTGGCAATCAATTCAAGGTTAAAAACTCCAGTGAAGACAATTCTTTATGCTGTGACAAGAACCTTTTGTTACGTGATTTAAATTTTGGCAGGCACTGTAACTATACCATGCTCTCCTTAGTAAAAGATTTCCAATGGTCACCTAATAAAATTAAGAGATTGTCTTACTATAAATAAATTATCCAAAATTGGGAAAACTGATTTTACTAAGGGCTTGTCTACACCACAGAGTTTTGTCAACACAAGTTATTCCGATGTACAGCCACCGCTGTAATTGCATGTTCTCACTATGCTGCTTGTGTCAGTGGAGTGCATTCACACTGCCAGCTCCTGCATTGACACAGGGAGCAGTGCACTGTGGGTAGCTATCCATTGTGCAAGTGCACACAGGGTGCTTTGAGAAGGGCTTGCAATGCCTCATAGGGCAGGCAGAACATCACATGGGCATCCTACTAGATTGACAGCTGCTTTTCAACTGCCCTATCAGCCAAACAGACATTACTGACCACTAACACAAGAAGCCCAGAGAAGTGTGAGAGAGAGAGACAGCTGGGGAGACAGTGACTTGTCCGCACGCTGTCTCTAAGTTCAGACAGCAGCTGGAAGCAACCAATACAGAAGCAACAGCTGGTGCACAGACAGCTGGTGTCCCCTAACCCCCCATTTCAGCTCAGCAGAGACCTGTACACCAGCAGGTGGATGGGACACCCCAACATCAGCCCCTCCCTGGCTCTGCTCCCTCCTCCCCCAGCAGTAGCCCGCACAGCCTGCACGCCTGCCATAGGAGAGCAGGATTGATTTCCTCAGTTCTCCCACAGCCTCGTCTCCCCACAGGTCAATGAGAATGATCTGGCCCCTCCCCTGCAGTCCAGGCAGGACTGCTTTGCTGCCAGGAGCCCGTGTTCAGCTGAGCGGTAGCTGTGTAAGCTCTCCACGCTGAGCAATTTCAGAACTTTCCGGGACCTTGAAAGGGGAGGGGCGCATGCCTGTGTAGCTGGAATGCAGGGCAGGGCAGGGCAGCAGAGTTCAAAACAGTGAGCAGAGCGGTCAGGGTGGCCACTCTGGGATTGTTCCTGGAGCCCAGTTACAGCACCCAGCGTCAACACTAATGCTGTATCGCTCTGACTGCCACAAAAATCTCCACACCTCTCATCGAGGTGGTTTTATTTTGTCACCAAAGCAGGGCGAGTTTTGTTGGCAGAGGGGGGAGTATCGTTTTGTCACCAAAAGCTGACTTTTGTCGACAAAACTCACTACTTCACTGGCCAGAAAAAGCTAGCAGCACTGTTAAATTGGTAGTGCTCTTAGAGAAAGAAAGCCTCAAACTGTTCAACAGTAATCTTTCTGACCAATTAAGAAGAGGAATCGGTAAACTGAAAAAAGAGGCCACAGTGGGTTTAGGATGTCTTCACCTAGGGTCAGCCTAAGCCAGGAGTGAGCAGCCACATTTTCATTACAGTATGTCCTTACCCGTGCCTCACTCACCTGTGTGTGTCACTAGGAATTCTGGGGGCATATCCCATGGCTCTTTGTGCTTCAGTAAGTGGATTCTTTCCCAGTGAATTGTGAGAACCCTTGTCTGTCCTGAGCACAAAGTGGGAACTGTTAAAAGGCACTGAAAAACTATCATCACTCAAGTGGTTTAGCCTATGTCCTCATTGCAAAGTGTCTGGTTGCCAGCCCAGCTGAAAACAGAACCTGAGTTTTTAGCTACAGCCCTGATAAAATAGCTAGTCCAGGTGGTAAGCACTACCAGACTCTGGTGAGAGAAGTTTATGCGTGAACAGGAATGGGGTTAGAGGCAACACTCATATACGAGTCCAAGTGAACACTGCAATGAAGACATACCCTAAGACTAGGGTGTTAGGAAAACAAACTGGTAGGGAGGCAGAGGTCGTAGCCATTTTAAAATGACAAATCTATTGGAGTTCTGAGTTTAAACTGGATTACATCTAAACTAAGTGTTCAAAATTTTATCAAGCATAAAGAGATAGTAAACATAAGCCTATTTTGCCATTCCATATATGGTAATAGGCAGGGCTTAAAGAAGTTTGCTATGGACTCCTGTTAATGAGGGCACTAAACCTCCTAGTCTCCAGAATCAATCCTTTAAGACAAGCCTGGTCCACTTCTACCAGAGAGAGGAGCAGAGAATGCTGGGATTTGCACTTGGATGCTCCTGGACCTTGCCCAGGAGCTCATGCTTTCATATCAACCTCTGGCTACCAGGAGTCTAATGAATTAAATTCCACTCTCACCTCCTTCCCTACTAAAAGCTAGAAGGAGCTTTCAGTTGCCAGCCTCCTGGCTGCTTCAAAGGGAAGCTGGGTGGCCTCCATTACCATCACAACCATCTCCAGTCTCTCAATTACTCCGGCAGAGTGGGGAGTCAGGGAAGAGAGAAAGATCTCTACCTAACCTAGCTATCCCACAGCTGCTGTTGTCTGGAAGGTCCTCCCCACTAAGAATAACTCCAGTGCCTGCCTCCTGGTGCTTATTGCATTCCCAAGCAGCAGCAGCATGAAACGGACATGTTTTCTCACAGTTTCCCTATTGCCCACGGGGTTCTGAAGAGTAGCTATAAAACTAACCAGAGTTAGTTATTTCATACAGCTACTGCTCATGGCTTTGCCAAGTAGCAGAAACAATGAGGCTCTCTCAATACAGATTTAGGAAGACAATCTTGCACAAGCATACATTCCGTTCACATTCATAAAATTACTTTCACAACCAAAAAGCATGAAAGCGCGCACACTTTAAAGGAAGCTTAAACTCTGTGGAAGTCAGTGGGTTAGGCTCCCTACATCCTCACCACTTGGTGAGTATAACAGTGGGGTTTTCAGTGAGATAAGGTGCCAGTTTGTTTTCTGCTTTCAATAGCAAAGGCAATAGGGATAAGACTCAAGAATCAGAATACAAAATAAGTGTAAATTACCACATTGAGTACACTAAGAGCCTCTTACCATAACTTTGCCTGAAAACTCAACATCTTCACACTTCTGATGTTTTTCCCCTCTTGTGTTATGTATATTACATACTTTCAGCAGAACACAGTCTAAACAGTGAACTGGAAATTCAATGTTTCACTTGACAATGAAGAGTGCCCCAAGGCCCCTGTTTGCAAGAATAAACCAGATCATACTAATCTGGCTCCAGGAATTTAAAGATTGGTATCATACTGCAACTGACTACATATTTAAAACATGGTTTTCCTTCTATCTTGTACTGTCGGCAGTATTAATCAACTCATTCAGGCAGCATGTACAGCTGCAACACCAATTCTAACAAAGTACTCAACACTGCATATGTACACACAAAACTACAGTGAATTAAACTGAATTAACTTAGAACTAGGCTAACCAGTTTAGTTTTTATTAGTGAGTTGTAAGTCTGTGCTTGAAAGCTTGTCCTGAAAGGTACTAGTTAGATTTAAAAAATAAATAATAAACTAAAATAAATAAGAATGAGAGAGACTTCCTTAGGAATGTGAAAAGAAGTTTAAACTAGAAACCACAGTGATGACTCTAACCACTGTAAGACAGCCAAACATTTTCTGAACAGGGTTCCCTGCATCCCAGGATTAGATGAAATGGAAGAATGCAGGGAACACTAATTAAAGTTACAGCATTTTCCCAGCAATTGAAGAGAATGCTTTAAAAGGTGCGTGCGTTCTATAAGACACAATAAGGCTAGTATTTTGAAGAAGAATTTAAAGCACAGAGCAAAACGAAATAGTAAGTTTATTGGCCTTATTAGAAAGGACTCGTGCTGTTTAAAATTTCCCCGTTGCAGAGCAGTATATCGCACCTGATTGAGATCCAGACTAGCATAAAGCTAGGTCTATACTAGGGACTTCAGGTGTCATAGTTATGCTGGTCAGGGCGCTGTGATCCCTGACTGACAGCTATGCCAGTGGAAGTGCCTAATGTAGACTTTGTTATACCAGCAAGGCTGAGCTTTTGTTTCATTGAGGAGTGAGGATTTACCATACAAAGCACAGCTCTGGCAGCACAGCTGCATCCACACTAGGAGCCCTTTGCTTGTACTGATATTCCTGTACCAGTAAAGTGTTCCTATTGTCGAGATGGTCTAGGTCTTGCACCTTTTTAAGAACAGTGCAAAAGTCCCTTTGCGCCTTCCGTGATCAACACATCTTAAAGAATTTCCACTTCTCATTGTCTCCCCATGAGGCTCTCTTCATTCTCACCACTTCCATCTTCTTACTAGTTACCAAGTACAAACCTATTTAATTGCCATTATTATTATTAATAGCCAGTGCTCTGGATGGCAAGAAATCACAGAAGCGATTCACAAATCTCTAAAATCAGATCACTTCCATGAGCTCTCCATTTGCACAGGTCCTGCTGAAATCAATCAGATTTCTGCATGTACAGTACTTAAAGGAGCAAGTTCCTGCTGTTTTTCAAAGCATACTTTAAAGATAAGCATTTAAGTGATCAACCACATATACGTATACTTTCGAAGTATATTTTTGTGACATGTTGTAAATGGTGTGCCGTGTTTCAGAGTATGTCAGAAACTCTTCATCACACTGAAAATGCAGCATATAAATAAGGATCAGGCTTTGATGATTCTAATTGCTTAACCGATGACAGCAGAAAATTTAAAGTAAGAAAATACACACATTTCCCAAAGGGCAGAGAAGTTGGAGCATAATATATTAATACAACCTCTACAAATAGTGTGAAAGTTATGTTTTAAAACAAAACAAGTAACCTTTCTCTGGGACTAAGCCTCTTTAAGGCAGGGACTGGTCCTTCATGTATATGTACCGCACTTAGCAGAATGTAGCCCCAGTCCTGGCTTGGGTCTTTGAGCATGACCACTGTAAGTATTTCTTTTTAAAAAAAGAAAAAAGGGTACCCTATGGTCCAAGGCAGTACTGTGGCTACTTCCGATTTTTTTTTTAAATAAGGATTTTATTTAAATAAATATGAAATTAAGCACTACATTCAATACAGTAGCTAGCGTTATCTATTTTTATATTCAATTGTGTATTTTAACACTGTCCCTACTCTCTCTGTTCAGGGCAACTGTACCTGTATCTCCCCTCAGTGGGAAGTCACAGCCCTCAGGCTTCCAGATGTCCAGATCTTGCTTTTTTTGGGTGGAGACCTACGGCTCTCTCCCCTCTGACAGCCTCTCCCCCCTCTGACTTTTCCCAGGCTGCTTGACTCTCTGTTTTCATTGTGTATTTCCCAGCAAAGAGAGTGTAGTGTGCCTGAACAAATCAGCTTACTCTCTCTTCAGAGACTGATCACAGAGTGCCTGGTGATTTATATCTGTAGCGCACGGAGTAATCTAGGCAAGCCAACTTTATTCCTAGGATAAAAAGCATTGCAGAGAAATATTTAAATAATGAAAGAACCTGTACGCATGCTAGTAAAAGTACCAGAGTTCATCCTAAATCTCACGTTAGCAAGCTCAATCTTTCAACACCCACCCTAATTCTTCCTTGTGCTTACAAATTCGTAAGAGCTTCATCTTACAACTAGCACCCAGTCTCATCGGGCCTCAGTAGATCAAGTCTTTCCAACTCGAACCTAAGGACTGGGATCTTTCATGGACTAGGGGTCCTGTCCATTTGCTGGGTCAAGGTGGCCCTGAGTCAGCCTAAACTCGGGCTTTGTTTCAATCCTAAAGTCTTTACACTTTTGTCTGTGGGTCCCTGGAGAATCCAGTTTGAACTAGTAATATGCATCTCTCTTCATGGAGCTTCTAAGGCTGATAGCAGATAAGGCCGATAATAGAGCATCCTCCCTCCCTACTAGACAAGGTACCTACAGATTGACACCACCACTGTACATAGCTGCATTTTTAATACAAGGTACTCCAAAGATGTTAACCCTAATTCAGAAAGGTTTCACTCTACTCGGTGAAGCTTAATTCCATAAATTTGTTCAGTATATTATAGGATATTGAACATCTGGCACACCTGTTCTTTCAGTTGTCAATATATTGTTTGAGGAAAGTTGGTTTGAAGAACAGTTGCAGTTTTTGGCACTTGGGTACCTTTTCGGCACATTTTGGGTTTGTGGATTGGGCACATTAGCTGAATGTTTCTGTTAAACTCATCAGCAGTGAAAGATAATATTTGTTCAAATACATGCCATTGTTAGGTTTCAGAGTTAACAGTGACAAATGAATAGGACACTTGAGCTATCATGCCAAGTTTTCTGCAAACTCAGGAAGACATCACTGCACTAATATGAACTAGAAACAGTTGGAGGCTTTTGAGGGGGAAGAGGGACTAGATGAAAGTTCAATTTCTGAAGCATAGTTCTGTAGCGTGGAGTGAATTCTGTGAAAATTCTTTGGCCGCATAATACAAGTAACACAAAACGAGGTGGCCTCGTTTACAGATATTTCAGTTATTGTTTGGATTAATCTGCAACATTTTTATTTTCTTTTATTCATCAACTGCTTCTAAATAGTTAATGTAGAAAATACCATTAGAATGACTAGGAAATTCTTCTTCTGAAGAAGAGTTGCAGAAGTTGGTCTTAAGGTACAACATGAATAGAAAGTTAAATTTGGAGTTATATGAAAATTTGAGAAGTTATCATATGCAAAAGTATTCTTTAGCTTAGTTCTCCCCATACACCTGTTTATATGAAGACAACATGTAATCACCTCAGAGAAAATACAGCCACAGAAATGGCTCAAGCTAGACAATGTCTCAAAGCTTGTCTCCACATGGACACACAGAAAAATTACAATAAAGTAACTAATCCCCTTTCAACAGGCATCAAGCTAAAGTGAACTAAGGCCACTTGACTTCTGAATATGAGCATCCACCCAGGGATTTAATGTGTTTTAACTTCACACCTTTAATTAATTAGTCCTAACTTCTTGAGTGTCCCCATGTAGACAAAGCCGCTTACTAATATTCTGAAAGAGCATCCTTGTCCTGAAATCCACACAGTTCGCATAGCTATCTCTGGATTGTAGAGCATAAGCAAAATATTTTAAGCAAGCTCCACCTCCTCCTAGTATCCTCTTTACTAAAAAACGGATTTTTTTAAAAAGGTATTTTTAACTTTACTGAGGAAGCAAACATGCTGAAAAAAAGAACTCCTGTAGGAAGTGATGAGTATTTGAGCTTTATAAATCAAGGTGTTGATTTTTTTTCCAGGGATTTAGGCAGCACAAGCACTCCTGACTATAATTAACAGCTTAGTATATTTATGAGAGCCTCTCTCTATACTGGGTGCTTTGAAAGGTAATTTTAAAACAAAGTAGAGGTCAGACGTGACAGCAAGAAACATTTAACAGAGTTGTACACTGTTTAGAGGACTGCATGGATCAAGCACTGTCCCTTTTAGAGGAGTTAGTCTGGATTCAAGCCCCTTAACTGGAACTGGATGTCTCCTTAAGAGGAGAGTTCTGACTTCAACAGCTAGTTTCTACCTCAATGTAACTCACTGAGGTCAACCCTATACTCCCCACTTGGAGCCTACATCAACTAGGCACACTTAGACAAAAAGCACTGCACTTTGTCTCTACTAGGATTTTACACTGAGATAGCCATCTTGACATAAAATATGCTTTATTTGCAGATGAGACATAACAACCCAGGAGAAGCCTAAGAAACAGGGATAGAAACACAGCTCACTAGACCTGCCTCAAGAATTCAAAATAATCAATGGAAAGAGTTCTCAGAACCCACTTCTCGTCCATTTTATTGTTAAAGGATAGTTACAGGCATGTAACAGTTACAGGTTTATCACAATGTCATCTAGACGTGTTCTTAGGAGGGTTAAAGGATAAGGTGGTAGAAGTGTCAGTGCCCCTCCCATATATATTAGCACACCCACTGTTACTACTACTGGTGGAGCAGTATTCCAGTGCTGCAGCAAGGGCAGAAGTTTTGAGAAAAATGTCATGGCAGACACAGCCGAGAAGTGCAGGTCACCACCCTGCTAGCCCTTGTGTCACACGAAGACATAATAAAACAAAGTGAATTGGAGATCTCGGAAGTTGAGTATGAGTTTGGCTGCAAGCCAATCCTTTGAGAACACTCACGGAGAGCTGTCAGAGGAACCTTTTCTTCTGAATAAACTCTTTCTTTTAAGCCAATGGATAGTATTTTACTTGTTCAAAACTGGATTTTGGAAAGAATTGGTGTCAAAGTATTTTTGGCTGGTTGCATGAAAAAAATGAGACTTTGAGAAGAGCAGAATAAAGGACAAAATATTTTAAGTAATAGTGAATGTGTCTACACTGCAGTTAGATACCTGCAGCTGGCCTAGCCAGCTGACACAGGCTCACAAGGCTGTTTTAATTGCAGTGTAGACCTTCCAGCTCAGGTGGCAGACTGAGCTCCAGGACTCTCCCAATTTTCAGGGTCCTAGAGCCTGCATACCAGCTTAAGCCCGGACAGCTACACTGTAATGTTTAGTAAAAAGACCTGCAGCCCAAGTCCAAGTCAGTTTGCCTGGGCTAGCTCCAGGTTTTTAATTGCAGTGTAGCATACCAAGTGTGACAAAGTACAGTGGGTGAAATGTCTGAGTAGAACGTTTTAGCAAAATTAAGCACGAGCATACAGAGCAACCTTGTACTTTTTCTAGCAAGATTACAATGTAACATTTAAATTTTAGATATGATCAAATATGTTCAGAACTTAGGTTTCTGGAGCTTTATCCACAGGTGGATGGACAATTTAGAAAGTTATATACATTTTTCCCAAGGATATTTTAAATTCTGGAACACATCTATGCTTTAAAGACTTGTTTATAAAATGAAGGCAAAAAATTGTTTGACATTTGTTTGATGCTTTCATTGCTTAAGAAAAGGACTTGGAACTTAACTGGATCTGTGAATGTCCCATTACTTATAGTGTCAAGAAAAAGGATTAAATACTAAAAGGGAAGGTACCAAGCATTTGCCTTGTAACATTAATAAAATAATAAATTTTAGTTTTGTTAATATTTGTGCTAAAAGTCAAGGTCACTTGGGCGTGTTAGAGGATATATTTTAAATGGCACAGTAGTAGCCTTTGAAAGAAAATAAAGCCTGTTTACTATGCGCAAGTACTATAGGATCATCCCCTCTTCTGGTTAATGCTTCATCTCCTTTCCAAATCAGATTTTCTCTATTCTATATATTAATCTCCACAGGGGTGGACACCTCTGTGAAAATGCAATGGTTCATCCCCCTCTTCTGGTCAATTCTTGTTTTAATCTCATTTCCAGATCACAGTCTTCATATTAGTGTGATATTAATCTCCATAGGGGTGGACATCTCTGTAGATGCCTTGGCTCAATTCACCCAGTCAACTCATTTTAATTTTAATTTCCTGTGATTTATACACTTATTTCAAGTTTAATGTGTTCCTCTATGTTTACCTCACTGAATTCCTCCCCTCTTCCCCCATTCTTGTAAAGGTTTGTTTTAAAAGGTTCTTTTAAAGGTTTGATATATTTCTACTAGCTTGGTCCCCATCCCCTTCTATTTCTTTTAAACTTGATATGGTAGGTCTTATTACCCCAGATGCTATTTACTCCAGTCTCTGATAATGCTCACTTTATATATGTGGATCAGCTTTCTATTCTGGACTTAAGTTTTGCAAAGCTCCATTTCACGTTGACTCTTATTTTACTTGTTCATTAAGGGAGGAGGATTCAGTAGTTAGCATGCTAGCTTGGGACACTGGACATCAGGAAATTGAATCTAGGTCTGCCACTGACTTCCTGCATGACCACGGCCAAGTCATGTACCTTCTCTGTGCCTCAGTTACCCATCTGTAAGATGAGGATAAGAGCACTTCTAACTCAAAGGGGTGTTCTGAGGAGATATATATCAAATATAAATATATCAAAGACTGTAATTCATTTAAATATTACAGTCCTGGGGGCCATTTTAGATAGGATAATATGAAAGAAAAAAAAAAAACCAAAGACTTCACATCTGGTCTCAGCTATTGCAGCCTTATCTGTTTCCTCAGCATCTCATCTCTGCCCACTTCACTCTATGCAAAATCTTGTTCCTGGGATCATTGTCCTTCCTCAGATCAATGCTGTTATTATTAATGACTGTTATAGAAGCAAATAGAGAGCCCTAATCTGGACCACTATGTGCTGGGCCCTGTACATACAAAATACAGCCCCTGTTCCAAAGAGCTTACAGTGTAAATAAAGTCAAGAGGAAACAGCTGAGTGGAGCGGAGTGGGGAGGAATACTAAAATGGGGACAGTTAGGAGACAAACAGAAATACAAAGCTGTATATGTAGTCATATGCATAATTTATAGGATGTTTTTAATATATGTATAAACAAGTCACTTTAAAGGATCTGGAACAGCCTCTCCTCCTTAGCCATCATAATCGTATCACATATCTTTCCCTGACCAGTCATGTGTTCATTTCTTCTTTACTTTATTTTCCCTACATTCTCTTTCTTTCCATACATTTTCTCTCGTCTCCCGTTCCATTTCACCACCCCAAAATCTCTCTCTATTCCTGGGGTGTCAAACATACACTCATCATTCGCATCTGGCCCTCAATCCCTATTCAAATGTACAAGGGTGTCCAGCCCACAGCAGCCTTTCTGCTTTCAGCCTAATGGAGCTGGGAGGGACCCAGAGCCAAAACGGGAGGAGGCAACAGCTCATGCCTGCTTGCACCAATTCCCTCTTCTCAGTATAGCCACTTGGGGCAAAACTAGAATTTTGCTATGGAGAGGGCCCCAGATGGCCTACCTGACTGACTCAAATTTGAGTGACACTGCAACCCCATGCAGCAGATCGCAAGGCCACACACTCAAATTTGGCCCATTCTCCCATCGGGGCCAATGGGAGGTGAGGGGACTGTCCCCACTTGCTGCGCCCCTGAAGGTACTGATGGCAGAACCACATTTTCCTCTGAGCTGGGGATCAGAGGGCAAACAACAAGAGTCCTGTAGCATCTTAAAGGCTAACAAATTTCTATGGGCATAAGCTTTCATGGGCTGGAACGGATGAAGATCCATCTGATGAAGTGGGTTGCAGACCACGAAAGCTTATGCCCACAGAAATGTATTAGTCTTTAAGGTGCTACAGGACTCTCACTGTTTTTGCTGTATACAGACTAACACGGCTATCCCTTTGGAATAGCTCAGAGGAGGCTCCTTTCCAGCCTTCGCCACCCATCATTACCATAGCTGAACCCTGCATGAGGGGACCTGTTCTTCCATCCTCTTCTTTACCTGGGCCCCTGCCACCATTGAGATAAAAGCAGCTTCTTTCCAGCTTTCCTCCACCTCCCCACTGCCACTACAGCTGAACTCACAGCACCAGATTCAGGGAAGTGGCTACTTCTCCACACCCACACACACTCCTCTCCCATCACCAACCCCACGACAGAGAATCTCCAAGGGAGGAAAAGAGAAACACCCAGCAGAGAGTTTATAGGCATCTGCAGTGGACAGAGAGACATGTTCAAAGCAGTGCAGCAGGTAGGAGAGGGACAATTCACACAAAGGCCACAGAGTTGACTTGTCATGGGGGTAATGCACAGAGAATAGATACTTCAATACATGTATTTACCTTCTGCTTCTCATCAGTGAGCTATACAATCTCAGCTCACACCTTTAACTGAAAGGGTAGCCAGATGCTCATTACAGAATGAGGGACACCCTAATCTATACCACACACAGTACTTTTTAAAAACTTAGTACATCTTCCTCTTACCTACCTCCACCATGAACTGGGCAATTTTATCAGACTTCTAACAGCCAGAGGATTAAACTTAACAAGCACAAATGGATATAAACAAAATGGAGACAGACATTGTTTTGGAGCAACTCCACCTTCCTTCATCTTTCTAGGTACTGAAAAGAGTGTTTCCTTTGCACCTACTTTGATTTTTGCATCTTCTGCCATAGTAAGTTGTTCCAGTGCCCCTCTTGGTTGTTACTCTGAGCTTTTCCAAATCACAGAAAACTGAGCTGATTATGGACAGCAGCGAAACTGACAATGTTCTCAATAGATTTGGTTGAGAACCTTCCAATGAAACAGCGCTCCATTGGAAATTGCCATTTGTCAAACCTGAAACGTTTTGAGGATGCATCTCAGGTTCAATGAACTGTCACCTAATCATAGGCATGGCACCAGTGGATTCAAGTTTGGTTTCCTGGCAGACTGAAGCCCTAGAAATCCCTGCTCTAACCAGGACTCGGCTCCCATCTCCACAGCTCAAGCCAGTGTTTTCAGGTTCCTTGCCATGGAACTGGGAGACTAGAAGTCCTGAGATGGGCTTCCAAGGTCCATAGCTCCAAGACAGCCCTGCCACAAGGACTTCCCCAAGGCTGGGGTATCCTGATAGCTGTTGACTAAAATGGACATGATTCTTGTCAGTTTCAGTGAGCAGCCACCAGGATCCCAAGGAAGGTATTTTATTTTGGAAACACCGTGTATGTTTGTTTCCAAATTTATTTATTTATTTTCAAAAATTTCCCACTCATAAGAAACTTCAAAATTCCCCATGAACAAGTTTTCGCCAGCTCTAGTTCTGTTTAGTAACAGTGAAACCAGACAATAGTTTTCAGTTTTCACTCAACAGTAACTTACAGAGCCCTGGAGCAGTCTTTCTTCCTAAGTCTGCAGATGACACTCCATCAGATTAACTGAGTTTTGTTTTCAGAAAGTTTTCTTTACAGCCATATGGGTTAGACACTTACTTGGGGGGGGCAGGGGGACAAGTTCCACATATGCCAGTCACGAAGGACCGTTTCCTACTCAATGTGTTTAAGTAGATTTTTCCAAGCCCTTCGTATGTAATTTTTGCAAAACAATATGAAAGTCAACCATTACATAATTTGTCCCCTATGCACTACACTGAGAGTTGATGTAATTACAATATTATTTCCATCTGACACATGGTTCTGTGATTACCAATTTATCAAGCCACTCTACCTTTTGCAGCATTTCAGACAATCTCTAAAACCTCTGCTTATGGCTAGTGTAATCCTTCAATTTTTTGTTAAAACAGCTATTGGGTGACAATTAACTAACTGTTCATCTGCACTTTTTCCTCCCTCTGCTATTACAGGAATCTCAGGTTTCCTCTCGGGCAAAAATTTGTAAGCTCTGTGTCTGAGAACAAATTGCTCCCTTACTTACAGGAAACTACCAGCCACATGTTAGAGGAAATAGGAATACTCCAGGGAGACCTGAAAAAAATATTTTGTTTGTATATCTTCCCAGTATAAAACATATATTGATCAAACAGCTGCTGGGCCTGTTTATGAACTGAAAATCCATCATTTAAGATATATACGATGGCTATTATAATCAGCATTTAAAATGTATATTGTTAAAAAGAGAGAGAGAGAAGAATCACCTAGATGTGATGTTATTAGGTGCTTTAGAAACGCATACATAGAAAATCAACTCCATCTAAAAAAAGTTATATTTTCCCTACTTCATAACCGAGAAATTCTGGGTCCTGTTTTTTCTTTTGTCGTCTCTGTAAGCACTCTAGAGACCAATCACAACAAGATGAGACATGAGCTATTTCTATTAAAAACAGACAGGAAAAAAGTATTCAGCCATCTTTTTATGTCATAAAGGTGCAGTAACAGGCCCAGATTTAAGTTACTTCATTTTTTGCCTTGTAGTCCCCCTCTAAAACCTGAGTGCTTTACTGACGAAAATCCAGTTGATTACCTTGAGACCTTTGTAGTATATTTTCAACATACAGTCGCATCCGTCTTCTCCTTCATAATTCCAGATTCTCTCTTCTCCAAACCCTTTCGTTTTTATTTCCAAACATATATTGCAAGAGTGCTACTTTAACACGGGTTGTGAATCCCACCTAGTCCACTACTGGATATTTTACAAGGCCATGTATGTCCAATGTGGAGAAGTATGGGAGAGTGAACTGGGGTTTTAAATGATTTTAAACAACTTCTATTGCAAAATGACACATTTTGTTCAAAACAGCATGACTACGTGACTTTTTGCTTTTTTGTCTATAAATTAGTGACTTGCTGTAATAAACGCATTATTTAATACACATCTACATCCACAGGTTTTCGGGCCCCAGTGCACTAGCCATTTTGCACAGGAGAGTACACACCCCTCTCCTCCAACTTTTTTCTTTTATGTAACAACCTTTAGTTATGAGTCAAAATAAGGTACTCCTATTTTTCCCCAGGGGTTCAAAGTATTCACTCAAAATAATGCTTTGAATTTTTTTCATGTTACAATTTTGTTATTTTATTGCAATTTTACACATGCAGTTGCTTAGAGATTTCTATTTCGCCAAAACTATTAATTAAATATCTTTTATTTAATCAACATCAGCATTCTGATAAAGCCTCAAAGCAAATAAGGATGTTCTAGAAAAAAATAACTAAATATTTACCAGTTTCATTCCCTAGTTACTGATCCTCCAGGGACTGTCTATATAAGCTAATTAAATCGGGAAGAGGCAGGCGAGGGGAAGGTTTTGGTAGTATTTTCCTCAATTCTTGATTGCCTAAAATTTCTTAGTCATGAGAATTGAAGCTAAGTGCTTCATACTCAGACGCGGATTTCTTTACTCAATGCATTATGCACATTGTCCCATTTTAAAGATTTTTCTAATCATATTAACTTTTATTAATGTCACAGAATTTTGCTGACCTTTCCAGTTTTTCTTAGGATGCTTTTCTTGGACAAGCAACTAAGAGAAGGAAAGCCAGTGTACTTGTAAGAAAGTATTTTGCCATATGTTGCTTTCCACGAAACATGGACCTTCGAAACACAAACAAACCTAATACTTACTGTTTTCATTTCCGTACTCAGCAGTCAGTGATGAGATGTTTATAGTTAGCATCTG
>ML675604.1:40755171-40804562 GCA_007922155.1 Mesoclemmys tuberculata | reverse complement strand
CATCTGGATATTATTATTGTGCTATAATGCCATTTATCTGATTTCAGTATTACTAAGGTCCACAAACACCATTAATAATTATATACTCTATTCTCCTAGGTTCACAGGATCATCATGTAGTCCACAAGGCACGAAGTGTAGATTTTAATATACATGGTTTCTGTCAATATAGGATAACATACACCCTCTTGAATGCTTATAAGAAACACCTGGGTGCTCTCTCTCTACTCTAAATGGACATACTGTGATAATCACCCCCAAAGACTGATGGGTCACTCAACACAATTCCTTATTCCACAACTGCAAGAAATGCAAATAAACCAGCAGTAGAACTGTATCTAATTAAAAACACAACCAACTAGCATAGAGGAAAAAGCTAAAGTATGGAATACCAAAAAACTGTTGTGTACATACGCCTGAATGTGTTTTAAATGGTGTATAAACTGACCCAGCTACCTAACAACTGTTATGCAACCACAGGATATACAAGCCAGTTGTGGGGCCTGGCTCATTACTGGGAGGTACTGGGAACATGAAAGCAGTGCATACCTCAAGTTATTCAAGCATGACCTCAAGGAGAGTTGTGAACAGGTCCTGAAAAGAATCCCATTTAGTCTCTAGCCAAAGTGGATAAAGCAGGACTTCAAAGCAATGTTTCAAGGTAGAGAATAATTAACCTCTTTAAGAAGTACACTGATCTTCTCTCCAACTCATGCAAGATAGTGTACAGGCTTAAACCAACATCTTTGCCAAAGGAAAAGCAAACAGGCTAAACAGACTGAACATATTTGTTGAATTTGCCTTTCCTTTTGTCTTCACCCTATATGATCTATAGTGCACCAGTCTAATTATGTCATTTTAACACAGGGAATTATGTTCCCTTTCAGACTGAGCTTTGTTTCAATCCATTCAGCAATCAATGGTTATGCCATTACAAGAGCTTTGCTTTCATCCACAACTAAAGTAGTTGTTCCTTGCTTTGAAAATAGAGTTGTCTTTTAGACTAAAAAAGGAATTAAAGATGTTTGAGGTATGTCCTGATCTTGCAAGTGAATAACTTAATACAAGTAGTCCTATTGAGCCCAATAGCCCACTCCCACCCTTCCCGCTCTCACCCCCCCAAAAAAACACTACTTGTTTGCATAAACTTTGGGGCCCTAGTTTGTAGATTTGTGCATTACCACCAATTCAGTTCCTGATGCAATTTAGGATGGACTACCAATATAATGTAATCTGTAGAAGGGGGCAAAAAAAAGTGGGCTTGTGCCATTTTTTCCTTCTTTAAACTGCATAAGGAAAGGCTGAAAATATTTTCCCTTTGAACTTTTTTTTATATATATATATATATATATATATATATATATATATATATATATCCCATCTATACGAAAAGAAACTGGAGAATTAATGAAGTAACTTCATCATAAGAGACTCAGACTATAAGGTCAGAAGGGACCATTATGATCATCTAGAGCAGAGGTTCCCAACCTTTTACTCAGCATGACCCCATTTAAACACTGAAAAATGTTGGTGACCCAAGTAGACAAGTCAGGGCATTGCAATGCTTATGGTATTTAATTTTTTCATTTAAAACATTTAAAATCATTTTAACATTTTTTTTAAATTAAAAATACAAGATTGAATACAAAGCCTAAAATAGCTATTAAATCCATTTATCTGATATTTATTAATTTTGCTTTTAACTGCGGATTATATTTATTGTGTGGTCATACTGTTAAACCACCCTAGATTTCACAGTTGCTTAATTGAGACTTAAAAAGTGTGGGAAGGGGGCACACTGCAGAGATTCTGGGCACTGCTGCTACGTATAGGTATCCAGCAACAGTCTGCTGTAATGGAGGCTGTTCCCTGGTGCTGTCTCAGTTTTGCCCTGTGTGGCTCTCACTCCCAGATCAGCCCAGACACCTGAGGATACAAAATGACTTAAAGCCCCTTATCCCTTTTCCCCTGGGCTGCAAGTTTTGGTGTGCTGCACCATCTTTAGTGCCTTGCAGTAACTGTCCTCATTCATCTCGCTTAGGCCCCATTCACAACATTGTGACCACACCCTCTCCTACCCCAGGCAGCCCCACACCCAGCACTGACACCCCTTGCTCTTCTGCCCCCAGCAGCCCCCCAGCACTGTGACACCCCCATGTCTCCTGCCCCTGACAGCCCCACATGGAGCACTGTTACACCCCCCCCCCCATCTCTCCTGCCCACTGGTAGGATAGGGTGATTAGGGTGTAGCCTATTACAGATTCTAAACTATTTTAAGAGAAGATTCCATATTCAGCAGTAATACAGGCTGTTATAATGTAAGATATTAGCTTAAACAGTTAGGCCTATGAGCCTTACCATAAGTAAACTGACCTGCAGTGACCCTAAGTCACAAAACAGCCTAAGCTTATTTTGTAATATGCAGTTTTGCTGAGATCTTGCTTAAAACGCTGACAAGGTAACTGTAAGAAGTCAGCTGATAACCAATTTAGGGTCTTTTGAGATAAGAACATCAGCAGATGAATAGCAATAATATTGCCATAGCAACCAATTAATTTATGTGTTAATGATTTTGGGATAATTAACATTAACTTATAGAATAAGGAGCCCCTGATATTATTAGGGTGAAGACATTAGTTATGGGCAGAGGATTGAGAACACTTATGAAAATTCATGGCAGCCATCAGATCCTATAGTAGGCCAAACCACAAGTTAGGCAGAGGAGACCTTGACCACCAGCACTGTGGACCAGTGCCTACCTTTCCACATCTAGGTCTCCGCAAGAATTGTGTGGGTATGCATATATGACAAGATGGAAAATTAAATGAATACTGTACTATTGCTAACTTCTGGTCGGGATCGGAACATTTGTGGTTTTACTAACAGTACTAATAAAAATATTGAAAACTTCGTTTTTTCTAAATGTGAGTATTGTCACTGTGCACATTGAGGTTTCCAACCAAACAGTAATTCTAATCCTGCTCTGCCTGATCCTGGGGCTAGAACCTATCAAACCTCATGGGTTTAATTACTTTGCTAATTGGAGATTTCAAATAATCAACATACAAGTACATCAATATATAACCAATGTGCAAATCAACAGATCAGGTAACAATGAATAGGTGGAAATAGGGGGAGCAGGTCTTGGAATGCAGTAAGGGGAGGAGCAATTATGGGGATAGTGGGTAGGAGATGTTTTTGGAGTTCAGGCGGTGGGAGCTAGATGGAGCAGAAGGGATGGATGTTTGGAATGGGGACATGTGGATGAGTGGGAGAGGCACCTGTCAGCTTCATATCCCCTTCCCAAAAAAGTGCCAGCATATGGGGGGCCCCCCAAATCATTTAGGGGCGGTATGATTCCTCCATCCATCTAGGATTTGAGGGCCCTTGTCCTTCTGGGGAGGTCTGAGCCCATCTCCCTCCTTTCAAGTGTGCCAGTAGGTGGTTAAGCCCTGCCCTTCCAAGTGAGAAGGTGAGACTAGGCAACTCGGAGTGTATACCAAGAACACACTAATAACACTGGGCTGATAAGCATACACGTAGTTTGACTTCTATACTTGGGAGTTGTGCCCTCCAACACCTGCCCCTCCCCCTTTCTGTTTTCAGGGTGGGGGAAGGCAAGCGTGATGGTCACTGAACACGGTGGATGTTGACACTTGCTGGAGCCACCTGCTGTCACCATGCAGGGCTGGCTTGAGCCACCTGGCGCAACCGCTCACCCCCACGAACTTTTCTCTGCACTCCCCTAGGGGAGCATGCTTCACTGTTGGAAAAAACTCTGTAGATCCAGAGACAATGTGCAGGGAGGTCACATGTCACCTCACCCCCACTATCAACTGTTACATGTCACCTCCGGGTAAAGGAGAGGGCCTGCCTAGGACTCGAGTTGTTCAGGGGTGGCCAAACCTTTAAATTGTGCCTCTCCCCTCCCATTAACGTATGGAGTTTGGGGTGGCAATGTCCCCCCAATCTCCACCCATGGTGATGTATATCACAGGCCCGTCCTGCTGCCTCGCTGCTGGAGAGAACACTTCCTGACATACGTGATCAGTTTACATCTCACAGCTGTTGTCTCATACTGTGTTTATCTCCATGGGGTGTTCTCATTCAGCTGGGAACATCTCATTGATATGAATGGGCCACTTTACACATGCATCTGCACTGCAGCATAGGAAGCTCAGAGAGGGATGAAGGCCTCTCACTCCATCCTCCCTCTCTCCCTTCCCTAAAAAGTCCCCCTTTCAGTATTATCCTATGCTAGAGATCTGCTTAAAGCAAAGTATGTGCTAATTATTAATTTCATAAATATTATAGCAGAGCACTAGCTCTGCTACGGTTCAGACTGAGAAAGCTTTTTCTGTGTAAAGGCTGATATTTATAAAAAAGTGTTCGGAAATCTGCAGGCATGCCTGGATTGTCTTGAATTTTACTGTGCTTTATAGCGGAATAAGGTAGGGTTAGTGAACCAAATTTGGCATCTTCACCAAGACCTTCCCAAGACACAGTCTTCTGACAAAAGCGTTTCTTCAAGTTCACAGATTCTACCCGCTTTTTTGTGCACACCTGGCTTCTAAAATGTTAATGTTTTAATGGAATAGGGAGGGGAGGGTAAGCTGGAAAGGGAAGCATGGGGTCTATACACTGTGGGGAATACAGCAGAAGAGACAAACACACCAATCTTCTCTCACATTCCCTCAGAAAAGGATCTAAGGGGTTATAGTGGATCACAAACTAAACATGAGTCAACCATCTAACATGGCTGTGAAAAAGCAAACATCATTCTGGGATGTATTAGCAGGAATACTGTATGCAAGGCACAAGTAGTAATTCTTCCACTCTACTCAGAATAAGGTCTCAACTGAAGTACGGTGTCCAGTTCTGGATACCATACTTCTGGAAAGTTGCAGATAAATTGGAGAAATTCCTGAGGAGAGCAACAAAAATGACTAAAGGTCTAGAAAACATCATCTACAAGGGGTTGTTTCATCTGGAGAAGACTAAGGAGGAACATGGTACCATCTTCAAGGATATAAAAGGCTGTCATAAAGAGGAGCATGATAAACTGTCCTCCTTATCCACTGAGGAAAAAACAAGATGTAAAGGGCTTAAATTTCAGCAAAAAAGATTTGAATTAGACATAAGGAAAACCTTCCTAACTGCAAGGCTGTTAAGCACCGGAACAAATTACCTACCATTAATGGAGATTTTTAAGAACAAGGTAGACAAACATCTGTCAGGATGATCTAGAGCAGGGGTCTCAAACACGCGGCCCGCGGGCCAACTGCGGCCCGCGGGCTTGTGTTATGTGGCCCGCAGTCCGAATCCGGGCCGCAGGCTTGTGCTGTGAGCGTTTTCTGAGCGGAGCTCAGGCAAGTTGTGAGCTCTTAAAACGGCAATGTCCGAGTAAAAAGGGGAATGGCCGCCGAATGTGGCCCCACAGGCAGATTTAACGGCGGAGAGTGGAGTGTGCCGGTCCCTGTGAGAGCCTCTCTCTCCTACTGCGCCGCCGAATTTTACCCTGCGGGGATTTTTTTCGGCGGAGGGTAGAGCACGAAAGTATGAGCAGAGTAGTGTGTGTTAGGTGTGGCCCCCCTGAACTCAACTTAAGGGAAATGTGGCCCGCCATAGCAATTGAGTTTGAGACCCCTGATCTAGAGAATACTTAGTCCAGCCTCTGTGCAGGGGATTGGACTGGATGATCTAAGTCCCTTCCATCCTACATTTCTATGATTCTATACTTAAAGTTACTATAACCACCATATAATAAAACTGCCAAGTTCGTGGGACATAGACATTTCAGACATGGTCTCTCACCAGCTCTTGGAAATCACACACTCCAAACATTTCAAAGCAAGACCTCTTCTACCATTCCACTGTAACAAAGGGTGTGGGGGTGAAGAGAGGAAGGGAGAGCACTTAGGAATCACATAGCAACTGTTTGGGCCTACTACAGAGATTAGTAGACCGAAACACAGAAAACCTGGCTCTATTCCCAACTGTGCCATGAACGCACCGAATGACTTTGGCCAAGTAGGTTCACCTCTCTGTGTCTTATTCTCTTTGTACAGATTGGTGAAAGTAATGATGTTTCCCTTTTTCAAATCTACTGATGAAAAGGATTATGTAAGAACTAGGTACTATCTTACCACAGGAGTATCTGAATTCCACATGTACATGGTTACTACTACTGCCTCAGCGACCACCACTTCCTACCAACACAATCTCTCCTTCTGCTCAAAAAAACTAGAAAATTGAAACGGCAAAAAACTTCATTAACTTAAATTGGGATTTCCTCCAAAGACCCCTTTCCCCTCAGCTTTCCAAGAACTCAGCTCATCTCCAGATTTTGTCAGTCAGGTATTTTTATTTGGCATACAACGAAGCTACAATGAATTAATCAAACTCAGGTGTGAGGGTGGGTATATGTGTACCACACACTCAACATACATAATCATGAATCAGATTATACACATGCTTACACTTAATATATCATATCACACACCTTATGATTGATCTACCAGTTTTTGTAGTCAACCCCCATCTAAATCATGAGCTGTTAATATGCTGCATTAATTGCTAAACCACAGCTGCAAGCTATGACACATTACTATCTTTTCAACTAGCTACATCTTTTACATATTGACAAGTACTGTAAATTCATGCTTTATTCATTATTTCATGCCCTTGCTCACAACGGAGGTACAGCCTACAGTTAAGGTTGCCCAGCAATAGTTCATGCCCTTCCAGAACACAGAGGACAGCAAAATCCAAATTTATGAAAACCAGGAAAAACGGGGTTAAAGTACATGCCCACTAACCCTTAACTCTGCCCCCTTTGAGCGCTCCAAAACACCCCTACTTGCACTCTGCCTTTTCACTACGAAGGATAAGTGCTACCTCCACCTACCCTACACTCAACCACTTAGGCCAGGTCTACACTAGGAAATTAGGTCGATATAACTACATCATTCGGGGTGTTAAAAATCCACACCCCAAGCGACACAATTGAACTGACCGAACCCCACATGGGCCTAGTGATGCCCTGGCCAGAGCCGCACTGCTCCCAGCCGCAAGCAGCACCATGCAGCGGCTGCTCCCCTCTTCCAGCCTGCCCATTCCCCCCACCCCTCTCCCATGTGGGCCAAGCGCACCACTCCCAGCCCCAAGAAGCACCCCAGCCACTCACCCTTCCCAGCCTGCCCCTTCCCCCTGTTCCTCTCTCATGTGATGTTGACCCAGCCACTCTAGCCCACCATAAGAGCAAAACTGAGTGGTGTGGCCCTCACAGTTGAAAGTTTGAGGACTCCTGAAACAGACCCAAATCTTTCAAGCCTCTTTCATCTCTAAAGCAGTAAAGAGGCAGAAGCCTCTTAATATATACTTATTCGCAGGTCAAATTACAAGGTAATATTCATCTCTCAACATGGCACTCTGAAAAAACCCTCCTCTACAGGAAGGAAAATAGAGAAAATACAGAAATTGTGCTTTCAGAGGAAAAAAATCAGAGGTTAGCAATTGTACAAAATATAAAATTGCTTTCAGTACTTCATATTACTAGGTTTTGATGATTTGCCTTTCTATTATGTACTGATTGCTGTCTGTCTACTAAAACTCATGAAGACTTATCCCTTCATTATATAAGCAAGCAGGAAAGAAATTCATCTTTGCTCTCCCACATTTATAGTGAAAAACACAGTATCAGGAGTAAATCTTAAGAACTGCAAAGATATATCTAGTCTCCCATTCTGATTTTAATCCCCCAAATACCATGCAAAGCTTCAAAGATACCAAATGACAAAGTGTTACAAGTGGAAGAGTTGTTCTATTACAACCAATAGATGCAGGATGAAACTGACCTGGTTTTTTTGTAATTTTCACTTGCCACTCTTGCTGGAATAGCAGGAATCACAGAGTGAAACATGTAAGTATTAAGGCACTTTTGTTTATCAACTTTAAGGTACGTCTACCTTAGCTGGGAGTGTTTTCTCCAATGCAGGTAGGCAGCCGCTAGCTCTACTTGAGCTAGTGTGCTAAAAATAGCAGTGTGGCCACAGTGGCATATATGGCAGCTCAGGTAGTCACACGAGTATGTACCCCCAGGGTCATTCGGGTTTGTGCTCAACTGACTAGCGCAAGTCACTGTGGCCACACTGCCATTTTTAGCATGCTAGCACACTCCCAGCTGCTGTGTACACATACCCTTAGGATGACGTAAGCACTTAAAGTCAACGGGTATTTTAAGCCAGGCTACTAAAACTATAGAAAAATTAAAGCATGGAAATGCTACTTAGCAATAAGCACAATTAAAAGCTACATTTATAAAATTAAGTGCTTCCACTCCAAAAAGGACATAATTTATCAGAAGCTCCTAGAAGTTATTTTAATTAGAATCAAATATCTTTTGTCATGGCATTTTTTTCTGTCAGTTATCTTCAAAGTCAGCAATGTTTTTTCTTTGTTATTACAGTACACACAACACACACAGCATACGACTTAACTTGTCAGTGTAAATATGGTATTTAATGTACAGTAAAAATAATATGAATATGCCACCATTTAATTGCAGAAGAGAGAAAAACTGGCTTCAAAACATAGGCTTGCCCTTCTTAAGTACCCATCAAAGTGAAAGAGTTGGGAGAGCATGAGCAATTGCATTTTTCAATTAATCTAGATAATTGTATGATTTTCTGGGAATTGTAGCCATATTAAACCATATGCTTACAAATTCATATCTTTAAGGGTTCAATCCTACATCCACTTACTACCAAGAATGTAGTCTTTATGTGGTCTATCAATCAGAGCTTTCTAATAAGTCTTTACATGAACAGGTCCCAAAAGAGAACAAGCACACCATAAATATATCACTCAATTACTTCAGTGACAAAACAGTGTTATGGCTATGCCAATATGCACTATCATATTACGTCTGCCAAACCCATAAGAAACCCTATTTCTAAATGGGTGAGCAATAGCGGTAAATCAATGTATTCTGTCTTTCTCAGGTGAAATTTAAAACCATATTTAAGTGTAAAAATTAACATGAGTTCCCAGAAAACAATATAAAATTTTAAAGTTTTGATGCATATTTTTTGAGTCTACAAAAATGGAGGGATTTTTCCTGTTTTGCTGGACAAGGTCTCTCACTGATTCTAGAAAGTTTAAAGTATTTGTTTTACTTTAAAAACAAAACACTCAATGTAACTTACACTTGAGACAGAAATTACTGAAATGAGCTATCTCACCCTTAAAATGCATATTAAGGGTGAAATTCCTGTAAATATAATGGTCCCAATCCTGCAAACGGGCCAAAGCCAAAATTACAAAGGAGCTATGGGATAGTGTCCACAACCTCAATGTGGTCTCAGCTCTGCATATTGCTACCAGGTGGAAGACAGGCAATTCTTAACTGAATTTTCTTGTTTTCATTTGTCTATGTCAGCCAATACCTTTGAATCTGTTCAATATTTTAAAACTGCTGGTGAATTGTTGAAAACAAGACAAAATCTTGACTCACAGACAGATTTGGCTATGGAAATAGACACAGCAGAGCAAACGGATCATTTCTAAATGAAATACCCAGGGATTTGTTAAGGAAAATGCACCTAGAATTTTTGTGGCAATTAATTTCAAGAACAAAAGGCAAAACAAAACACAGCACTGTTCTTTCAGATAGAAACCGATCCATGACACACAATAGTCCTGTCAACTTTCACATCCATTCTCCCCTCCTCCCCCCATCTACTCCACCCCCACCCTGAACAAACAAAAGCAGTTTACTTGCACAACTACCTGCCAAGTACTAAACAAAGTAAATGGAACTCCTTAAGGGTGTCAACAACCCTCACAATGGTCAACTGTGACTACCTTCCACAATTCAAAAAATTACCCTTACTTTAAGAGCCTACTGAACTGCTCAGCACCCATATAAAGAAAAGATTACATAAATATTCAACAAGCAACCTAGGACTTCAAAGGTTTTGTGGAGGGAGGTTGTTTAACTAGATTTATAAACTTTGGTCTCAAACACAACATTGCTGCTGTGCAAGCATAAATAGCCTAGTATTTTAGGAAACCTATGGTTGCCAACTATCCAGGATTGTCCTGGAGCCTCCAGGAATACATCCAATCAAAACTGGCAACCATAAATCGCAACATCTTTATTCTCAGGCATTTGTCTAAATCACTTATTCTATGTCAGTATTTCAACAGCATTTTAATAGTTCTTTAAAGTCATATACACTAGTCTGAATGTGCAGTAATACAGAAAATAATTCTCCCCTCCCGCTTATCGTCCTTGCTCCAAACAAGGTGTACAACGTAAGTTCAGCAAGAATGTGTTTTGGGTTCTACACTTGACCCGTGAAATACAATTTCTACTACAAGGTTTACAGCCAAAATTCCTCTTTAATGTTATATGTCTCAACCCATTTTCTGCCCATCCAACCGTTCACATGACTATGTTGGTTAATTGGAAAAAAAGCATGTACCGCAAATAGTAAAGCAACACCATTACTTCAGATGATAGCTAACCTTTCAAGTTTAGTAGAAACAAATTAACTAAGTATCACTAATGTCTGGCTAACACAAATTGCACTCTAGAACTTAATCCACAGCCCACAATTGTAATAGTTTGTCCATTAATTTTGGCCCCACAACTGCAAATATTTATGCAAGATTGGAGCCTTGAATTAACAAGCCCACATACAAGAGATACCAACATACAAAGGAGAATGCAAATATATTCAGCGACAACATGATTTCTCCACCCATCACCACCACCACCCAAGCAGTTTGTCAGTTTTTTAAATATCAATTTAAAAAAATAAATCCTAACTTTCTTACAAAGGTTATATACACATACAGACACACACGACTATATGCTACACACAACTTTGAACATAATCAATGAGAAAATACCAACCAGACTTTGGTTGCTTTAATACTAAAGGGATCACTAAGTTTCCAAAACCTTTCTAATTCTAATCTATTATTAGTAATTGCCTAAACCTTTTACACTCATATGAAAATGAAATATTAACAATTTCATTTTAGTAAGCATGGCTAAAGGTTTTGTATGTTTCCCTATATCAAGGTTAGATCTTAGATACAGACTCCTTATAAAAGAAACACTTGTGTTGCTCTACAATACCAGATTTTGAGGTTAATTAAGTTATTTCTTTGAGAAAGAAATTCTATTAAACTTTAAATGAGCATGTTAATCAAGGGCCTAATCTTGCAGTCCTTACTCTCACATGCAGCCTTTGCTCATCCAGAGAGCCACAGTCTTCAGACTACTTGCATGGTAAAGTTTGCAGGATCATTCCTTCAATTAGTAATATATTTTACAAAAACTTGACCTTTTAAAATACAAAGACCTTATGTTTTAAAGCTATTTTAATTATCCCTAATTAAAAACATGTACAGTGAGATAAAATTTTAAATTTCAGATCTTTAGGTATAAGAGGCTCTATTTCTATGAATTTTAGCCTAATATATTGTATTTAACATAAAATAAAATTATAAACTGGTGTAACAGATATCATGTGAGGTAATATAATTACAATGTTGCTATTAAAGGAGGATGAAAACCAGTAATTTTTTAAGTCTGTTTTTTCAAAATTAAAAAAAAAGTCTAACTGCTACCATTTAACAACAGCATTAAGCAACATCCATTTATAATGAACGAATTGTAACATTGATCTGTTCCTTATTGAACTGCAGAAATCATAGATTCAAGCATATGCTGCATATGACATAGATAGACTTTCTGTGAACTTCAGGCACTGCCAGAATGTTTTAGCCCAGGGTCTGACAGGCACAAACCAAGTTGAAGGGTCATGTTCTATTGCAGCTTTAAAAAAAAAGGATGGAAAGAAGCAACAGCATAAATAAACACCACACTAAGGGGCCAGGAATTGTTAAACCCACTTTTGCCTGCATCCTAGCAAAGAAAAAAATTAAGACTCCTACCATGTGTCATCTACGTATGAAGGGGCCGGGGATTACATGCCAGAGAAAATTTTCCTCTGTAGCTATTTCCTTTCAAAATCCATCTTGTTCCTTTTTCTTTTTTCATGGCTGTTCTCATTTTTCCTGCATCTCTTTTTAACTGGCTCCTCCTCATCTCCTTCCCTTGTGCTTTCACAGAATGCATAGGGATGGAGTGCAGGTGTCAGAAACCCCATTTGGAGGAGGGCTGTTTTTAACAAGATTGTGGGCCACAGTCTGACCATCCCTGTAATACAGCACATCACACAACCTGAATATTAAACTGGCTTGGATCTGGCCACTGTTCATAGACTGAAAACTGTGAAGGACTCAAACAACAAAAGAAAATACTGTTTCAATTGATACGTTGGAGAGATGTCAGTGGGGTCCTGCAGATATTGGTAGCAGACCCAACATCTTTATTGATGATCAGGAAGAAAGGATGAATAGTAACACTGTATTTCTATTCATACTCTCCGACTTATAAGAATTTAAAACAAAGGATGCTGGAGTAGAATTAGAATGAGCTTTAGCTTGGAAAACTGCAGGCTAATGCATGAGAACAGAAATCAGTCAAAGGAATATACCTATAAAGTAGTAATACTGTTAAAAACTTTGGGGGTTCTAGCAGGCAGTAAAGTGGATGTGTCTTTGGCTGCATGCAAAGCGGCATCTCATCATGGGCTAGAGAGAAAGTCCCTCTCTGTATGGCAGGGATATACCCTCACCTTGCATATTGCATAAACTTTTGAACTCTGATACAAGGAAGATGTCAACAAATTGAAGGGAATTCGTAGAAATAATTAAGGGGCTTCAGAGATTGGCTTATGATAAGGAAAGAATAAATTTGTATAGGTTTACTAAATGTGGGACAGTCAAAAGTATACTAAACATCAGGAAATACACAGTAGGGAACAACCCTTCACTGATAAGTGGATGGACAAGGTGATTTAATAGGTCTTTTCAGTCTCTAGTGTCTTAGATTCTATGTTTATGTACCATACTCTAAACTTCCATATTTTCGTAGCTGATGTTGTCAGAAGATGCTATTTTTCTTCTAACCTTTAAAATAGTCTGACTGAGCAGGTTTGTAATTGATGGAGTTCTGATCAGTATAATACATCAGCACATCCCATGCTTATCACCTGAAACTAAAGGCATTAGCTACTGAAATACTGAGTATATGAAATAAATTAATCCCATCCATGTCTTTCTACAGATGCAATTGTTCAACTCACTCAGGCTTTACCTACTGTCAGAATCCCACATTCTCTTCTACATTAACCTACTCACTATAAATTCTAGGGTACTGACATAACTTTTTGAGGTCTCTGTTAAATACCAAAAGGGCTTCACGTTACATATGAAGATGTGAAATATCATGGAAGCCTAGGACACACAAGTGATTACAACTTCCGCTCCTATTCACTTCTATGTAAATGTACAAGCCTGTGGAAGCAAAGGTCTTGAAGTAGAAATCTCTATATATGGTACATTGATTTAACAGTGTCAAGTCAGTGTTATTTAATATTGCCTTAGCCAGATCACCAGTCTAATTTTTATAGTATGATACATACATGAAGATATTTGATGCTTTAGCATAATACTTTAGCCAACCCTGTAATATCAACTGTAAGGAAAACAAGTTATGCACATCTGGTACTCTTCTTTCCCTTTCCCCAGTGAAGACCTTTACCACACAATACATCAATTATCTTTGCTTAACTTCACATCTGCTTATAGAAATTGTATTATACATCTACAAGTCAGTCGCAAAGGACACAAACCATGCATACCAGCACAACTTCCATCTTTACCTTAGTAAAAGATTAAGAGAGAATTACAAGGTTCAAACCTTCTAACAAAGAGAAAGAAATGTGTTCAGGAGAACAGAACACCACCTTTCTCTTACAATTAAAATGTTACACTTCAGCTTCAATGATAACAGTATTTCCAATTCTCATGAATACATATAGCTTTAATCACAGCAATGTTCTAGTTCAAATTTCAATCAGTAAACTAAGGTCCCAATAGGATGGGGCCCAAACATCTTTTCAAAATCATGCATCCAACTGGGGGGGTGGAGGGGAGAAGAAAAAAAAAGTCTTCTTTACTATTCTTGTATTTAAGGCACCACATGAAGAGGACAGACCCAAATACGCTTTCCACACTACAGTGGAGATGCATGCAGCATGTTTATTACAGAAAAATTCACATTATACTACTATCTAACCATACAGCAAAGACAGCAATTCCATTCCTCACATATCACTCGTCTAACATGCTCACATATCACTCCTTGTCTAACACGTCTTTTATTCTGTATGCTGTATTTCATCGTCTCTGCTTGACTGCACCCCACGCAGTGCACGTGCTGCCACCTGAATATTTGCCCCTCTCTTATTTTCGAGCCATCTGAAACGGTTACAACCCGTTGGGCTTCCCCACCCACACCCCCTCCTCCCAACTTCTGGGGTTTTGTTCTTTAAATTGGGCAAGCCCCACGTTTTCATTGCGCTGTTGTAAACTTACAGCAGTTATCCTAAGAAGAGCAAAAATCTATACACGCGTCTGAGAGGTGGACTCTTCCACGGTCTCACCCTTTTGATTGACTACCTCCCTATCTTTCCGCAAAAGCAAATGAACGCCGAGCGGAAGTCACCATTCAAGCGATTACATGGGGAGGGTAGGAGCTTGGCCAGGAAAGTTCCTAGTCTGGCAGCCAAGCACGGAACCAGACCCCGCCTGTAATTTACCAGGTAAACTCTAAGGTTTACCACCGTACAGGGAAGCACGCAACAGAGACCAGCAGCGTTTCCGAAAGTTGTCCTACCACATACACGCGCCCGCGAGTGCCAGGGGAAAGAAATGAGCATGATCCGGGGCGCAGCGTGTCTGCTTTCCTAAAAAATCACACTACGAGGGCCCAATGTGTTTTGGCAGCCGCCTCCCTCCCTCTCTCTCTGGGGGAAAGATTCGGGGCGGCGGGTTCAGGCCGTGTTCAAAGTGGGATTGTTGCAACCCAGCCAGACACCCGTCCTCGCCCCTCCGCGTTCCAGAGCCGTGCGCTGCAGCAGCGGGGCTTTTCCCACCCCCGCCTGATCACACTCCTTGTGCCTAGGGGCGCGCGCGGGGCAAGCCAGCCCAGCGCAGGAAACTTCGGGCTGGCTGCGTTTGACGGCCGGCCCGGCTCGCCCGCTGCGTTTCAGGGAATGAGCCCGAAGGGAGACACACCCCGCTCCACCCTGCCCGGAGCTGGGGAGAAACCCGCCCGGGGCTGGGGCCGGAGCGGAGAAAGTTGCACGAACAATGAGAGCAGCAACAGCTCCCGCGCGGACGCTACCTGGGGAACCGGCGGGCGGGCAGGGAGAGCGGGCACGAGACGGTGCTCCGCCCGCCTCGCGCTCCCCCGCAAGCCCCGCAGCGCGCCGGCGGTGCGATCCCCGGGGCGGCGAGAGCCCGCCCGCCCTACCTGCTCCCACCGCGGAACGCGGGCTGTGTCTGGCCCCGGGCCCCGCACCGAGCGCGGTCAGACCGCCCAGCCCCTGCGAGCCCCGAGACCGTGCCCACGCCCGGGGCGCCGGAGCCCGGCCAGCTGCCGCACCACCCCGCGGCTCGGAGCGGGACGCCCCCTGCGCTGCTCGGCTCCCCCGGGGGGAGGCAGCCCGGGCCGGAGCGGGCCCCCCCTCACCTGGCGAGCGCCGAGCTGCAGCGGCCAGCTCGGGCTTTCCCCCGGGCAACCCCCCCGCCCTGGCGGGGCCGCTTACCTGCGGCGAACTGGGCTCGGGCTGCTCCGAGCAGGGCCGGCGAGGGGCCGGCCAGCAGGGCGAGCAGCGGCAGCCAGGCGGCGGCTCCCGGCCCCGGCGCCGGCTCCATGGCGAGTTTGGAGAAGTTTGGGGGCAGAGAGGCGGTGCTGCCGGCCCCCAGCGCCGCACGGCCGGCGGGCGGGGCAGCGAACCCCTCACCCGGCTGGAGCCGCCGCCTTCTCCCAGGGCCCGCCCCCGAACCGGCCCGCGGGCAGCCCCAGCGCAAGCCCGGCGCTTCCACGCGCGGCGGCGGCAGCTGCTCCCCGTAACTCTCCAGAGTTACTTTGCTGCCGCTCTGCCTGCGCGAGGGGAGGGAGGAGCCGCGCGCGCACGTCAAAGCCTCCGCTTCCCAGCGCTGGGCTGTGGGACTCCGGCCCGGGAGCCCAAACGCCGCCGGAGCGGGGCCCGCCAGCGCCTCCTGCTGTAGACACGCGGACACTCAGCCTGACGGCCGGTCCCTAGCCCCGCAGCTGGCTGCTGTTGCTCGAGCCGCCGGGGCCCGCTCGCCTGGCCTCTCTCTTGGAGCAGCCTCCTCTCCCCGGCCAGCGCGCGCTCACAGTTTCAGCAGGAGACAGAAGGAAACGGGAGAGAGAGGATGGGGACCGTTGCTGTCGCGGGCTGCCGTGGTTTGTTTTCTTCCCAGCAAGGGGAACACAGGGGGAAAGAGGTTGAGGCAAGGATCATACGCTCGTCGCTGCACGGCTAGACGGGAATCATCCTAGGCACGCTTTAGAACTCACTTCTCAGTCCCTGTGGTTTGCTTTGGCTGGACTTCCTCCTTTTATATATATATATATATATATATATATATAGGCACTCACACGGTGTTGGAGAGAGGAGGGTATTCAATGCACCCCCAGATGCAAAGCTAGGCACATTTTGGGAAAAGTCTGTTATACTTATCATTAGATATAATATACACACGCTTTGGCAACACATAAAGCTTGTAATACTACTGTCTCATTTAACTGCCTTAGCAGCAATAAACTATCTACTGGCCTATATCCATATAGGGTCCTGATCCTGATTCCCACATGTTGTCCCCTCGACGTTAATAACACTCTGCCAGGGCAGGATTGTGGCTGTTTATAAGATTCAGACCTAATGTTTGCTATGCAGTAAAAGCCTGACCCTGCACCACTGAATGAATGCAGTGGGAGTTTGGTCCTTAACTTGAATGGGTACAGGATTAACCCCTTTAAAAGTACTTGGCAGATAAAGGCATCAATGTTAACATTTATTATTTACATCAAATTAGATTTTCCCCCCAATTTTTAAATGTGAACTTGCTTACTGAAGTGGGTTTTCTTCTTTGCACAGCAAGTTATAATTAGGGGTGTTACGAAATGATTACAAGAAAACCTGAAACCACTGAAAACCAGGTTTTGTTACAAGCTTGAAAATCAGCCCAGGTTCATCAAAAGGTTTGCAGTGATTCAAAACCCTTTCCAGTCAGTTTGTGCCTGTTGCTAGGTTTGTCATTGAATCCTGCAAAACTCATGGTTTCAGAGCAAAATCGGGTGAAACATAACATTTCAGATGATCCTCTCATTATTTGAATACAAACCACACACAGGTGTGAACTCATGTAAATGGAAATCAAATAAAATATTGTCATAGATTCATGTGTGAGGCAGTACCAAGATTTCTTCAGCTCTACCTGACCCCTGGATTTGTGAAAGGGAAGTGGAATACAGTTCACCTACACCTGTATAGCTGCAATTTAAAATGTAGGCCTCAGTCTTTGGATAAGTCTTCTCAGGATCAGGGCTAAATACACAGAAAACAGAGCACAAAGACTTTTGTCTAAAAAGGAGGTGTTGGCTTTTAAGACTTTTACTGTGTAGAGGAATCAGATTATTGTGCCCAGGTAAATGTTTTATTTGGGTGGAGTGACTGAAAACCAATCCAAATATATTTCTATGGAATACAAATAGCTGTGTTTCAGAGAACACTGAGTCTTTGTTTAAACTGACAGAAACAGGGACATACAAAGTTATGTGCACATGACACATTAACTCCTGATCTAACTGCACTGGTATTCTAGGTGTTACAGGAACAATGAGCCATCTACTGATTTCAAATACATATACTGCAGTTCAATGATTAAGGAGAATCCAAGATACTTTGTTAGCCCTGATTTTGGATGTATTGTTTTAAATTAAATCTCAATATTATCTTCAATTCAGGTTTTTGTATACATATGAATACCAACAGCTATAGCTACAATATATTTACAAGTGATTTATCCAAACTAATTTTCACATCTTCCAGTGGTGGAGTTTTGTGATTTCCTCTCTTTCCCACCACTCAAAGGCCCCTCATTACAGCCAACATTATTCAAGTTAAGGAGCAATGACTGGACCGTCTTCCTTCAGAATTAATTCTGCTTCTTAATTGAGTGGAGAGGTCACCAGTGAATAGAGCAACTGCAAAGTACAGGGCCTTTCCTTCCCTAAGGTATGTGCAGAGTATCTGTGGTGTTCAAATCCATGTTAGCTCACAGAGAAATTCTTTTAATGTGTAATAAGCACACTTTAAAATACTTACATTGATATATCAGGTTTGAGATCATTAGTAATGTGATAGGAATGGATTCATTATTCTTGCTTTTACATTGTTACAGCTGTGAATGTTTGCTGCCCTTTGCTTCTTTGAATTAAAAGCAAAGTACAGGACATTACATTACATCTAGCTCTTCTTTAAAAAAAATCTTCTGAGCTAAGAGCTGATATGCCATGTGTAAACCTGAGGTCCACTAAAACAGCAGCGACAGAAGCCCTCAGATGACTTTCCCTCCCCTTACTCGGGGAGAGGGATTCTGTATCGCATAGAGAGCCCTGAGGAACCCACCATCTTTAATCCCTGATGATTACAGTCTCCACCTAAGGTGAAAAATAAATATCCCCAAACTAGTAAAAGGTTCATGCTTCCAGCACTCTGCTGGATCTCCCCATCCTCTACGTATTTCTCATTAAATCCCCTCCTTTGCACTGTTGGGTGCCACAAAATCAATCATTAACTCAGGAAACCATGACACAGCCAAACTAAAGAAAACTTTTTTAAAATAGCCCCTTTTCACAAAGGACAAGATTTTTTTATCTCAGGACTTGGAGACTATTTTTCTCTGTTAAGAAAAAGCACTTTACTTTGCTATATGTATGAACCTTGGTTTATCATTGACTTGTTTGGTCATTGACTGTGTGTACAGCAGGAGGTCTTTGTTTAGTGACAGGCTGTGGATTCATATCTAGTTGGTTGACATTCAAATTTCTCTAACTGGGAGGCTTTTTATTTCTACCTGTCTTACCACCTAAATCCGATGAGCTTAGATCATACCCACCTGCTGATGTACGGAAGTGCAAATTCCACCCCTCTGCACTGGTGAGGGCCACCATTCCTGTGGGAGAAACTACTGCCCTGAGAGAAGGCTAGGGAAGAATTTCGGCTATCATCTCCCTCCCCCCATCCCAGAGGAAGGGAGTGGAATTGACAGAGACGATAGTTTTAATCTCTGCCATGGGCTTCCTACAAATGGAAGCTACAATAGAAAAATGATGAATCTGCACATCCCCCACAAGGGGGGAAGAGGGAGAGATTGTAGAAAAATTGTACTACTGCAATCCCCTTCCAGAAATATTTTCTGCTAGGTGTCTTCACTGGAGAAAGCTGATGCAGATCGTCAATAAATTTTGTTCGATGATGCCTAGTGAAGATGTGACAGGATGAACTAGCTCTGTAGCGCCCCTGCCAGAGGCCTTATGGCCCTACCTCACCCTGCCCCAGAGTAGAGCAGAAGAGAAGTCCTCCAGGCAGCCTAGAGTGGCTGCAGGATTGCAGCCAATCAGGGGGCTAGAAAGCCACATGAGAGGAAGCCTTGGCCCTAGACCAGTGGTTCTCAACCTTTCTAATGCCGTGACCCCGCAATACAGTTCCTCATATTGCGGTGACCCCAAACCAAAAAATAATTTTGGTGACTACTTCAAAACTGATGACGTCAGCAAGCGCCGGACACACGTAATGCGCTGCTATGGACTGTGGAGCGTTCCCCCCGCTTCCCCCGCCCCTTAGGCCCTGGACGGATAATGCAATCACGTCTGCGCATGCGCGCAGGCATTCAGTTTGGAACGCGCATCCATAACGGTGTGCGTTCCAGCTGAATAGCGCTGCTACAGATGGTAGCGCGACTTCTCAGTGGCTAAAGCCATCGGAAATATGTATTTTCCGATGGCTTTAGGCGACCCCTGTGTTTTGGTCGTTCGACCCCCGCCGGGGTCGCGACCCACAGGTTGAGAACCGCTGCCCTAGACAGAGTAGTCAGTTACTGTCTGAAGAAAGAGTCCTGGTTTGTTGGAAGAGCTCTAGGCCTGTGGTTAGCTTCCTGCAGGCAGGATTGAGTGCACAGAAAGTTGCTGAAGAGCACCAGTAGGCTGGACAGGTCAGTTTGGGTAGGCTGAGCTCAAGGGATTGTCTAGAATTTAGTGAGACCAGGCAAATGTACTGTGATGTATCCTGCTGCTCTAGTTGCAGACTAAGACCAGGGAGGATTGCTAAAAAAAGCCAAGTGAGGGTACTGAGTTAGGCCCTTGTTGCACTGTTGAAGGTAGTATCTTCAGGAAGGAAGCCTTAGTGTTGTGGCCCTATACTAGGGCAGTGAAAAGACCTAGACCCTATATGCTCTGGAATGGGTGGGAGGAGGAATAGTGTGTCTGACTCAGCTGGAGTGACCTTCTGAGAACCATCAATGGAGAGAGATGCCTGTAAGAGGTGGGTGCTATCTTCTTGTAAGACCAAAGAAAGAAGCAGGCTCACACCCAGTCAGAAAGAGGGTGCCTGTGCAAGGCGTGTGCTAATATTGTTATAGAGGGGCAAGTGATACATTTTCTCATGAGCCCACAAACACTTTGTCTGTAGCCTGATTTTTTGGGTGTTTTAGCTATTTGAATGGGGTTCTAGACTTGCCAATTGATCTGATCAGAAGATAATTAGGTTCTTGTCCTGAACCAGGCTCCAGAAGTGTTTTATAGGGTGCACAACAGGAAGATTCTTAGTGATAACCAATCTTGTATAATTTTATACAAGCTTCTATTAAGATAGGCAAATGACTGATATAGAGAAAATGAATGATTAAATGGATAATACAATCTTCATTTTAGAGACTCATGGTATATGTATTTCTACTACATGCTTTGGCTTAATATACTCACACCCTTCCCTGATGACCTGGTTGAGAGAGATGTCTGGTTCCTCAACGTTTGGGTAGAAGGGTGGAGTAGGCAGTGCTTGAGAGCTAAGAACTATAAGACTGACACTACAAATAATACTCAGTATAAATGAAAAACAAAATCTTAACATTAACTAAAAAACAGGAGTAGCTGATGATCTATCGCCTCAAATAGCCTGATCTGCCCCTTCTTATACACTCTTCAATAGGTTTCTACATAACATTTTGTAATAGTACATTTAAGAAGAATGCAGTAAGATATAATGCTACGGCTCTCTGGAGAGTTCACAGCCAATAAGCAGTAGGTTACAACCAGAAGCAGCAAAACCAATACTCCTCTCCTAATGCCAGATCTAATATTCTGTTAATATTAAGTGTGCCAATTAAGACTTTTTTCCTTCCCTCTTTCAAATTTTGGACAAAACTTGAGTTAATTTTCAGGGGGTAAAGATTCAGCTTTGGAGCATCTGTTAATGAAAATACAACATAACTGAAATTTCCAAATGTTTAATATAGATAATACTACCAAATCTGTATCTCCACACAGCGATAAATCTTGTCTGGTTGACAAATGGAGATGTGGTGAAAATGGCTGACTGAAACAGTTACGTAAAGGCACCAGAGAGACTCTAGATGAAGGGGTGAATGTTGCCATCAACTCTAATCTTCATAAACAGGAGATAAGACAGTTGTGTCACACTTGACCTGGGTCCCTTGGCTTGTCAGGGACATCACTACTATCTCCGCTTAGTGTGAGGAAGCAGTTCCACAACTGTACCGGCCTCTGGTAACACAAGCACTATCTTCTAAGCCTGTGCAGTCCCCCTTCTCTCTTTACAAGCTAACAGTAGGTACAATGCAACCTCCGATTCCTCCCACCTGCTCTCGGGAGTGGTCACGCACTGTTCCACTGAGCACCCACAGAATTCACAGATGTGTTTCTTCAAAAGAAGCTGGTGCGTACTATTCATCAGTTTCACCTCAGGATCACCACTCTGCTCAACACATACATCTTTGAGCAATGTTTCTCTCTCAAAGAATAGAGATTCAAGTAATAGCTAGTTGATAGAAGTATTTGAAAGAAAGGTTTACATACAAAATCATAACATGTATTCTAGAACCTAGTGTTGCTCACTAGCATGGTGTAGGATGTGATCCTTTTTTGTGAAACAAGCTATGCTCCCAGCTTGTCCTCCCGGTAAAGGGTGCAAAGTGCAGCTCGGTTCCTACAATTATAGTAAGAAAATCTACTGTCTTCATTTGTAAACAGGACTACCTCCTGCTGGTTTATCTTCCTGTAAACCACCTCTCCGGAAGATTTCACAATTCCTTCATTAGCATTTGGCTCAGACTTTAAATGGGTTTCCCTTGTGGACTCTACAATACTCATTTTACATGTAGCCGGAGCCAGATAAAATGTCTCTTGCCTGAAAGAACCTTGTTTACCATTTTTTGGTGGCCAGCACCAAGCCTCAGACCTAGAGAACATAATTTTCAGTATCTATACAAAACTTCTTACATATAATCCATGCATACATTTCACAATGATTAAGGACCACTGTGACAGTCTTTCACTAGAGACCTTACATGATACTCTTCGGTAAGTTTAGGTAGGTATCATCAGACCCAGAGGATCCCTGTAATCTTTAAGTACCTCTGGACCCTCTGTCAGTTGTCACCAAGAGGTCTATGGGTCTACTTAGTTTGCACTTCTCTCCTATCTTTCAATGGAGGATGCCAAAACACCTTAAACATGTGAATTAGTTAAACTCCACAACAGTTTGGCACAGAGAAAATAAGTGAGTGACAGAAGGTCAGTGGTAGACCCAGGAATAAAATTAGAGTCCTGATTCCCATTCTCTTACTGTCATCAACTTTGTGATTCTGATCTCTGTTGGTATAGCTCAAAATGGTGTGTTTTTTGTTTGCCATACAGAGTAGTATTTTCAAGTATGCTCAGTTCTGATTCCACTCTTATCTCATTGATTTCAATCCGTGCAGAGTCAAGCCAATACTGAGTGCTTTGAAAATCCTCTCCATTGACTTTTCATCTCTCAAATGAGGAAAATACTTAATAATGGATAATTTACTCTATAAAGGTAGCCATTTTCTCTGCTTACAGAATATCCATATGCAAATGATAGCATTAATTTATTCAAAATTATGCAAGCATTTTTGTGTGCATTTTTAAAATTCTATAGATTGCTTAAAAAAGTTTTATTTGAATATTTTTATATTAGACAGGTTGGGCTGTTGATTAGCTGTGATTGGTCAGGGCAGTCACATGGCATTGTTACTGTTTCTTGAGTGTGCATGTATTTCTGGTGCAAATACCTGCACATGCAAACTTAAAATTTATGCCAAAGAATGTGAGAATTATTTGCATAAAGTGAACTAAAAAGTGAACAAGGAGGGAGTGAATGCATTGAAAAGCAAATTAATATGCTCACAAATCATTTTACACTATTCATCCAACTCTAAGCCCTACAATTATGTGATTCAGACAGCTAGCATTCCAAGAAGATTTACTACTCCTCTGCCATACTTACCACTTGTGTAAGCAGGTATAATTTCACTAAATATAGGGCTGAAACAGGCTTACTGTGACCCAATAAGTGGGTCATATTAATTTGACCTCTTGTTGTGCAACTCCTACTGACAATTAGTTATCTAATTCTAGGGAACAAGGACTGTCTACTGATTAGGGCACCAGCATAGGACTTGGGAGACCCACATTCAATTTCCTGCCCCTCCAAAAACTTCCTGAGTGACGCTGGGTACGTCATGTAGCCTCTATCTGCCCCAGTTCCCATCTGTAAAATGGAGATAATAGTACGTCTCTACTTCACTGGGGCAGTATTTGGGAGGATAAACCCATTAAAGATGCACTGTTCATCACCAGATTTCAGTGTTCTGTAGGAGGTAAATATTATAGTTATGAAGGTAAAATCCCATGCATCAAGCTGAGAATTCTAGAGTACGGTACTGTGAGAGATTGGGGAGAGCAGGCTTAAATCATGGCTCCATGGAAATCAGTGGAGGAGGTGGGGTTGCCATTGACATCAGTGGAGCCAAGATTTTACCCTGGCCATTTGGAGTGATTATATCTATTTTACACAATGAAGGAACGAAGTACATGGTTGCCCCCTTTCCAGAACATTCAGAGTGTTGACTGTTTGAGCATGGGTCAATCTGACATGCTCAACACTTTTAGATATTTTTCACAACTGTTTAGTATAAAATCTAACTGACCACAAGGTCACAGCAGAGACATCTGAGACAAAATAGGCCCCCGAAATGCATTGGTATTTGTCACAACCTGGCCCCATTATGAAGAAAAAGGTCTGAGATTTCATTTGAAAGGTGTGATTTAGCTAGGAAGAGTAATGACATTGAAGTTGTCCATAGCCTCTAGACCTTTCACAATGCTATTATATCCAGTGGTGCTACATCCAGTGATCAGCTTAAGGCGCATCAGGAGACTATTTATCTGTACAATCAACAGAGAAGTCAGTCCTTTCCGCTTTAATGCAAACAACATTCTTGAGATTATTATTAGGTCTTTAATTCCACACTTTGCTGAACTCTTCTTCAAAAAGACCATTTAATGTAAACCTTAAAGGGAAATCAAACTTATGAATCAAAACTAACACAGGACTTGGTTGCATGTAACATGCATGTTGGGATTGGTAGTGACTTTGTTTGGCTTATAGAGGCATAAATGTCCAATACAGATCACTTCAAAACCTATTACTGAAATGAAAAAAATCTAGACTTAGATTGGAAGAGAGCAATTACTCTCACTAAAATAATTGTTTGTTACACTGATGGATTCAAAACTTCTTTTATAAGATCCAAATTTGTTCATGTTTCCACCTCTTCCTGGTTAATTGGAAAATGATGCATCTGAGGATAGTTGCGGAGCCTCCCTGAATATAAAATTATCTAAAAAAAACAATCCTGAGCACAAAGAAGCTGGAATCAGCAACAATAGTAAAAAGCATTATCCATTCCTCTAGCACATTTGTCTATTTAAAGGTTCTCTCTGTTAAGCAGGGGGGTGGCCATGATTTAAATAAAAGAGGCTCAAGGAGCCAGTATGATTCAGACATAAAATATGTGAAAGTAATGATAGCAGGGAATGAAAAGTGAACTCTGCCACCAGTCCATGCTCCAGGGAGGAGAACATGATTAATGACAAAGGCCACAATGCTCTCCATTTTACCAGTGCAGCTCCATTGACTGCAAATTGAAAGCAAAATTGGAGCCCATGTCCATAAACTTGTGTCCTGTAGCAGTTCTGCTGGCCTTTCTAACAAAGGAGGGTTCCCATGGGATAGTCTCACCATGGTCCAAGTTTGAATTGGTCTTCTATCCACTATCTTGCAATAAGAGATGGATACGAAGCGCCAACCCTCTTTAAGTTAGTGTCCCCATCTCATTTTTGTTCTACTAAGTGGATTCTAACACTGAAACTGGTATGTCCTACCTTTCCATCAGGGGGAAAATACAGTATGTTTACCTATTTCTTCTTTTTCCTCTTATAAAAACTGTCATTTTGAAAGTTCAAAAAGGGTTTTTAAAGAAATGATAGACAAGATGGCACCCTGGAACAATCATTCCAGGCAGATTTTAACCCTGAGGGAAATTGACTCATGTCACACATTAATGTACTCGGCAGATTCACAACTAATTACTTGTTTCCTATATAGCGATTGCTAATGTCACTTCAGATAATCCTTATTAGAACAGTCTCAGATACTGCTAAACTTCTCTTCCTTCCAGGAGAGTCTTAACCGATAAATTTTACAAACTCATGAGGACTTTGTCTCTTGGGTCCAACAAGAATTTTTCTGGTTGCCTTCAGATTATTACTGCTTGAACACTACATATTTTTACTGCAAGGTTACAGTATAGCTGTTGTATATTAGCCATAAAGAGCAAGGTTCCCCTTTTCTGTTCTATCCTTGCAGAGCTAAAATATTTTCCTCAGTTACACTTTTTAAAATACTCTACTAAATGGAAAAGGGTCCCAAATACTCCAAAAAGTGTGTGTGACTATCCAGAATAAATGATCATCTACCCTCTAAGATTATTGGCAGTTCAATTATCATGCTGCCTTTGTATTTGCTGGGTTGCAAGTGACTCGCTCTGAATTGGCTCCAATATGCTGATGTATTACATGTTTAAAAATACAACCATTTATTTTTAGTTCTAAATTTAAAACGTACATTTTCTAAAATTCAGGTATGTTGTCTTTTAGCTGGAATGTCCCTGTCCTGCCCCCACTGCTAGATTTCCCATGTTTTAGAGAATAGTTTCTCAGCCTGTGGTATGGGTGCCCCTTGGGATACCCAAGACACAGGCAGAGGGTATGTGGTGAAAAACCCAGTGAAGGGAGGCCGGTGGCAGCTGCCTGCTTCTCGCCCTGTCCCACCTTCCAGAGTGGAAAATTGAGTGTTGGTACTTACTAACTCTTTCAGAAGTTAGAGGGTACTTGCTACTTAAAATGTTGAGAAACACTGTTTTAGAGGGTAACCAGACAAATTTCAGCAATAAAAGTGAAAATAGCATAGGGAAGGTCAAAACTATTCAAAAGTAAGTAATAAAATTCATCTTAGTAGAGCTAGAATCAAGTGGACAGTGTTGAAAAGTGAAATCCCTGTAGAATGGAATCAGAGGTCAATTCCTTGGGAAATTTGCTTTTAAACCTATTGTTTTTGCAGAGAGGGAATTTTAGACTTTGATTAGGAAAAACATTTTACCAATCACTGTTTTATACTCTAGGTCTAAAAATATATCTCCAATGGCTTCAAAACTTCTCTTGACTTCAGTGGAAGCAGGATTAAGCCTAAGAGGACAGTGATGGGTTTTACTAACAGTGTTTCAAGAACTCTGGATATATTTTTCCTTACTGTAGTAAGATGCTTGTTCAAAGAGTTTTTCTATTAGTCAAGAGTTATCACCATCTGATAATGCTTTAAGAGTAGTTTTCAGTATCTATCTTAAATCAACAATGGTAGAGGTGGGTACAGGCTGCAGAGTGAAAGACCCTTGTTCAAGAGCAACCATGGTGGTAGAGGCTGCTTTTAGCAGGCAGAGCAGACATCCTCTAACCTATTTTACAATAGACAGTGTAACATTATCATTCCTACCTGCTGCTGTAAATTAATTCTGAACACACCTTCGTACAGCTGTCGTTTTACCTAGCTACTTTCAGATGTCACCCAGCTCCAGTGAACCATAGGCTTCTGGTTCCCTACCCTGCTGTGCCTCTGCTGCATTACAAAGGTGAAACTTGTTTACAGACTCGGCTGGCACCTGGCAGAGAGTGGTTTTCACTTGCTGTATGGCTGATAACTGGCTCCCTTTGTCCCTGTGTCCATTCTGTTCTGTTCTCCTACACATAGAGTGTAAGCTCTTCAGGGCAGGAACATACTGCATATGTCTTGGCCGCAGCTGGGAGGTGTGATTCCCTGCATGGGTTTACAGACGTTCTAGCTCTGCTTAAAAACAGCAGAGTGGATGTTCTGGCCCAGGTAATGCTGTGGGTTAGCCACCGAGGCTTGGACCAGGAGGTCAGGTGGGGTTGGAGTCAGGCAGCTAACCCAAGCCAGAGACTATGCAGCGAAATGTACACTGATAGTGTTAGCATGCTCTTCCTATCGCAGATAGTGGAAGTCTGTCAAACTGTGCTGGGAACCATACTGTCCAGCTGCAGCGCAGATGTACTCATGTGGTCCTGATTCCTAACTTGGCCCCTCAATGCTACAATTAATTCTTTATAATAAATAGCAATCTAGGGCACACCATTAGACCACTGTTGGCTGGATAATATAAACAACACTGGACAGAGCAGTGGTTCTCAAACTTGTTGTATTGGTGACCCCTTTCACAAAGCAAGCCTCTGAGTGTGACCCTTCCCACCCCTACCCCAGGAAATTAAAAACCATTTTTTATATTTAACACCATGTTCAGTGTCAAATTTGGGCGCTATTGCTTAAAATGAATTTACCTTTTCTGACTGCTTTTAAATTAAGACTAAAACACATTTTTATCAAATTATTGTTATAAGCATAAGTTATATTTTAAGTAGAATTTTATTTTAATACTTGAACAGCAATTAATTACCTCAAGCAGCCAAATCGGTGAGATCAGTGATGTTTGTTTGACACACACAGTTTTATTCCTGGCATTGTTTTAGAAAGGGCACATCTGATGTCATCCTTCTCATCAAGCCAATTTCGAGATTTTTGTCTTCATTGTGAAAAGGCTAGAGAATCCACTCTCGCATTTGTAGGTAGTGGGAAAAGGCAGAAGGACTCTTGAGGCCGCTTCAGACACCAGTGGGTATTCACTTGCAACTGAGCACCAGAACCGGTTTGGAGGCAGCTGTGTGAATTTTGCTGTCACTTAATCGTCATCGATCACGTTGATAAACTGTTCCTGTGCGTGAATATCCTCAGTAGGTAACTGCTCTGCTGTCACACTGAAAAGGTTCTTCACCAGGGAATGAAGTGCTTCTGGCAGCACTGGGAAGTAGTGTGAGAGCTCTTTGCGAAGGGCTCTCAGATGTTCACCAACAGCTGACTTGAGAGCACTATTGGTGTTGACTTCCTCCTCACTGAATCGGGAAAGTATAAAAAAAACATGCCCTATCTGTCTAACTTCCTGCACCACTGATCCAACTTCTTCTGGAAAGCTCTGATTTTATTGGTAAGGTCTATTAATGTTAAACATTTTTCCCTCAAGTGGCTGAGGTCATTAAGGCTATCAAAGATAACTAGGTATGCCAAGCGGAGAAACCATTTCTTGTCACTGAACTTTTTGTTCAGCTCTTCTGTCCTTTCGCAGGAAAAACTCCACCGTCTCTTCATGAAGTATAAAAACATGCTTTAATGCGTGTCCTCTAGAAAGCCATCGGACTTGAGTGTGGAAAAGCAGAACTTCATACCACCCATTTTGTGGCAGAGCTCTCGAAAGAGACAACTATTCAGAGCATGCACTTCAATGTATTTTACTGCTTGTATAACAACATCCATCACAGCATTCAGCTACCCTGGCAATGTCTTTGCATCTAGGACTTGACGATGGATTCTGCAATGAGTGACAATCACAGCAGGTGACACACACTTTACCTTCTGCTGAAAGCCAGACCGTGCACCCATTATAGCTGGAGCACTGTTGGTACAGATACCACAAAGACTTTTTTCCACTCAATGCCACTGCTGTCAAAAAAGACATTCACTTTACTGAAAATGGCGTGTGCTGTTGTGGTTCTTTCAGGTTGTTCACAGAATAAGAACTCATCCTTAACATCCTCAGTTTTAATATACCCTACAAATGTGATCAGTTGTGTGCAGTTACTAACATCAGTTTGATCAAGTTGCAGGCTGAACATGTTGTGAAATGCAGACTGTGAGATGTCTGAGGATATCAAAAAGATTATGCACGAAATTAAACATTCTGATTGCAGTATCATGTGATAGGGAAACAACATTAAGCTTTTTGGCAATATTGTTGCCAAGCATAAGTGACGCTATCTTTGCATGCTGGCAGAATAAGCTCCTCCCCGATTGTAGGCGCTGTTGTGATATGGGCGATTCGTAGCGATACAGCATAAGAAGCTTCCACAGCTGAGGATGTTTGCTGGAGGAAACTTCTATCTGCATCAAGCTTGGCTTTCTTTGTTACTTCTTCTGTATTTGGAAAAAATCCACATTTAAAAAAATGTTTTATGCTCAGGATGTCTAGTTACAAACTGCAGCGACATCGTGGATGGGTTCATCAATTCAGCAGACAACTTCACAGCAAATGATGCATTGTGGTTTCCCTTCCGCCCGTCCCCCCTCCCCCGGGGCCAAATACCAGAGCAAACAATGCTGGTAAAACCATGTTTTATGTAAGACTCCAGCTACTTTTGGTTTTTAGCTGTTTTAACAGAAGTGGTCACTATTTTCAGGACAAAGTATGCACCTGTGTCTGACGGTTAAATAAAGTGCTTCTTCCAATCCAAGCCTCCTCAGGTTTGCAGTCCCGAAGCCCCAGGGCTGACCCTAGGAACAACGGCATACCGGACAAACTTCTACTGCTGCTCTTCCTTTGAAGGCAGAGCAGGACTGGTGAGGAGTTAAGGATGGCGCTGGATGGAAGAGACTTGAGCTGTGTGCCAGATGGGGGGGGGAGGGGGGGCTCACAGCTTCACAGGTGCTAGGGATGGAGCTGACCTCCCCCAAACCCAGCCAGGTCAGAGCTCATTTACAGCCTCTCCAGTCTGGGCTGCAGGAACCAGACAGCCAGCAGCTGGGGTCAGGGCTCCCCTGGGGCTCCAGGTTTCTAAGAACCTGTGGCCTGGCTAGGCATGGTCAAGACTGCTGAGCCAGGTGGGTTTGGGGCTGCGGCTGCTGCGGACAGCCTCCCCGCCCAGAGCGGCGAGGGGGGCGTCAGGTTCTCTCACACACCCTGCTGGGCGGCAGTGGGGCTGCTCCTGACAGCCCTGCTATCTTCCTGGCGCTCTCACACTCCTGCTGCCTAGCCAGGGGTCAGGGCTGCTGCTGGCAACCCTAGCGCCCTGGCAGAGGTTGGGACTGCTGACAGCCCCACGGGGCAGAGCTGCTGCTGCTGGCAACCCTGCCCCCTGCCTGGGGCTGCTCACAACCCTGCCACTTGGCCGCCTGACCAGGCCACTCACAGCCCCGACCAGCAGCTCATGATCCCCGGAACTCAGCATCATGACCCCCAGTTTGAGACCCATTGGCATAGAGCAGCAGATGCCAATATAGACACTAGAATTGAGCAACAAGTTTGCAGATGACACGAAGCTGGGGGGAGTGGTAGATATGCCGGAGGGTAGAGATAGGATACACAGTGATCTAGACAAAAGAAATCTGAGGTTCAACTAGGACAAGTCTGGAGTCCTACGCTTAAGCTGGAAGAATCCCATGCACAGATACAGATTGGTGACTGACTGGCTAGGCAGCAATTCTGCAGAAAAGGACCTTGGGGTTACAGTGGACAAGAAGCTGGATTCGAGTCAGTGTGCCCTTATTGCCAAGAAGGCTAATAGCATATTGGGCTGCATTAATAGGAGCATTGCCAACAGACCCAGGGAAGTGATTATTCCCCTCTATTTGGCACTGATGAGGCCACATTTGGAGTATGGTCCAGTTTTGGGCCTCCCACTAAATGAAGGATGTGGACAAATTGGAGAGAGTGCAGCAGAGGGCAACAAAAATGATTACGGGGCTGGAGCACATGACTTCTGAGGAAATGCTAAGGGAACTAGTTCATTTAGTCTGCAGAAGAGAAGAATGAGGGGGGATTTGATAGCAGGCTTCAACTACCTGAAAGAGAGTTCCAGAGAGGATGGAGCTAAGCTGTTCTCCATGGTGGTAGATGACAGAACAAGGAGCAATAGTCGCAAGCTGAAGGGGGAAGATCTAGGTTGGCTATTAAGAAAAACTTGTTCACTAGGGGGGTGGCGTAGCACTGGAATAGGTTACCTAGAGAGATGGTGAAATCTCCATCTTTAGAGATTTTTTATGCCTGGCTTGACAAAGCCCTGGCTGGGATGATTTAGTGAGGATGAGTCCTGCTTTGAGCAGGGGGTTGGACTAGGTAACCTCTTAAGTTCCTTTCAACCCTAATTTTTTATGGTTCTATGAACAGTACTAGGGTTAGCCTTTGAGGAAACCACTAGCTTACTAGAGAGGGAGAATAACAGCATCATGATTATCAGAAAATGTGGCATTCTTAAAAACAAAGGGTTGGGATTCCTCTGAGCCCCTTGTGGATAAATGGAAAGGCCTTATTTAGATAAGATATGGATTCATAGAAAACTTGTGCTTGCATAGGTGAAGAGAAAGTCCCTTCCCTATCTCCCTCTCTTACTGAAGTAATTAGCCATGGTATGAGATAAAGAATGATTGCCTCACATTTATCAATAGAATTTAATTCTGAATCACTAAATATTCTGTTCAAAAGGGAATATGGTCAACTTAAAAACCACACTTCTGTCTGAATTTTTACCTTCTGTTATCACAACTAACAGAAGATTACTGTAACAGAAAGATTAAAGAGATCTATTTTTCTGCCTGCTTATTTTGTTGTGTTAGAGCACTTTGTTTAGCAATTTTCACTGGTTCTCTTTATATAATCAGTTAGAGCCAGTCCTGCAAACACGTATTAACAAGCGTAGTACTTACTACCCTGAGTAGTTGCTATTAAAATCAATTTCTCCCTTACTAGATCCATATGTCAATTCGCTGCTTTTCCCCCCATGGTCCACTCCAGGAGTGTCTGGTCAGGTCTCAGACCTTGAGCCAGAGAATGCTAGAAATGTAGGGCTCAAAGGGATCTTAAGGCATTAGCAAGTCCAGCACCTGCAACTGAGGCAGAACCAAGTGAGCCGGGAGGGTACCAGGACCTGGGCTCTAGCTGCAGCCAGAATATTTACACCACTGTTTTATAGCCCTGCAGCCTGAGTCGTCCGAGCCCCAGTCAGCTGAGCGTGGCCACCCACAGGTGTTTAATTGCAATATAAACACGCTCCCAAGAAAAACAAGATTATCTATCCAGTCATAAATTCCAGATAGTCTCATTTACTTGTTTCATTTTAGCCCATGCAAGGTTTTTACCTCTGTTGATATAAAGGCTGTAGAGTGCCTGGCACTGTGCACAGATTCCAAAGTGGTTTGTGATCTCCTAATCCCACTGTGTTCAAAGTTCTAGCCTGCCTTGAAGTGAGCATGTGATGGATGGCACACAGTGCTCTGCCCCTCAGCTCTGAATCATACCATTGTTTCTTGTATCTGTGTACTTACCTTGCATCAACCCTCATATCCCACACAGACACCTAAATGTTGCTTTTTTCCTGTCTCTTAAGAACAAACTTGGAGTTTTACTTTATGGTCTTTCTTCATGACTTCTGAAGTGAAATTGAGTTCCAAATATGGAGTCTGCTTTTTACTCTTTTATAGAAAAATAAATCCTGAATTATAATGAGTTTCAATCTGCAGTTATTTTTCTTTTATAAGGCAATGCCTGTTCTCTCTGTGTGGGAAAGATGACAGATTGACAGTCCTGGGAGACTGAAGTCCTCTGTTTATCCACGGAACAGTTACAACATGGGCAGTAAATATTCAAGCTTCCATAAACTGCCCTGCCAATATCCCTCATCTGCATTGCTATGGGAATATTCTGGGGCGAGAGGGTATTTTAGTTTCCATGGCCATTTAGGACTTTGCAGAGACTGCCCACAATGGTGATGGTAGTTTTTGTGATGTAGATATGTGAGAGCATCAGCTCATTTCACAGAGCCATTGAACAGTCATCCGAGGGTAGTGACTTTCATTTAATACTGGCTTGAGCTGCATTTGGACAATGATTTACAGATCAAAGCCTTTGTGTCTCCTTGTCAATCCCCTGTGCCATGCAGCTATCTTGAGTGTCCCTCAAGGCTATTCGTGGTTTGGGCGGGTGGGAGCGGAAAGAGGATATATTTTAAATTTTTGGACTGTGGAAAAACATTATCTGATGATACACGAGGCTGAGTGCACTTACTTGACTACCTTCAAGTCTTAGTGAAATTAATGGGGATACTGAAATATCTTGTGTTTTTGCATGCTGCCACCTTTCGTTTTGCGAGTACCTTTTTCCTTATTCCCCTCTACTTTCAGAACCTGCTTTTAAAAAGCTTGCGTGACTATTAATCTCAGTAAGCACGCACATCTAGGGAGCAAGCAGATGGGTCTGTGTGGAATTTTCAAAGGTCATGGGTGGAGGCATGTGGTGTGCATGTGTGACTGAACAGGGTAGTGCAAGGGTGGTTATTCACACACTGCTTATTTTTAAATTCGCACAGGGCCAATTTAGGAGGATTTAGATCACACAAAATAGTGGCGAGACTGGCGTGACTAGGGCAAGTGCAACCTAGGAGAAGTAGATTAGGGAAGGACTCCAATCTGTAAATTAGGGATGGTCCCCTCCATGGGTTGCTTGGCTAGCCTATTCTAAATCCAGTGAAGCCGCAGTTAAAGTGGGGAATGCTAAAGTGTCCCTTGCATCTTGGGGTGGGAGCTGCAGGGTGACTGCAGACAGAGTTTGGAGAATCAAGAACAAAATGGAAATACTTTATCTATGGCAAATGGAAGGCAGGAAGAAGATGCGGTATGAGGCCCACCTCACTAGAGAAAGCACTGCCATCTTTGGGAGATGGGGATTAATTTAGTTATGTCATCCAAGTTAATCATGATTGGAACCCGCCACTTCCTCTCCAAACACCCAGATATTAGCTGGCTGTGTTATAGCCTAAGAAGGAGCTGTGTCATGACCAGCTAACATTATTTTTTATAGTACTGTAGCACCTAGCCCCAATCATAGACCAAGAACCCGTAGTGCTAGGTGCTGTACAAACTCAGAACAAAAAGGTTATCCCTGCCCCAAAGAGCTTACAGTCTAAGACAAGACAAAGGGTTTTGAATTATATGTCTAGATGAATATTGCGGGGATGTTTCATTTATGTTAAACTAATTCAGTTACACTAACTTGAAACTTGTTTCATCTTCTAGACATGATCTGTGCTGTAGGGAGACTCTCCGTCTTTTATGTTACAGGGCCAGAGCTATTAAGATCCACCTGGCCTGGTTGCCAGGATACAGTTTATTTCTATACCTCTACACAAGGCTTTAGAACCTGACAGCCAGTCCAAAGGTCCTCAGGGAGGATGAATCGGGAGAAACCACTAGTACCTGGAGTGACATGTAAGGGCAAGATAGAGATTTTAGAACGAGGCTGGTATACTGAAGCCCCTTTTCAAGATCTCTCCACTGTACCTATTAAAAGGTGGCTGGCCCCTGCAATTAAAGAAGATCCACCTACCAGAGCAGGTGCTTCCACGTATACCAATCTGGAGTGAGAGGGGGCACATGGCTATAAAGGGCCAGAGGGAGGCTCAGTGGGAGCTGGGCTAGAAGGGAAGAGCAATGCATGCCCAAGACTTCAGGGACTGAGAAAGGCTTCTGTACAAAAAGACCCTGACATCAGAGGAATTTGGAGGCCAGAGCCCAGTGAACAGGAAGTTCCTGTAGGAAACCCTGACTGGGTTTGGCTCTGGAGGCCAGAGCCTTTTAAAGGGGCTCTGAAGAGGAGCAGAGACAGGTTGCAACAGAGTGACCCCTGGCCACAGGAGGGTGTCCAGGAGATGGCTACCCTCATTACCATGCTCATGACACTTGTGCATGTCTGAACATTAGACACCTTCCTGACCGGCCTAATTTTCAATTCCCCTTAGAAACTTGCCAGTTTGCTGGGAGCACAGAAAAGTGACCCCCACCAAGGGTACAACTAATTCTTTGTAAAGTTGTCTCCCAGCGTTTAGCCAATCAGACACAGAGCTGTAAAAATGGCTCTCAGGCAAAAGAATGATTTTCTCTCTGACATCACTTCATCTACAGCTACCATGGGAAAACTCTCCACGTCTCTTGTGTACACTTACGAATATCTAGTCCGTTTGGGAAAGTCTTTTAGGGAATCTATTTTATGGCTGTATGAGAAATATCTTTGCTACCTCCTTGTCTGCTGTTTCATATGCAGTACCTGTTAGTGAGGCTATAAATATGCTGACTCTCTGAAATAGCTATGTTGATTTTTCTGAAACTCTTGCAATTTGGATTCCAGTCCTAGTGAAGCTTACTTATGGTATCCTTTGCACTTCACATGCCTTGCTGAAATATGTAAATTCTTTGGTTCACAAGACCATATTTATAAGAAAAGCAGTGCTCATATACAGATATATTTTATGATTTAATAAAACTGCCATTAGCATGCTGAAGTTTTCTTGAGCTGGTAAACTTTTTTATCCGTTCAGCAAAAGATTTAAAATGCTGCTTTAACTACTATCTCTGATGTGTAAATACTTCATTTTTACTTTGTCAGGCTATACATAGAGTTTGGTAAGATACACATAAAGAAAAGCTATATTTTTTCTGCACTGTAATTGTTTTCACTTCCATTAAAAGAGAGAGGCACAAATAATAGGTAGAATGGAGGCATGCAATCTATGGCATGTCAGTAAATCCTTGATGTCTATTAAAACCCCACCTAAACTTGCAATTCCCTTGACAGAGCACATAGGAAGGCCTTTTTCCATCAGCTATTTGGCTGATGAGATGCCAAATGTCTTTACAGATAGTCTTATAGAAAGGGATAGAAATAAAATTACAGGAATCATACTTTTAAAATCAGCGTTTCAAGAAAAGGTGAGTGGTTTTATATATACTAGATCACTGCACAAGGATGAATACAAATGATGTTCATTAGCAGTAAAAGAGCTTTATTTCACTGTTATATGTTGGTATATTTCTAATGAATGTATGAAATGTCCATCAGCCATCACTCTGCTGATTCAAACATCTTCTTGCCTTTAAACTTGCACTCTAGCATAAACTAAGTGTAATTTTATATTGGTTTTTTTTAACTTTTAATAAATCTGTTGTGACTCACTGAATCTGGTTATTTTAATCTGACTACCACTGCATTATATACTGATGAATCAGTGGGAAGCCTATTAAATAGTTTAAAAAGTTAAATCTCAAAATAGTCCCAAATGTTTGCCTCATTCTCTCTTAAAACTTTTCTTTTATAAAGAGGTATCACATTAATGATATATGTGTACAACATCGGAAAATGGTTGCAGAAGACTCTCCTTTGCTTGCTCATTACTACTGCACTGGTACGGAATTAATGTATTTCCTTGGAGATTGCAATAATAATTATACCATGTTTCTTGTAACATTTTGTAACATGCCCAAAATTGAAAATCATCTGACATCTTTTGACATGTGTAATGATTTTACTTTTGTGAGTCTCTCTTTTTCTTTCTTTTTTAAAAGACAAATTGGGTTTAGGGTAGTTCCAGATGAGGATTTCTTTCTTAGCCATGGTTATTTCCTCAAATTAAAGTACATATCCTTTCTTAAAAGCACGAAGCTGCTGAAACAGTGTCTAGGAAAATAAAACTGTCTTTGCAGTTATTGGTAATTTTCAGTGTTCTCAGATATAGGTGTAAATTGGCAGAGACTAAAACGAGCAAGAGCAAACGATAAGAATTAAGACTATGTCTTTGTTGTTTCATGTCCTTTACTACCAAGTGCAATCAATACTCTACAACCGGGTTAATATGCTCTCTTCAAACATGTTATTATTCTTTCAGAAGAGCACAATAACTTTATTAGTTATGCTGTCTGCAGTTTTTCTAATGTGACAAGACTGTGTGGGTGTTCAGATCATGAGTAATTCTGAGTGCCCTCTGTTGGAGTATTTTCTGTGTACAGTAACAATAGTAGCTAGCACTACACAGCTGCAGGAAATTTTAATGGTGGAAATTCTAATTCTAATTAGTATAATTAACACACACATACAAACCCACACAGAAAGACTTACTGTTTCTGCTCAGGAGTTATTGAATATTCAGATTCCACATCTGCCAACACTTTCCTATTCATGTACTCTTTTCCGAGATTTGAAGAAGAGCTCTGTGTAAACTGGAAAGTTTGTCTCTCTCACCAACAGAAGTTGGTCCAATAAAAGATATTACTTGGTCTCTCTAATATACTGGGACCAAAATGGCTACAACAACACTGCATACTGTCCTATTTAAGTGAGGCTTGTGTTAATTTTTTCTCTCCAAATACAGTGGTATTGTTGTGCATTTTAAAACTAGTTTTAAAAACACAGCATAAAGACTCTCTAATTAATAAATGGTTCCTAATAGTAACTGGTGTTTTACATTCCACTTTTAGAAAATAACTATTCTGTTAGTTGGATTTTTATTTACTAAGTGTTAGGTGCTCTTGTAATGTCACTTGCGTACAATTTCAGATGTAAGAGATTACTAGTTTAGAAGGAAAAGATCCACACACACATACCATATAAATGGAGAGTGCTTGTGTGTGAGAACCAAAGCGAGGCAAGTAGGGAATAGCTTGCATGTACCAGACACCCTATTGCATCTCTGAATCCCTGACAGTGCTTGTCCAGTCTTGGCGGTGTGGAGGTGTGTCCTCTTGATTTATTATTCTGGATGACTTCAATATCCATGCAATATGAATTCTCATGAGTTGGTTTGTGATCTTATGTCTGCCATAACAATCAGGGCAATAGTAAAGTCTAGAGGTAGGCCTGGGCAAAATTTGAAGTCAGGCTTACCTTTGCTTCCATTTGGGTGGATGATCTATTTAAGTGGTTGATGGACCCAGAGGTTGATGGACCCAGCTGGATTTCAGGTCTGTCTAAGACTTTGTGGCTGGGGGTCCAATTTGTCAGTTGCATGGCAGGACATTATGTTGTATCTGACCATCCATATGGTGGTTTCCAAGCCTTACCTATTTAGTAATCATTTTCAAGTTCTGAGTGATTCCCAGACTCTCTGATATCTAGGCCAGAAATAGTCAGCTTTCACACTGAGCAATTTTCCATCTATTTTATGGTCAATATTGAGCAAATCCAAGTATGATTGGCCGTTCTCATGGAAGTACACATGTGGCATCTTCTCTGGTAGAATTTAATATTTTTTTTCTGCAACTTGCAGCTGAATCTATGTCCTTCGTGGTTTGTAAAAACAAATAAGTGTCCTGATGATTGAGCTGGTTAATTGTCTCTCTGTATAGAGTCAAGGGCTATCCTCCCTCGAATGAGCCATAGGTAGGCTCTTACTCAAGAAGTCCTTTCTTCAGACGAACAATTGTGAAATCTTTTGCCCTATTTTTAATTTTCCCTTTTTGGAGAAGTATATGGAGAAGGTCAGGTTGTCATAGGGAGCCTATATCCCTGGCATGGGTGTGTCCTGATTAGACTTTTGCCTGTGGATTGGCTGAGCCCTGATAAATTGCCATTGAGCCCGCAGGTAGTCAGGCTGAGGGATGCCTCGTCAGGTTCAGGGTCAGCGAGCACGCATTGGACTCAGATGATTCATTACACTAGCACTCGCTTGTATGGGGTTCCACAAGATTCTCTTGCATCACCTCCTCCTGTTTGGGAGGCTGCCCAGGAGATAGTGAGCCAGTTTGAGTTGCAGCGTCATGAGATGAGAGACCGCTCTGCCTCTTTTTCATCAGACCAGGATGATGCAGATCTGGCCTGTGCTTTCCTAAATGCTTGGACGAGATGGGGATCTGAGTTAAAGCAAATAGGCTGAAACCTCACATTAGACAGCTGGACGTTGGGGGGTATAGGGAAAAATATGATGGTGATGTGTTTTTTTGCCCTGATTACTGGGGAGTTATCTGCAATTTCTCCAAAGGGCTCATATTTTTGGTGGTGCTCCTGAATCTACAGTGTCTATTAGTGTTAGTGGCCCAAAGCATCTTCTCTTAAATCTGCATTTTGATAAGTGTTGGCAACCCTTTTTAATTCAGACTTCACAACAGTAATCCATGATTCTTAATTATCTTATTATGGCAACACCCAGCCCATGCTAGACACTGTACGAACTTGTGAAGATATGTCTCTGCCTCAAAGATCCTTTACAAAAGGAAGAAAAGTGACATGCAAGGAACGGGTTGAGAGGGACTCAATTAAAATTTGTCCCTTGTCACCTATAGACTCGATGATTGCAGTGTGTACTATGTAGGGCTAACACTCTAAGACCTTGGGATGCATCTGCTAGTTCTCAATGCAGCGTCTTCTGAGTTTGTAGCTTGCAATTCACTTCTTCCTTAGCTTTGCCATCAGTTTTCTCACTTTTTAGGGTGCAATTTGAGGTTGATCTCATTCTTCAAACATCTGCCACAGGATGTAGATGGTTAGGGTTGTGGGTTATCTTTTTGTTTTTTCTTGAAATTGGGACTAAAATTGAAAAAATATATATATATATATATGTGCATTACATAAAAATAATGTAGCTCTTGATGATGTGTACAATATACAGCATATAAATAATGGGTTTTACTATTCCCTTTGCATTTAATCGTATAATGCTAACAAAGAATGTAAAGAAGCCAGTATTTTAGTTGTGGTTAACCAGTAGACCATTTAGAAAATTTATTATGTGGATTGTAATTCACAGAAGAGCCTTTACAGCCATCTGCCAGCATAAAGTGGTCTTAGTGTAAGTCAGAACCTGGCCCTGCATTCTCAGTTCTTCACTCTTAAGTAAGTAGCATACCCACCTTCCAGACCCTTTATCTCTCTCGCTCAGATTTTTTTTTACCTGCCAGTGATACACTAAATTTTCAGGAAATGAACAAATGAAGCATCATTTGAAGTAGGTGTAAAAATATGTGTCATTAAAGCTGGTTTTACACTGCCACATCTGTGTAAATGAGAATCACCCCAGCATGTCGATCCATCTTCATACAAAGGTGAAGGTTTTAAGTGGGTCTAAATACATTACAAGATTGTAGTATTTTCTGTTTTGTTCTTCTTTTTGGCCTGAAAATGGAGAGTAGCATTTATCTTTAATAGATAGGTTTGAGGAAAAAATATAACCCAAAGCTAGTGTACCATATGTTGAGTTGCTGCTAGAGTACAATCTCAGTAGTAAATAACGCCTATAAGGAAACATCACCACTGTCCATCTCCCATCATAGTTGTTGAAGAGAAAAGGAAAACGTATGTGTAGAATGGAGTTCATCAAGGTATATGCCTCAGAGGGACCACTTGCAGTGTTTTGTTTTCTGAACACCTTTATCGAACGTTAGTAAGATTATAGCTGAATCAGCAAAAGCTGCACTGGAGCATGGCAGTGTGCTAGATATATTTTTAATGTTTTTGTTTTTCTACAAATCAGTCAAATGTTAACCCTTAACTCTAGAAGCAATACGCATGCAATTCTGAGACAATAATTTTCACTAAATAATGGTTATTGTTTAAAAAATGGGTAGTGAGCTTTCATGATTATGAAAGTGAGAAATTGATAGTCTAGATCAGTTTTGTGCAAATTAATTGGTGTAGATCGTCAACAGAGCTCAGCTGTGAGCTGCACCATGCTTATTGCACCTCTCTTGGTTCTTTCCGGAATAGTGGTTTTATGCTGAGCGTTAACGAACGTATCACATGGAATACGCTGGGAACACAACAGCCAGTAGGGTGATGGTTCTGCGGTAGAGCTGGTTGGAGTATTTTTGACTAACTTGAAGGTCATCAAAACGTGGTGTTTCATGGAGGTATTTTATATCTTTGTGACAGGAGCATTAAACCAGGATATAGGAAATGCTGGCTCAATTCTCTGCTCTGCCTTATTTCAGAGCAGAATTTTTGGTTTTTTTTAAATCCAAGACACCACTGACTCAAGCAGAGCAGGGAACTGGACCTGGGTTTCTTTCATTTGAGGCTAGTACCTAAGCCATCAGGCTATACCCTCATTTCTCTTGTCCCCAACTGAAAATCTCATATTTAGATTTACATTCCTCCCCCTCCCCCAACATAATTCTATTTCTGCAACAACATTCAGTTGTTTTGGTTTTTTATACCACACTGGAACGAAACCCAAATGCTAAATCTCACCAGCTGCCAGTGTTGTCAGGCCAACTCTTCAGTTGCTACTTTGCTGACTGCAGGAGTGCAGGTTCCTAGACAAACGTGGCATAAAGGGCATAATCCACTCTTACAGGACGGATCCTGCGCTTGGGACGTACTTTGAGGGATTGCCAATACTTACGATTTTGTTGCAAGTCTTATGATAGTTGGTACTGTTTCTTAAAGCCCCAGCTCCTGGACTGATGTGATTGTGAGATTCTCAGCTTCCATCTGAAGGGGAAAACAATTTCTAGCCATGCCGAGAAAAGCTTGAAAACATGACCCATGTGCCCTCTCAACACTCAAAATATCACCAAATAAATAAACATAATTTAGTACTTAAAAATCTTATGGGTTGTGAATGCTTGGGATTGGCAATAATGGCTGCAATGCATGGATATCTGTTCTTTCTGCTTGTGAGACACTGGGCAGTATTAGTTAACAGAAACATCTGCTGTAGGAGGGACACTTCCAGTAAGTAACAGATGTGGTTCTCTTACTTCCTGCCTATATCATTATTGTGGGGATTATGCCTTTTTGGAGGGTCTGGATCACAAAGTCAGGAAACTACATAGTTGGTGGGTTTTTTTACCCAAAGTTCATTGCAGGCCAAACTTACTTTTGGGGCCTTCCATTTACTTTACACTGAGTGAATCTGGGCTAATATCTTCAGGCCTTAAGGAAAATAGCAAGAAGATAGCTTTATCACCGTGGCTGTATGGAATGCATCAGTATGACAAGTGTGTCTAGGGTCTCCAGTCATGCATCAGAACCCCAATGTCCTAGGCACTGTACAAGCACACAACAGGGGATGGTCCACTACCCTGAATATAACATGCGAGACAATAGGTGGGTAGAACAGACGGGAATACAAGAAAATGAGATGATACTGGTTGGCATGATAGGTAACGGTCACAGTACACCAGCTGCCCAATCACTATTAACTTTTTTTTTGGTAGGCTTCATGGCAAAGGATACGTACTGGAATAGTTCCATGCATCCACATAGTCATTTTCATGGCTGCAGCCCTGAGGAAGAAAAATAGCTTAGAAAAAGCACTTCTAAGCATATGAACCATATGTTCCTGACTTTGTTTTTTAGGTGGGCCAGCGATAGTTGTAGGCTTGGCAGAATTCCTTTTTTAATATAATTTCAGCTCATAATATCAGTTTGTTTTTAAGATTTTTTTTTTCAATTTTAATTTTCAGTTGCAGAAAATTATTGGTGGAGATACCAGATAATTATTTAATGCCAGACATTGAGATTCACAAAGTTAAGCTTTATAACCATTAAAATTCAAGTTTTCAACATCAATATTAAAACATAATAAATATCCTTAAATCAAACTCTAAGTTCTCAAGCAGTATTTTTCTTACTTACTCATACCTGTTTGTAAATTTCATTATATTATCAATGGAAAAGTTTTTCAGTTGGTGTATGGTGAAATCAATGTTTACCAATATCTATTGATAAAAATCTAATTCTTCCACACCTAAAGACCTGCAAAATATTTTTTCACTGCCCATCACTGAAGGGAGCCCCTTTGTTCGTGCTTTCTGTTCCTGCTTTTCACACTGTATTTATACTTTGTCTCTTGACTTATATGGAGTTATTTACATATTTTTTCTTGTGTAAAAATACATGAAGGGCTGAAAAATCACAAGTGAAGCAGTGGAAAAAACATGAAAAGTCAGCTCATTGTTTCTCTTTCTAGTACTTATGGGTGGATTTCTGCAATTAATGCTTAGGTTTCTCAATGCCACTCCCCTCTAGGTCCCAGGTTTTGCTGTCACTAGCATAGAAACAACAGACTGCATCTAAATTTAATCTATTTATCTTTCTACAGCGAGTATGCATGAATGTCTATGTTACATTTTCATATGGGTAAACACAGAAGGCCAGAACCTCAGCTGGCAAGCATATATATATTGTATGTATTAATATCAGTATAAAAATACACTAATGTAACTTTATAGCTGAGAATTAGCACACAAATTCAAAGTTGTAATAACTTGCCAGATTGATGCAATGGTGAAGCAAGTGGTTAACAAAAAGAATCTAACAATGATCTACTTCCCCATTCTTAACTGACAGCAATGGGGGGCTATTAATTTTCATATCCTGATTGTCTTTCATCCTGGGGAAATTCCACTTTATGTGTGGGTGTTGCATAACTATTTTGCAGCCACAGAGCTGTGACTATTCATTCCATTTTGAAAACTCTTTGTGGATTGAGATAAATATGGGGAAGGATTCAGCATTAGGTGTTTAAATGAATTGTGGTGATGGTCATTTTGAAGGTACCTATTCAAACTTCTCCCCTCCCAATACAAGAGCCAGATTGTTCAGATATCTGGTAATACACAGAGATGGCAGGGTCTCTCCAGGAAGTCTCCTCTACATTCTTCCACTAGGGGTGAGGGGAGGTTCCTCCCCACATCAAAGAAACTAAGGATCTGGCTACAGATCCTGTGAATCTCAGACATTCTTAGGGCCACAGGGCCATCTGTACCTTTGCAGAATCTTTTTCCACTCTCAGAGACACCCCTGGCCACAGCTGTCCCTGGGGCCCCCTTCAGTAGACAGTGAAGGGGTGATCACTCGAAAGACAAGACCATCAGTGGAGAGTACTATGCTAATGAACTGCTGTGCTTGTGAGACACTATCAAGAATAAGAGCTGGGGAAAGTTGAGTCGAGGTGTGCTGCTTCTCTGTGATAATGCATCACCCCATGCATCCCGGGTTGCAGTGACCACAGAACCCAAATGTGGCTTTCAGCTACTTTCCCATCCAGATTATTCACCAGATTTGGCTCTCTCAGGTTTCTACCTGTTCTCCAAGTTGAAGGATGACCTTGAAGGGAAGAGGTGCAATGATCATGGTGAGGTGATCGTAGCAGTAGAGATATTTCTGGAAATGCAGGAAAAGGACTTGTACAAGGCTGGCATAGCCAAGATGCAACTGTGTTGGACCAGGGGCACTATTTCAGAATTAGTCAAGGGGGACTAATATTGAAAAGTGAACAATTCAATACAAATTATAGTGTTTTTCCCTTAGGATAGAAAACGTTCTGAATGCTCCTACAATCTGTCTCTCAGACCTAGCTTGTATGACTCCTCTCTGCATGACATCTTGGGAGGCATCACAATAGCCTCTGGAACGATGTTTGTACTTTCAGGTGTAGCTGCATCAGCCACATCATCCTGCTCTGTAGTGTTAGGATCACTTGTACCAGATAAGTGACCTCAGGTTCCTGTATCACAAGTCATTGTCTGCAGCTGTGCATAGACTCAGTATTTTCAGTAGGTACCACTAAAGTAGAACATGCTATTGAACTTGTGTTTAAAAATGGTGTCACACTGGCTGGATTGGCAGGGAGGGAGGGGCATTTATTATATTATTTGACAACAATGTCAAAATCATAATAATTCATATGAGTTGTGCCACGTGAGGTACTGTTAGAATGGCTATAATGTGCCAAGTAAGATGATAATGTTTATGTCCATGTGTTGTGGTAAATCAAGTCCCCTCTGGGTCTCACCGGCCAGCCCCAGTCTCTTCTGGCCACGGGTCTGAGGTGATTCCACCCCCAGCACCTCTTTCACAGAGCAGTGGGGTGCAGGCCTTACCTCAGGCCTGAGGGCCACCCTTCAACCCCACAGTGGGAAGCGGGTAGTCCCAGTCCATGTATCTGACCCCAGGCTCAGGGAGGTACCTCTCTGTGGGCCCCTCCAGGGGCTGGAGAATACGTGGTGGAGCCTTGGAGGGTCCTTCCTGCAGGCTGGGGTCCGAGTCTCTCCTGCTCCACCCCTCCAGCTGTAGGGGAAACACCACTACTGGTCCCAGATGATCCCCCTCTAACTGCCACAACTTCTACCTCCTCCCAGTCTTTAGGGAAGGCAGGGTTTAAATACACCTGGGTTAGGCTCTTAATTGGGTCCAGGTGCCTCCAATTGACCTGGAGTAACCTATCCCCTGTCTGCAGGGAAAAGGGCTTTTAGCATCCTGGGGCTCGCATATTGGCCCTGGCATACCCTTCTGTAGCCATCTGGCCTGACTTTACCACAGTGTGTAATGGAAGTTATGGATATGGTTGATATATCTGTATTTCAAATTGTGCTGTGTCTGGGCAATACCCCAGACAGGATGGCTGCAGCACTAGCCTGCTTAATGGCCCATTAAGGAAATTCACAGGTACAAGGGGCACAGAGGGAGAAGCCAGGGATATACCTGATGAGTTACCAGGACTTACTCATGTGACTCTGGACTCCATCTTCTTCCTGTGAAATTGCACAAGCGGCATGACAAAGACCAAAGGACATAAAAGGCAGCTGCCCGAGATCCATTTTGTCTTTAGTATCCAGCCTGCCTCTGGATCAACTCACCTACAACTGAACTGAAGCTATGATACAAAGGATTGAGACCCATCCAGGTACTAAATGTACACTAGAGGTATTCTATAAGCCTGCAAACTTCACAATTCTACTAGAAACCTGATACATATGGACTTTCAAATCAATTGTTTGTATCTGATTGCTTTAATTCTTTAACATTTCTTTTATAGTTTGTTTCTTTCTTTTTATAAAAAACCTTTAGTTTTATTTACTAAAGGATTGCCTAGCAGCGTGGTATTTTGGGTAAGATCCAAACTTATATTCATCTGGTACTGTGGCTGACCCTTTGTGGTCAGGAAAAACCTTTTTGGTAAAGAGCATAGAGTTTTAAATAACTGGTCTCTTTACTGGACCTAGTGGACGATTGGGAGCCAGAGACTGAAATGCAGTAAGGGGAGCTGTGTGTATTTGTATTTTGGCTTCTTGATAACCAGTGCGGGAAATCAGAAGCACTGTTTGTGGCTGATTGGGAAGTCTGACTGCAGTGTCGGCCACCAGCATTGGGAGAATCTGTTCTCCTTTTACAGCCTGCCCTGGCCTTGGCATTTTCAGGTGGCTGCCCTAGGCATGGACGGGTCACAAATGGTTTGCAACTTCTCCATGACCTGCTCAGTGCCACTTCTAGCAGATAAGTTAGAGGACAAGTTTGTGATGCAATCACCTCAGTTTTCTGCTGATTATTTTGGTAGTCTCTTACCAAGCCTCTTTCTGCCACTTGAAAACTGAATAAACCTTTTGACAAATCCATTTGTAGCAGGCTAATAAGGCAGTGGTATGGTTTTTTTTAAAGGAGTAAACTAACCTTTTTGGTGTTCCAGGTCAGTGGTGAACTCCATATTCCCCAAATGAGAAGTCGGTAAACTGATTTTCCCCTCAACTACAGTACTGGTAAGAAACTAATGATATAGTATGGTTTCAGGACACCCTTGCTTCACAACTGAGAGGTTTAGCATGTGCTGTTTACAGTTGTTATCTTCGATATCATAAGACCCAGGGGAATGAGGATTTGTGCTGTATATGTTTTTAGTAGCACAAATAATCTTGCTGTGAAATTACAGAAACAGCAGTCCCTGAATTAAGCTCCATTTTAAGTCTTACTCCTCCTACTTGTAAAGAAATCCAAACACCACTTTGCTTATTGTCTAACTGAAACAGTCGCAGAGACGCTATAACATTTCTCCTGGACTCCTTGTCACACGCAAGCTAACAAATATGAAATCCTCTGGTATTGCCCTTGTGAGGTAATGTTACGCCTTAAGCTAATGAACACAAAGTAGAGCTATCTGGGCCCAGTGTTTCAGGTCAATTTCCTTAAGGCTTGCCAGCCTGCTCCCTTCTTCCAGCTGGATCACATCAGATTTCCTAAGCATTCTCTTCAGGCCTTTCCCTACAGGAACCTGTTTTGCTCCTAGTTGGTCTCTCTATAGCCTGTACCAAGCTTTCCTATTTCTCTCCCTTCTACCTGACCCGCTCACTTTAGGTCTCCCTCTGTAAGGGACTCTTTCCTTCTCTGCAGTCTCCCTCTGGCTAAGTTCCTAGCTCCCTTCATTCATTCCTTTTCCCTTCTTCTCTACACCTGGGATTACTCACCACCACTAAGCTCCCTTATTGGAAAGGTACTCTGAGGAGCAGTGGGCACTGTCAGGGGGCTCTCTGCATGGCATCCCCTTCCAGTTACCTGATTTTTGGCATATGACCTTCACTCCCATTCTTGTATTTTCATTTGTTCTTAGTTTTCAGTTGTAGTCTGGGTTCACTGGCTCTTCCCCCCTCAGATAAGGGAGAGGGCCTTTAGCTATGGGCCAGTTTAGGCCCACCATTTTCTTGAAGATGCAAGAGGTACTGGAAAGGTACTCAAATCAAATGCCCTTGCTCTGGGCTTAATTAATTATCTTAAGAGGTGTGCTGAGCAGGCAGAAGTGCAGTGCCCCTATCTTACCATCAAGGGCCAGTCTCCCTGTGACAGTTAGTGGTTGTGATTTTTTTCTTTCCTTTTTGCATTCAGTTGCACATTTTCATTGCATTGTGTTATTATTTCCGACAATGTAAACGCATAGTCCTTGAATGCTATCCATGGTGTATTTTCTGTTTGACTGTCCATGAGGGACGTGCACAAGGGGGGGTAAACAGGAGCACTGGCACCCCAATAATGAACTGGGGGACACAAAGCTCCTCCACTCCTCCAGGGTCCTGGCAGGGGGGGTACACAGTCCTCTGCTCCTCCGAGGCCCAGTGAGAATGTGCCCCTCCAAAAGTGCTGGAATTTAAATTCCTGCGCACGCTCCTGCTCTCCAGTTTATTTGTTGCACAGATTTTATGATTCTGCTGCAGTTCCCTGGTATCTTTAATAGCTGTCTCCATTGATATAGCAATTACGATGCTCCTTTTCTGTTCTTATGAGCAGTTTACTTACATTTCCAGTAGCTGCAGGCCACAGTTTTCTTATAGATTCACTTTCAACTGCCTCGGCAGTCATTCTGTATTCCACTGTATTCTTGGATTAGGATCCCATCCTTGTCACCAAAGAATCACAGAAGATTAGGGTTGGAAGGGACCTCATGAGGTCATCTAATCCAACCCTCCTCCTGCTCAAAGCAGGACCGACCCTTTCCATCACATTTCATCTCATATCATGGATAATTACTCCAGTAGGGGAGGGAGGCAGGGAAGGGGCTTTCCTCTTCAGCAAGGCAAGCACAGATTTTTCTATGAATCCATATCTTATCTAAATAAGGCCTTTCCATTTATCCACATGGGGGACAGAGGAATCTTAACCCTTTGTTTTTAGGAACTCCAATTTTTCTGGTAAACATGATGCTGTTATTCTCCTTCCGTAGTAAGCTAGTGGTTTCCTCAAAGGCTAACCCCAGTGCTGTTCATAGAATCATAGAAGGTTAGGGTTGGAAGGGACCTCAGGAGGTCATCTAGTCCAGCCCCCTTCTGAAAGCAGGACCAACCCTTGTTTAGCCTGGCCAAAAGAAGGCTCCGGGGGGATATGCTTGCTCTATATAAATATATTAGGGGGATTAACGTTAGGGAGGGAGAGGAATTGTTTAAGTTTAGTACTAATATAGGCACGAGGACGAATGGGTACAAACTGGATATTAGGAAATTTAGACTTGAAATTAGACGAAGGTTTCTAACCATTAGGGGAGTGAAGTTCTGGAACAGCCTTCCGAGGGAAGTAGTGGGGGCAAATGACTTATCTGGCTTTAAGACTAAGCTTGATAAGTATATGGAGGGGATGTTATGATGGGATAGTTTAATTTGAGCAATTGATTTGGATTATCGGCAGATAAGTCTGCTCAATGGTCTGTGGGAATGTTGGATGGGATGGGAACTGAGTTACTGCAGAGAATTCTTTTTTGGGTGTTGGCTGGTGAGTCTTGCCCACATGCTCGGGGTTTAGCTGAGGTCTTCAAATCTCACTTTTGAGGATTTCAATAACTCAGTCATGGGTTCGGG
>ML675604.1:40711099-40755161 GCA_007922155.1 Mesoclemmys tuberculata | reverse complement strand
TGCAGGAGGTCAGACTAGATGATCATATTGGTCCCTTCTGACCTATGTTTCTATGTTTAACCCCAACTAAATCATCCCAGCCAGGGCTTTGTCAAGCTGGGCCTTAAAAACCTCTAAGGATGGAGATTCCACCACCTCTCTAGGTAACCCATTCCAGTGCTACACCACCCTCCTAGTGAGCAAGTATTTCCTAATATCCAAGCTACACCTCCCCCCTAGAACTTGAGCCCATTGCTCCTTGTTCTGTCATCTGCCACCACAGAGAACAGCCTAGCTCCTCCTCCCTGGAACCCTTCTTTCAGGTAGTTGAAGGCTGCTATCAAATTCCCCCTCATTCTTCTCTTCTGCAGACTAAATATACCAGTTCCCTCAGTTTCTCCTCACAAGTCATGTGCTCCAGCCCCCTAATCATTTTCTTTTCCCACTGCTAGACTCTCTCCAATTTGTCCATATCCTTTCTGTAGTGTGGGGGGAAGGGGCTCCAAAACCTGGACACAATACTCCAAATAAGGCTTCACCAGTGCCGAATAGAGGGGAATAATCACTTCCCTCTATTTTTTTTTCTTTGCATACCAGAAAGGTGAAGAAACTACAAAGAAACATGCAAGACCTACCTTTGTACATACTGTTGCTCTGGCTAGTTTCTGGCAGCTACTAACAAATAGAACATGGTGAGCACCAGTAGAAGGCTCACAAAATAGTTAAAGGGATACTGTCCTATACCTATACCTGTATCTATACACTACACTTCCTTTTTCCCATCTTTATCCTCCTGTTCTCCTAAGGGAAGGGTGGGTGGAATTCTTCTGTAGAGGCACTAGACCTTCCTCTCCTGCCCCATTCCACATGGATAGAGGCAGATCCCTATGTGGAGCAACCCCTCGGTGCATGAAGTCAGAGAATGAGATCAGGCCCTTATTTGTTGCTGTCTATGGGGATAGCTGTCATTTATCTGCCAATTCCCGTTAATGCAGTGGATTTGGGTGTTTATTTATGTTGCATATACTTTAGATGACTCTTCACAGCAAAAAGGAAAACGCTTTGAATTTTTGGTTGTGTAATTTACCAGGCTTCATGTAAGTGTGAAAATTGTTGTACCTGAAAGCTTTGAAATCATGTAACGTCAATGTGATCATGCTGTTGTATTATTATTAGGTATAACGTGCAAATTTGTCCCTTTCTGTCTGTGAACTGCACAGATCTGTCAAGGCCCAGTTTAATCCACTCCTTCTAATAGGATTTGTCTGTAGCTCGAGGAAACAGAAGGCTGTAACACATGGGGCTTACTAAAGAATAGGATGTGAGCTATTTGATATTAAAAAAAAATCCATTATTTTATCAGTGTATGCAGTCAATATGGGCACAGAAGGGCCTAAGTTTTCTGCATCACATCCTTTCAATACCATCCCAGAGAAGAATGAAAGCAAAAATATGCTACAGCTATTATGAGAGAACCTGGGTCCTAGCCTTCTTCAAAGTTTAGTATTTATGCAATACCAGGGCGAAACCCAGAAGTCTTGATTCTTCCCTTTTTTTAGCTTCTAACACCACTTTTTCAGAGCCAAAAACAAAAGCCAAGAATGCTGACTTCTGTTGCCCCCACTCTAATCATTGAACTGCATTCCTGTCCAGTTCTGGGAACAAGGTTTATGGGGGTGGCTTTCCATGTATTTAGGAAACCTTGGGAGCAACAGTTTGTTGCTTCCATAGATACTTATGCATAGCCCTTATGCCTCTAATTCCAAACAGGGCAAGACACAGCTGTCAAAATGAACAAAGCAGGTGGTCCTTTAAACTGCTTCACTTCCTGTGTGGCTGGTAGTGAGACAGTTGAAAGTATTTTCAGAACCACACCTTATCCACCCTCCTCCTACTGTTTTGTCAGGAAAAACAAAAATGGATAGCTTTAATTGCCTTTTTATTTTTTGAAGGATTCTTCAGTTTAAGGGGGTAAAGTTTGTTGAATTTGCTTGTTACAGATATGATTAAGAATTGGTGCTGTCAAAACTTTAATAGGACCACAGCACAGTTTTCTTCTGGATATACAGTGCAGAAGCCACTAACATTTGGAAGGAGCCATTAGGAATGGGACTTTCCATTTTGCATGCTCTTGAGCACTCAGATTCATTACAAGAGAAGTGGGAGTAATTTAACATAGGCACCCCTGCCAGACATCTCCCTGCACAATCATACCACCACAGCTTTAGTACAAAGGTTGATCTTAAAGACCAAAATGGGACTTGCATTTGCCAAGTGTCATTATCAGCCTATGCCTGCAGTAACTAAAGTGATTTAAAACACACACATCCAGTGAACTGAAACAGCTTGCAAGTTACATCTTTCAGTCAATTACACCTCTAGGGAGCCTACCTCAGAGGAAATTTAACCATTTACTCCACCAGTTGATATGACCTTGTCTTCCTCAGAACATCTGTTCAGATTGCCGATTGAGTCTCAAGTCGCACCCTAAAGTTCAGTGAGTATTCCTTAGACTGTCAGGCATGGTCCTTTTCTTTCCTGGGGGACGCTCACAATTATAGTGAGGCAGCGTTAGTTTGTTTTCCTTCTGTCATATGCAGCATTTTGCTAGGGTGGCAGAGATGGACAAATTCTCTCCTCTGAGATTTTTTTTTATGTTAAAAGAGGGGCTTTGGGATTGAAAATTATTAAAGGACATTGCTATTTCAATTTGGATAACAACGGAAGGAAGGTGATGAAACAAAAGGCAATTTTTCCTGAGAGGTTTTGCCTAAGGAGTTTTTCCTCAGTCAAATAAGAGAGGAAATAAGAATTTGCTTTTAATTAACATGAGTTAATTTAGAGAATAGAGAGGTTCAATTCCTCCTATAAAGCAATTTGGTAAAGTGATTAGTCTTGGGTTATAGCTCTGACAGAGGAGGAAAGGATGTGTGTGGTTTGAGTGTGTATGTTTGACTTAAAAGCATGTAAAGCTCTGGCTTATTGCTTGGAGAGAGGAAATGCACTCAGGGGAAAGCTTCAGGTCACGTATCTGAGTCAGATGTATTCCACAGAGGGTTTTCCCCTGAACCAGGCTAGGAACAGGAGGCTTTCAAGAAATCCAGCAGGGAGCTTGGAAAATGAATATCAGAAATGCAGGAGATTGGTCTCTTCAAACCATTATTTTATGGCATTTCACCTGGCCAGGAGGCCAGAAGACTTGTCCACCATGGGGATTTCAGCACCAATGTAGCTACTTTAATGCAAATCTCTGGTACTGAAGCTTAAAATGAGGCTTACACCAGTGCAGCATAGGTATACTGGAAGTTTAACATTGAAATTCAATCTTCTTCCCTTGAGCTGCTGAGTAGGGTCCACTTAGTGGTGCCTTTTTGTTTTTCTTCTTTTAGTTAGCGAACATCGGATTTGAACAACCATCACTATAAAGGTTCTGTGATGGGGGACTACAAAACCCACATCACACAGACAGGAAGGGGTTAAGAACCCTCCCTACCTGCAGACAGTAAAACAAGCCCCTGCTCAACTGTAAGAAATGTCAATTATGGAGAGACACCGTGACCTTAAGTGTGCACCAATGACAAAGGGCTCCCTGATATGCAGCAGTAAAACTCAGCTGGCTTGACCAGCTCAATACATCTCACACAGTGTTGTCATTATCTGTTTCTAAAACGTGTCTTGTCATGTGGCATGTGAAAACTAATAACATGCTGGTTGTTAATATCGCTATGAGTTGTATGTAATGACACTGTATGTGAAATTATAGATTTCTCTAATATTAATATAGATCTCTCTAATATTAAGTTTTGGAGTCTGTAAATAGACCAAGGAGGCAAAACAGTTTTTTCTAGACAAAAGAGAATGGCCAACACGTTTTTGGCTCAGTTGCAAATCAGGCTAGGTGAGGCCAAGAACAATGGGCTATTCATTTGCATGGGGGATTTCAGGAAGATCGGTTGCATTGTAGAATCGCAAGAGACGGCACTAACATAGAGTTGATTCCCTGATGGACAGAGAAAGCTGAGCCCCCAATACTTTGAAAACAAAGATAAACTTTGAGGATAGAAGAAACCATTGAAAGACTTTTGAGGATCTGTCGCTTAGCGGACAAAGGGGAAGCAGTATCTTTTGAGTTCATGCAGAGTGGATCTTCTTGGCCTGGGTAGCTGGAAACTGACTATAAATGAGAAACCTGCTTAGATAAAGATTGTAACTTGCTGAAACTTAAGTTGTAGTCACGAGGAAGCGTGTTTTGTTTAGTTTTACTGCTAGCCATACCTGCCTCTTCTATTCTTATTTATTAGCACTTAAATATCTGTTCTTTGTTAATAAACTTAATCTGATTGTATGACACAACCATCTCAGTGCTGTGCTTCAAACGGAAGGCTAAAATCCTCAACCAAATTAACAAGTGGGTGCGTGTTCCATCTCTGTAGAGGCAGAAAACTTGAAAACTTCTCTGAAAGTCCAGTGAGAGGGATTGGAGGCTGCAAGGAAGACCGTTTTGGGGAGACTTGAGACTGAAAGGCTGCTGGTGTCTCCCTGAAAGGAATAACAAGGCTGGTGGAAGCCAGGGTGAGGCCATTGTGGTGCAAGCAGGATGCTGGTGTCAGAGCTCTGAGTCAAAACTACACAGGGCAGAAGCATCGAGGGGTGACAAGGCAGGGGGTGACATAACTCCTCATTGATCTAGGTAAACCCCCAAAGTGCCACAGACATACTTCCAGCTGCTGTGGCTAATAGGGCAAGGCCAAGGATAAAGAGGAATGAACAGGCAGCGAAAGGGGCCAGAAGAGCTTAAGACTTCAAGGGAGTAACACACTGTCAGAGGAACTAGCACCAAGTGGCCTCTAAGAGATTTATGACTTCTTGGAAGCACCAGGGAGATAGCCAGAGATGGAAACTCTGAGGACCAAGGGCCTTCTGACTCATTCATCTTGCATATATGACCTCTGCCTTTTTTCTTGTTGATTTGATTTGAGCCACTGACCAGGCTCCTTTTGGGTCCCAAAGGATCTGTACTGCCTTTTGTGTACATATAACATCAAGAGCATTTTATAACATGTTAACAAAGGAACTTGCTGAAGAAATCCGAAGTCAGTTATTTTTGGTTCCTTTCATACAGCATGAATTTAATTGATTGTCTCATTACTGGAGTGCTGCAGAGTGAAAGGTCTAAAAAGAAGGACAGGAGAAATACTTACATATCAACAATTATTTTTAAAGGTCTGGAGAGGTTAAATAATCCATCACATTCAAATAAAGCTTGCAGTATATCTTCCTAGAAAAAAACTTGAGTGATGTGAAAAAGACTGTAAAAGTTGAATTGCAGTAGATGTAAGAAAAACCAAGGAGCAGCAACAACAACAAAAAGTATCATCTGGCTGAGTCCTGTAGCAGTAGGAGAAAGCCAGAGCTGCAAAGTTAAAATGTTTCTGGATACCAATGATCTTAAGGCATATAAAAGAGAACACTGCCACCATGAAAATAGAAGTTATTGCTAAGTTGACTGAATCTATTAGTGCAAGCGGCTCACACAGAATTTTGGCAAATTGTATTTAATGGGACAAATTTAGTGTTGACTATTGCCTCATATAGTCACGACAGTGGGATTGTAAAGCAGTTCAGAATTCAACCCGAAACATCCAGGCCAAACTTTTCAAACAAAAATCGAGGCTCCTAAGCTCTAAAGAGGAGACCTGTGTGGAGCCTCACTTCAGAGATCAGCAGCCTCCCCAAAGGTTGTAAGAGGGGCCTCCGTCCCCAGGCAAGACGTGGGAGTTTGGAGCTACCAGAGAGTGGAGTCTGCTCCACACTTGAATTGTAAAGTGCTGAGCACCCAACAGCTCCTGCTGATTCCAAAGCACTTTTGAAAATCAGGCCACTTTTAAAATGCCTGCTTATAGATCTAGGAGTTCCATGTTACAGATCTATTGCAAATCTTAGCACTAGTTTGGTCAGTACAAGCTGATAAGACTCGCCCTTGGAGTAATGTCAGTTTTAGCAGTACTGCAAAAAGGACATGAACATTGTACATGCCCAAGACTAGCAGGTACTGAGCTAACAGTAGGCAATATTCACACAGTTCGTAGAACGTACACATTCAAACTGTAAAGACACAGTAGTAGTAGTAATTCTACTAATAGAATTAGACCGAATGAAGCTGATCAATGTGAAAAATTACACTGCAGTCTATCAGTCTGTGGAATGGTCTTCCAAGGGAAGGAGTGTAAGCCCCATTGCTTTAAATACATAAGGGTTGAGTGCGTGCGTGCGTGCGTGCGTGCGTGTGTGTGTAATATATATCTACAATCTCCTATGCCTTGTAGCATATGAAGCAACCCAGTTTTCCCACTGCTGTCTAGAGCAAAATATTTGACTCCATCGTAAGCTGTCTCCATGACAGCAGCTTCCCTTTCGATCATCCTGTGACTGATCATTCTTTGTCCTCCATACCTTCTTTCCCTTCCAGGTGGGATCCCATCTAGAATGTTCCTTGTGCTTCTGCCATGGGGTAGCCTGTTGACATGGCCAAACCATCATAGCTGTCTCCATCTGATTACTGAGCCCGCAGTCTGCTGACCTGTGCAACACAACACTTCCACAACAAACACATCTTATTTACAAGATCTCCGCAAAGAATTCCCAACATTTCTTCTTAAGCAATGCTGGTAAAATGCATGCAGCTTCCTGTTGTGTAATTCAACCATCTGCCATGTTTCCAAGGTGTATAGTAGCATTGGAAGAATAACAGCGTTGTCCAATCTTATTTTATTCTTCCAGGTTTTTGACAAATGGGAAAATGAAAATGATCCACTGGCTCTGCTGATTCTTGCTTTCACTTCTTTAATGAGCTGGTCATTAGCAGTTATTGTACATTCAAGGTAAATGAAATCATTAACTCTTTTGTTCCCTTCTCCATCAATCACACATCTGCCAGTGTCGACAGCATTCTCTATTATCTCCATGGTTATGGATACAATTTTGTCACAGTACAATTATGCATAAGACACTACACAGTCATGGTAAAAAATAGATCATTTCATGCTATGGTTACAACAACAGAATATTGTATCAGCTGCCTCCCACTACAGTTTGTTAATTCACTTTGAGCTAGTCCTCTTTGAAAGGGAACTAGATCAAAGCAAACTAAGGAACTGCTAATGCATGACAGCTGATCAAAGTGAACTAGCAAATTGCTGATACACGGCATTAGAGACCACACAAACAATTCCTTAGGGCATATCTATAGTACAAATGCTACATTGGCACAGCTGCATCAGTGCAGCTGCATCTCTGTAGTGCTTTGATGAAGATGCTCCAAGCTGATGGTTTAGCTACTCTACTTCCGTGAGAGGCGATAGCTATGTCGATGTGAGAAGCTCTCCTGCTGACATAGCAGTGTCTACACCAATGGGTTAAGGTTGGTAGAACAACACCACTCGGGGGTGTGGCTTTTTCACATCCCTCAGAGAGGTAGTCATACTGAAGTAAGTGTGCAGTATAGACCTGGCCTGAGTTTGCTTTGATCCACTATTTTGCATTAATAATTTGAACAGTTGGTGTGGACCCCGCTGCTGCACATTAACAGTTCATTAGTTTACTTTGATCTAGTCCTCTTTGAAATGGGACTAGATCAAAGTGAACTAACAAACTGTTAATGTGCAGCAGCAGGGTCCATATAAATGGCAAAATTTACTGGTTTTGTGACAACTGTGGTTTTTGTCATTGAATGAAATGGTTAAATTCACATTTTACATGACAGTGGTGACCTTTATGACATAATCATATCCTTTTCCATGGTCTTGGCCTTCTTCATACTGATACAAAGTCCCACTTTGGCAGCTTCTAAATTTATGCTTATAAAAAGTCTCTTCATTTAATCCAAGTTGGTATCCAGTACAACTATATCATCTGCAAAATCTAAATCTTACAGTTTATCTCTTGCCCAAACAATACCAGTTTTCTTGGCAGCAAACCATTGCTTTTCTTTTCTGCATTGTCGTAGACTTTGGAATTAGAAGTGGAAATAGTGGACAACCTTTCCTTATGCTAATAATTCTTTAACCATTCTGAGTCTCTGCTCTCTCTCCTGACACACCACACAGTATGCAGACTAGTCATACAAAGCTTTTATTAAATTAACATTCTTTAGTGTCTCAGGATCTTCCAGGGGTCTTCCCTGTGGACGCTATCAAGCACTTTAGTAAAATCGAAGACATTAAGAACATAAGAATGGCCATACTGGATTGGACCAATGGTCCAACTAGCCCAGTATCCTGTCTTCCAACAGTGGCCAATGGCAGGTGCTTCAGAGGGAATGAACAGAACAGGTAATCATCAAGTGATCCATCCCATTGGCCATTCCCAACTTCTGGAAAACAGCATTAAAAACAATCTTCTGCTGGTATTTGAAGCATTTCTCAATAAGTCTTCTCAAGGAGAAAATCTGGTCTGAACACAACTTACCAGACTGAAATCCAGCCTATTCTTCCCCAAGTATTTTATCAACAGCAGTTTTCATTATAGTCAAAATGATAATGTAAAACACTTTTCCAGGTATAGATAGGCATCACCCTCCAGTTATCACAAATAAGCTGGTCCTCCTTTTTAGGGATTTTTGAAGGTAACCCCACTTCTCCAGTCTTTAGGACAGATCTAAACATTTCAGCATCCATCTCATCACAGCTGGCATTTTACTACTCTTCAGTGGGCTTGTAGCCTTAGGACGGAATGCTCAAAAGTTAGGCACCTAAATAGAAGTTATACGGATTAGGTAAGTCTGCTATTTCTTCAGATCGCTTAGTCTGTGCTAGTGGTTAAGCACAGCCTGGAAATGTTTCATCCAATGAGCTCTCTGTCCTTCCTCTGTGGTTAAAATTGTATCTTCACAATACCACAATGGTTTGAGAATTGTGATGTCAGTTGTTTAGATATTAGAAAACGCTTTTCAGAATCCCCCGTCTTGTACACTTCCTCAGCTTCATTTTATTTTCCATCCATTCTCTCTTATCTTTTCTTGCTTATCTTTTAACTTCCTTGTCTTTGTCTGTATATTCTTGTGGCAGAATAGCTCTTTTTCTGCTGTCTTATTCTTGTTGAATTCTTTTTTTTAATTCTCTCCTCTCATGAGCAAGCTTCCATGTGTTTGGTTGGAGCCATTCTTCTTTCTTAGATCTTCTCACTCTCTCTGGGATCCTGGCTGCATTCACCCTTGCTTCTTTGGAAAAACTGCCATTTTTTTTGTTATTCCATGGCATTCATCAGTGTCTAACTCTTCAAATCTCTTGTTGAACTGTAGTTTGAAATGAACATTCATGGCTGCCTCTACTAACTTTCTAGTCTACATATCCTCTGCATTGTGTGATGTTCCTTCTTTAGTTTTATTTTGATTTTCCCAGTAACAAGATGGTGGTCACTTCCAGCATTAGCACTGTGTATACCCTGGGATCCAACAATGAACGTCTCCTGTTGCCTACTACTGGCAACATGGTCGAGTCGTTTCTGAGTGCAGACATCATTTGATCTCCATGTCAGTTTGTCTCTTCTTCTGTGGAAATAGTGTGCCCCCAATATCAAGACTGCATAGGCTGCAAAGTTGAACATGACATTCTCCATTGTTAGTCTGTCCTGGAATGCCATGTCTGCCCATAATATGTTCATATACGGTATTATGTATTTAGATCTCCCATGAGAATAATATTGTCATATATATGTACTTATGTTGCCAAGGACACTCTGCAATATTTCATAGAAATAGTCTTTGACCCACTTGTTGCTATCATTTGTTGGCACATAATGCTGAACTGTGACTTTTGCATAGTTTGTCACAAAGCGAACAGTCAATATTCCTGAGTTTAGAGGTTCCTATGCCTTCAATACTTTAGTGGCTTCCTTGCTGAATACTAACCCTAAGCCGCCTCCTATTTTTCATCCTCTCTTCCTGAATATAAACAATCATGCCTTCTGATGATATTTTGTCTCATCTAGTCCACCTCATCTCAATCAGCTCAAGTATACTTAGAGCAAAGATTTTCATTTTCTCATAGCCTGTATCAGTCTACCTGTGCTCCAAAGTGATCTAACGGTCCACTACCTAATTTTTGTGTTAACCTTACCTGTGAAGATACTCCATTTCAGATGATGAACTTTCTTGCAGCTTTGTTTCTCCATCATCATAGTTGCAGATGGATTTGCTGGTTTGCCAGTCCTGTTGTCTTATGTTCAGCAGACCATGTTTCTCTACAGTTGATATTTGTATATTTGTATCTCTGTGACAGACTCATTTTGTCTCTGGTTTGTTTCTGTAACCAAAAGCATTTTTACATGGAGAAATTGTTAGCCTGACTCACAACGCCCATCAGGACAACTTTAGCCTGGTTCCTCCCCTTCGACTTGTCTGGCTTGGGTAGGCTTGGCAGAAGGTTTACTATCACCGACATAGCCCTTAGGGTCGTTACAGCATCCAATCTTTCCCACTGCATCAAGGCATGGTCCCTGGGAAGGTTCTATATAGTGGCCCTATCAGGAAAAACTGATATTGGAACTAGAAAAAGTTTGTTTGTTTTTTATGCTCCTGGCATTTTCTCAGAATGTTATAATGGGGGTGCAGGCAATGGATTCTACCTGCTGAATCCACAGGTGTGTCAAGATAGTCACAGATCTCTTGAAAATAGTTAGAGCCAGGAATAGCTACATGAGGCCAACTTCCTCTGCAGAGTTGGCCTCCAGAGCTGCCATGTGGTTCCCAGTAGCAGCTTCTGCACAATCTTCCCTTTGGAAGTGTGGTTTATAGCAGTGCAGGGATGGCTACTTCTGCCTGGTTCAACCACCGGTAACTCCTGAATGGATTTCTACTTCAAAATCCAACTTTTCCCCCAGGGAGCATGCTTCACAGTGTAGATACTCCACAACTTCTCTCTTGAACCTTGTCCCCAGAATCCTTCCTCCCTCCAACAGAGACTGTCACCATATTTCTCTTGGAGGGTACCTGTAGGGCTGGGACAGGGCCTTTGTACTCATACAGCCTCTGCTCCACAACAACCAGGCAGTCTGCCATGCAGGTTTGATCACAGGAGACAGAATCAACCCCATCCAGCACTGTCAATGAAGGGAAAGAAACCAATGTAAATGAACTCTCCCATGGACATTGCAGGACTCTCTTTCCTCAGAGAGCCCTTGGTAAGCCATGGTCTCAATCCAGCTCATAGGCCAGTCTTCAGTATAGTTCAGGGAGGGAATCATCAGGGAACAGCTGCTCAAGAAGCTCCTGCCTTCATCAGCCCCTTCTCTAGGACCTGAGGACTGAAGGCTTGCTCTTCTGTTTGGTCTGTCCCCAACTGTGCTCTGTTCTCTCCTTTTAATCTCCTCCCCCCAAATCTGACATCTCTCACCCCCAAGGTGGGACAGGGTAGACTGAGTTTTTTTACAACTGACCTTCCAATTAGGGTAAATTTTTAGGCCCAGTTATCACAATAGCCCACAATAGCTCATTACGCCAATGTTGGCCACTATGGCATTTGTATACCCCAGCACAGAGACCCAGCCATATGGAGAGTGCTTTGTGGAGTTTAGAGGACAGGGGATGAGTTCAGTGGAGTTGCTGCCCTTTTGTCCCTTTTCAATGGATTTGGGGGCTTTTCAGATATAGTGCTTCTTTCTGAACAGCTGCAGAAGGTAGCACATAACTCAGCATATGGGACATTCTGCCATTTTTCTGGTGGATAGAAAAGGTGACCTAATAGGCCTTTGCCTTTTCTAGCTTCTAAGAAAATGGATGAGCCTTACTAATTATTTGAAATAGTTTAATTCCAGTGTAACATCTGCAAGTAAACCTCAGTGGAGTTGCTGGAAGAGCAAATGGAATTCAAATGGACAGAAGCACATTGCTTCTTTTTAAAAATTAAATTCTCTGTCCCATATCAGATACACCAGTATTAAAGTATTGAAACCCAGAACTATTAATCTGCCGGCGAATACTTCAGGAGCACATACAATATATGTCAGAGTTACTAACCTGTGAGACTTAGTTCTAGATAGCTAACAAAGTTTGAAAAGAATTGTGTGCAATATTAAAAGGAAATATTTGTCTGAAGATTCAGCTGCTCAAAACTCTTAATTTCCCCATGGACAAAAAAATAAAATAATTGTAATTCATATTGGAACAGACCACAATTCATAGACAGTCAGGTTAAAAGCCATCTGCCTCCACAGCCATAAAAATTCAAAGAATGATGTTACAAATATATAATATGATGTGAAGGTCCATTATTTCTCTGGCAAAAGGGTGTATGGTACAGATACTCTGAGCCAAACCATAATTTCTGAAGTCTGAAATGAGAAAAAAACAAAGAAGAATATGGGAATACATGATCTGCAGAGGAAAAAACTGCTCAAATGTAAAGAGGAAGCAAGCGTGGTTCATATACCAAGCAAATTTATTAATACAGTTTTTAGAGGTAGCCCATAGAAAAGCTCCTTAATCCAGGGTTAATTAGAATGACAGAGATTAAAGAAATCTGAATGACCTATTCTGAACATTGCATATTGCTACATAGAATTCAGTCTTCTTGGTATTAAAGGGCCATATTATTATGAATCCCTCACTCCCACTGATGTACTGACTCCATAAGTAGTCCCATTGATATCAATGGGCCCGTTTACGTGCTCCCTATTGTAAAGATTTAACAATATGGGCCCCAAAATCAGTGTGTTGTGTGTGTATTTATATGTATACACACTCCAAGATAAAATATATGGTATTGAATAGATATTAAACACACAGAGACACACTATTGGCCACTGCTGCACAGAAGACAGAGTTTCTAGATGCAGAACAGGTGATTGCTATTGTTCTGAGCCTGAGTTAACTGAAACTCCTGCTTAATTGAAGTTTATTTGTGTCTCGCAAAAATCTATGCTCCCCGCTAATAACAAAAACCCAGGCTTTTTTTATGTCATCTTTCATGCCAGGATCTCACCGCATACTTTACAAACATAAATTAATTAATATGTATGGGGTTTCTGTTACCTGAAGGTTGTGGATGTTCCCAACAAGTTCTGTCCTGTACCTGTAACTTTACAGGAAGTCTCAGTAAGGGAACCTTTGATTAATCGTCCTGTTCTGAGCGGGCCACTGCAGATAGTTGATTCTGATTTATGTGAGTTTGAGGAGGATTTATCTTGCCGGCCTGGTTGGGCTCCCTCTACTAGCAGGTTACCAAATTGCTGTATGGGAATCTAGCCTCTGGATCTCCAGGTGATTTAAGCTGTCAGAGTTTGCCACAGTCTTAGTCCTTAGGCACACTCTTGAAGTACAGACCTTCTAACATGGCCTCCTGGGAACTGTGATTACACAGTCCAGCTGCCCAGCCCTGGGCTCAATGCTGCCTTCTCAGGCTCCTCCTGTCACTGAAACACACCCTCTCCCAAAATTCCACCGAAAGGGCGAGCGTTCTGGGTTATGGTTTAACTATCTCAGGAGGCATATGGCAATTATACTATATCACACAGACACTTTGAATAGAGTCTAACACATTACTGAGCTCTACTTAATCACATGAGAAATACACAGCTCTATATGAAAAATAATAAACCCAATATACGTTCCCTCTCACTCTAGCTCACCCTTTCCCTGGGAGACGATCTGTGTTCAGGTAGGCAGGGTCCCCTCTACTTTGCCTAATCTGGCTCCTTCAGCAGCTTCCCTCATCTTAAACTAGTGAATAATGGTTGAAGAAAGAAAGAAGAAATATAACGGCTCCTGTCCTTTACAGCCTTCCCAGTCTCCTCTGCTAGGTGACTCCTGGATCACCCTCCTCAGGTGAATCCAGTCCCTTATCATAGAATATTAGAGTTGGAAGGGACCTCAGGAGGTCATCTAGTCCAACCCCCAGCTCAAAGCAGGACTAACCTCAGCTAAATCATCCCAGCCAGGGCTTTGTCAAGCCACAGCTTAAAAATGTCTAAAGATTGAGATTTCACCACCTCACTAGGTAACCCATTCCAGTACTTCACCGCTGTCCTAGTGAAAAACTTTTTCCTAATATCCAACCTTTACCTCCCCCACTGCAACTTGAGACCATTGCTCCTTGTTCTGTCATTTACTATCACTGAAAACATCTTAGCTCCATCCTCCCTGGAACCCCCTTTCAGGTAGTTAAAGGCTGCTATCAAATCCCCCCTCATTCTTCTCTTTTGCATCTAGACAAGCCCAGTTCCTTCAGCCTCTCCTCATAAGTCTTGTGCTCCAGCCGCCTCATCAGTTTTGTTGCCCTTCACTGGACTCTCTTCAACTTGTCCACATTCTTTTTGTAGTTGGGGGCCCAAAACTGGACACAATACTCCAAATGCGGCCTCACCAATGCTGAATAGACGGGAATAATCAGTTCCCTCCATCTGCTGGCAATGCTCCTACTAATGCAGCCCAATATGTTATTAGCCTTCTTGGCGACCAGGGCACACTGCTGATTCATATCCAGCTTCTTATCCACTGTAACCCTCAGGTCCTTTTCTGCAGAACTGCTGCCTAGCTCGTCGGTCCCCAGTCTGTAGCTGTGCACGGGATTCTTCCGTCCTAAGTGCAGGACTCTGCACTTGTCCTTGCTGAACCTCATCAGATTTCTTTTGGCCCAATCCTCCAATTTATCTAGGTCACTCTGTATCCTATCCCTACCTTGCAGGTTATCTACCATGCCTCCTAGCTCAGTGTCATCTGCAAACTTGCTGAGTGTGCAATCTATCCCATCCTCCAGATCATTAATGAAGATGTTGAATAAAACAAGCCCCAAGATCAACCCCTGGGGCACTCCGCTTGTGACCGGCAGCCAGCTGGACATGGAGCCATTGACCAGGTGACTTCATTGCTAGGTGGCCTCTCCCTGGAGAAACCAGTTGTTCTAGTTAGGAGCAGTCTTTTGTCTCGAGCAGTAGTGCCCAGTCTTAGTATACAGGAGGGCCACATAAAACTAAACACAACCTTGTGTAGGCCAAACAGATTCTATATGTTTTAATAAGATTTAAAGTCACCAGTATTGATTTATATTCTAAGTTCAGCTTGTTTTGTATGCATTTAGATAGATTGTTTCTATGTACAGTATTGTCTATTTACACATTTGTGTAAACTAAAATGATGTAAACATGGTGACAAAACGCTAATGAATCAGCTATTAGTATATTGTGTTGAAGCAGGCTGTGGGCCTTATGAAATGCTCTGGTGGGCCATGTACACCAGGTCCCCCATGGGGGGGGAAAAGGGTACACTTTACTGGGGCCCGGAAGCCCTGGAGGGCCCGGCCCAGGCTGCAACCCCCATTATCATAAGGAAAAACTTGAGGCTAAAGTGTAGATCATGCCTGAGGATATTTATAGAAACATATTTCCCTGTATCTATGTATCCATTGTCCAGATCTTGTGAGATTTGCTGGAGCCAATCAGAAGCAGTGTTACAGCAGTCTCAAGCAACATTCTGAGCAGTAAGTTGCTGGGCCTCCTGGCCCAGCCCAGGCCCTTCTTTAGAATAGAGGGTGTGTGCTTGTGCAGTTAAACTAGGACTTGTAGTTTGAGACTGAGAGATTTGGGCTCCTTTCTGACATGGTCAATCATATCAAGATCAAGAACTACCAGTCCCAGAGTTCCTTGTGCATAGGCATGAGGGTGGGACAACTGGTGGGAGGGGCAAAGCAAAGCACCATAAGACAGTGGGAGACAGTGCTGCTGCTTCTTCTGGTAGGACATGCAGGCCCAAAATATATGTAAGTGTCTAATTCACTCACAATCATGCACACACCCCTTACTGCTATGTCTGGTGGTGGCAATAAATACAAATCAGTCATCCAGAAACATAAGGAGGTAAAAGAAAGGGAACTAAAGGACACCAATGTATCCTCCAGTTTTTAAAATCAGACAAGGCCTTTCTGCAGTCAGACAATATACTAACTAGGGAAGCAGATGAACAAAATCAAGATGAAAATGATTTCAATATCGAGGCTGTGTCTGTGGCACTGGCGACTGATGACAAAGAAAAGCTGCCAGAACATACATCATGTGACTCCCATCTAATGCTTGAAGATAGTCAGGTAGTATCCCCATTAGCACCACAACATACAGAAGGTTTACAAGAAACAGGTGAGAGCAGTGCTACACCATCTGATTTTTGTCGTTTCAAAGATCTAGGCTTGTGGTCTGAAAACATAACACATTCTATCTGTAAAAAAATTGTTCTGTATGGTGTCCTGACTTTTGAAGAAATGCAGAAGCTAGCAAAGTCAATGCCAAAACAAAACAAAAACAGTAAAGAGGGGACATTTTTCAGAAATGTAGAATATGTAACAGTCATTTCATAATTCAAACTTTTTTCATGGCTCATGAGATTGTATGTATGGGATGAGAGATTGTGGTATCTGTGTGAGAGGGAACCCATGTTACAAGTTTTTACTGAGCCTGAAAAAATTATGCTTGGGCCCTGCGTGTACAACTCACATGCCATAGGTTGGGCACCCCTGGTCTTGATCAAGTACATTCAGTGGTCCAACACTTAAGTCAATGGCCCTTTTTTGTTATTTCTTTGCCACCAGCCTTTGGAATTCTAGGCCAACCTGGAGGTAACAGGACAACAAAGAACATAAAGAAACCCTACATCCAAAAATGGAGTCTGCAGTCTGGTAAAATACATACTGAGAGTTCATAATCTTAAACAGAATTCATGAATTGTACAAACAAATTCCACAAACCATCGCAGAAGGGCAGTCATTGATACCATTCATTCTTTTAAGAGTTTTTGAAGCTCACAGTTGCAAGACACTTCTTACTAGTTGAAAAAATTGCAAAATGAAACAATAATGAAACAATGTTTTGCATGAAATGGGATACTGGAAGATACGCAGTACCTTATGCCTCAATAAGGAGTTTCATGGCTTGTCAAGGAATTATAGTATAAATGTATGCATATTACAGTCTCCCAAATATTCACAAAACAATGGGCCAAATGGGCCTTATCCAACAGCTACTGAAGTCAATGGGTGTGTTTCTATTGACTTCAGTCAATGCTAGATTAGGCCTAATATATAGTGAGGCCTCAATTTAGCATGGCAGTTAAGCATGTGCTTAAATCCCTTTGCTCAAGTGTGTTGCGAAATAAGAGTGGGCATAAGCACCTGCTTAAGCACATGCTTAAAGTTTAGTCCTCAATTCAGCATAGTAGTTAAGTATATGCTTAATTTTAAGCATAGGCTTAACTACTATGCTGAATTGGAGATTAAAATTTTATAGTAGTTCAACAGAAATCCAAGTGTTGTAAGGATGCATGTATAGATTAATTGCACTTGAGATATGTTCCATTGGAAGAACTTGCCTCTGTAGAATAACTGTTCAGGACTAGAAGAAGTACTAGAATATGTCATTCTCTAAAACTATATTTGTTGACACTAAAACCCATGGTTTACTGTGATAGAGAGTATTCTTTTATTATAAATTAAAAGGAACATTAGAATCAAGTTGCCAAGCCTTTCACTCCTCTGGTATATGGAGATGTCTGGTTAAGAGATGAAGCTAGCTCATGGAAACCTACTCTTGTGATTAAATGTCTTAAGAAATCTTGTTTTCATGTGGTAAAATAAAATCCAACCCAATACCATTAAAAATTAAAGAAACATGATAGGAACTTCAGTGACTTTTGCAAATTTATTCTTGGAAAGACATATAAGTGATGCTTAAGATGCAATACATACTCAGAAATGATGAAAATAGAACTTTGAATTCAAAGACCTTGTTTTTGTGGTGTTCAGAAACAAGTTCCTCAGGTAGTGCAATAGATTTAACAAAATTAGCTGGAAAGTGGAAGAGTATCTTGTCACTGTCAAGATAGTACATTATCAAAAGGACTGGAACCACTTTAAATGAGATGTTCTGATATGTTTTTAAAATATCACTTTAGACATTTGTAGAGGTCACACACTATATTCAGTGATGAGTACACATGTCTGCATAAGTATGTAAATGACAAATTCTCTCCAATAAATAGGTGGTCAGAATGGAAGCTGACTGATCAAAAAATGAGGGATGGAATATTAATTAACATAAAATGAAATGAAGAGTGACTGCTGAATAGATCCATCTACTTGCACTTGTGTTGACCGTTCTTCAGTTAGCTTTAACACCGCCCCCCTCATTATTTAAATAGTGCTTGCCATGGAACAATGTGATTTTGGAATTAAAATATCTCCCTTACATGTATAGACTATATAAAAGGGGATCTGTGCAGTATTTAAAACATATCCCCTGATGCTGTATGCATGATCTGGTAACTTACATCTGCCCATACTACTGTCTCACAATTCTTACTAAATCCAAGAGGTCTTGTAACAGTATCTGTCTAGCAGATACTGAACAATAAAGTCAGAACAGCAGAGAGCAGTGTTTCTATCAGCTCCCTCTTGGTCTGTGTCTAACTGCTTCTCTGCTGGCTCCAGATATAACGTATTGGTGATGAGGAATTTATATCTTACAAATGTCCAATGCTCCCTCTTCCTGAAGAAGAAAGAGTAAGCAGATGATGATAATAATAATAATATAATAATATAATATAAAAAAGAGGCAACAAGGGGCACAAGGTAGCAGATTGTCCCTTCAGCAAAAAGCAGCATTGTCAAGTGGCAGGGCTGATATAGCCCAGAGGAAAGTGCACGAGTGGTTGACAAGGAGCTAACACCCAGCTGGCACAGGCAGGTCTCCCTCATGCTAGAGGCAGGTGGCAACAAAGTGACTCACACCCCGGTGCCCCAAGAAGCTCCACCATGTCAGCTGCAGTCCCCTTACTCCCCCCTCAATCAGATTGGGAAAAAATGTGCTTGCTGTTGTAGACACGAACCAACGATTTTAAACCTCCTTTACAGTAAATATGTTACACCCCCTTATTCCATCAAAGTTCTAATGTGCCTTCTTTAATGCGCTGGAAACAACCAGGTCATGTCTACAGTAGCAGCCAAACAGGTTTAAATAAGATGTAAAGACCTATACATTTGTTAGAGTCAGTGCATATCCCTCCCAACATTTGTTGGCAACTATAGTTCATTTGCTTTGTATGGCCATGGCCTAACTGCATATGAAAGCTAGGCCGTACTATCCAATCTATGCAAGATCATGGAAGCTCAGTTCCACAATCAGTTACAATCACATTTGGCTATATCCTAATGCAGGCACCCACCTAACTTGTATCTGTGAATGATGGGTTTAGATCCGGCAAAGGACTGGGGCCTTTGGTCTGAATTCAATTAGAGTTATGTCCTTTAAAGAGACATTATGATTTGAAAACGAGAAACATTTTGCTCTTGATTTGCATGAGTTATTGCGAATTTGACCTCTTAACAGCACACAACCTTTTTTATCATGGCATCAAAATTATATTAATAATGTTATTTTTGTAATAACTTATTTTAGGCAGGCAAATATTATTTTATATTGAAATGTAGATTTGATTTCAAGATGGAGATTTACATTATGTGTTGTCCTCTATGTCACAATAAAAATATGGATACAAACAAAATAATTAAAGTTGGAAAATCTCACACATTCTTATTACTTGACCCTTGAAAATGCGGGAAAATATTGTTATAGACAATCTGGAGAAATTGCTCAAACTCCATCTTCTTTGTTTATGCAGGGAGATAGGAGACTAGAATAAGAATAGCTTGAGCTCGGAGGATGAATGATCAGCTAGTGCAGATTTCGTCTATCTGCTAATAGTGGACTAAATCCTGAAATCCTTATTTATTCTTTACGCAGACAAAATTCCCTCTGAAGTCAAAAGGAATTTAGTCTGAACAAGAACTGATTAAAGATGTCAGGATTTGGCCCTTTATTTAAGTGTCAACATTTTGCTTAATGCTAACAAGAATGTAATTTTATCTATCACAGGCATTTAAAATACATCACTCACTAACCTCAGGAATTTAGGATGAAGAAAATTCTTCAGGGTTTCCTTTACTCTAGGCTGTTATGTGAGCTGTGACACTGGCATGCCAGATGCCAGCTCTATTCCAGGCTGCAGGCATTAGCTAAGAACTGACAAACTCATAACTGGAGACCAGACTGGCTCACTTGTATGTTAGTTTTGCTCAAAATAGGTATGATAAGAATATATCCAGTGTTTAGATTCTATCAAATGCTTGTAAGTTGCTGCATGCATTAATCTCACTTGTAATGTCTGAGTTCCATACCATAAGAAAATATGTAAGTTTTGCTTTATAACTTTGAAAATGTTTCTCTGAACTTGTGAACTCGGGCACAGAAATCATTCCTCTCCTCTCTTCCCCATTCCCCTCCCTCTCCCTGCCCATCCAGAAGAACTATCAAAATCAGATGGGCTATCAAGGAACATCACAATAGAAGGTTGATTAATGGCTCTATGGCACACATAGAGGAGTACATGCAGAAGACCACATTCCATCGCTTTGAATGCTAAAAGGGAAATAAAAATAGTTGATGTGAAGATTTTTCATCTCTCTTTGTTGTTCGAACTCTCACAGGTCTGGAATCACCAAAATGAAGCCAGTTATCCCCAAGGGTTGATTCTTGAGTCTGCTCTGAAAGACACTTCGAATGGGCAGATTGCTACAACTCTGTCACTCAGGATTTAGATTGCAACTCATTTGTGCATGTTTGCTTGCTTCAACTGGTAAATAACTCTTATTTCTCTTTCCTAGTGAATAAACCTTTAGACAGTTTATTACAGAATTGGTTACAGATATTCTCTTTGTAAGATCTAGGATACCAGTTGATCTGGGGTAAGTGACTTGTCTCTTGAGAGTGGAAACAGCCTGAATATTGTGTGATTTTTTTTGGTGTAAGTGACTATTTATCACTAAATCCAGTTTGTCTGGGTAGCAAGCTAGACTGACGTGTTTAAAGGGACTGTCTGTGACTCCATGGTAAGACTGTTATAGTGATCCAGGAGTTCACATTTGTTACTGGCTTGGTAAAATCTAGTTATAGAACATATCACCAGTTTGAGGTATCTGCCCTCTTTTTGACAGCCTGCCCTGAGTTAGGCAATCACGGTCATGAGCTATTCCACACAGTGTAACATTGGCAAGGGAGAAATATAAGGTGAAATTCTGGACCCATTGACGTCAATGTCTTATCTCCCATTGAGTTGTGGCCAAGGTTTTACAGACATACAATTCTGTTCTGCTCCCTTGGGATATTACTGGTGTGGGTTTTTTTTAAAGGATTTAAATAAGGTCATATGCTAAGAACTTCTGAGACACACATTCGCTCTTGCTCTGAGTTGACTTCTGTGCATGAAAGGGTGTAAGGGAACTGGTTATTGCTTTCTGATTTTCTGTGCCATCTACCATAATCCTAGCCTTAATGTATATTAGAGGAGTTCCTAGGCTATGCCACCTGACTATGATCCCTAAGGAACTATACAACAGCCAGGGGATGCCGAAAAGTATCCCACCAGCTACACCCCTTCTTCACCCATCTCTTGACACTTCTATTCTGGGGACTGCAGGGAAATTGATACAGAAGTTAGCTACATTAGCTCTGTGCCTGGTAAGGGCTTTCTGCTCCATTTACACCACTCCTGAGGTGCAAAGGGGATTTTGCCCCTTAGCAAGTACTTTGAAATAGGGAACAGTGCTTTGAACTCTGGTTTTCTGTAGTCTCCTGTAAGATATGGGAACGAATCCAGGGAAATATTTTGGAGATACACGAGTGAAATGTGTAAGTGGAGAGCTACCCATGAAACTTGCATAGGTTTATCTCTTCGTGGAAGATCCAGCCATAGTGAGAACAAGGAGTTCTGACAAAATATTTTGTCTGAGAAGGTAAAGAAGCATTTCTTGGATATGATTTATTTTCTTACCCATGTATGAAATGAAGACACTTCTCATATTGATCTCTCCAGCATCTACCTACAATCAGTGGAGATTCACAGAATTCTAGAGATCCTTTAGGAGCACTCCACTTTACCAAACAGTCCATCAAATTGGAATTAATGGCAAATATTTCTCTTTAAGTCTTATCATGGTGAAATTTTGCACTGTTTACCATGCTCCACTCTCAATTCCTGGCATTTGAGCCAGAGTAATCTCCTCTGCTATGCTTGTTCCTGAGCCAAAGCCCAGGATACGAGATACGCCCATAAATAACCTCCTCTGAATAATTTTAGAGCCATTGTTTCCTTTTGATCCACAATGTGAAACCCCTCCCATAATATTTCTATCAAATAGCTGCCATTGCTAAATGCATCACTTCTGCTAAGACTGACGTTAATTCTATTCTATATTTCAGCCAGCAGGAGTTGAGAGAAGATATCATTACCACATTGAAGTTGTCAGATACATATGGTAACGAGTACATGATAAGAGATTGGGTTAGGTGTTTAGTTCTCCTTGGTCTCTATAGGCTAAATTGTAATATGCTTACTCACAATGATTAGTACTTTACTCAGCAAGTATTTCCACTACTATGGTATAAAGTGCTATTAAACATGAACAAGAGTATCACGGTCTGGCCTTATAATATTAACTCCTTCAGGATTTAAAGGTCTGCTTTACTATCACAAGGTTTTTCCTGTAATATAGCACAGAAATAAACATTGCCTGTTTTAGAAGCATGAAACAGTGTAGATTGTTAAATTTGTTGTGTACCTTGGTGTTCAGACAGTTCAACATTGTATTAGAAAACTTTTAGAGCCTTCTGGGGAATTTTGGAAGGATAGAAAATGGTCACAGACAGCTATTCTTTTGCTTGCTGGAAATTAATATAAAGTATTTTTACAATATGGAACCTAGGCAGGAAATTGCTATGCCTTCTGTAGAAAATTGATTGTGTAGCTCATTACATTCCCTTTGAAAATTTGTTTTCTATGACTCTGATAAAGGTAAGATCTGCAGTCTTTTTTTGTAGCTCGTCTTAGTATGAATGTTTAGCTGACTCATCTTAGTATGGATGTTTCCCACACATTTTCTCCGGACAGAGATTCTTTTATATGGTTGAGCAGGTGAAAACACATTAAACCTATCTGACGTGTGTCTGTAGGGTATTCAAGATAAGGATCATATAAAGAACTTTATCCATAGCTTCTTCTGCAACTCTCAGTCCATGACTTTTATCCATTTGCTTGAAATGTTTGTTCTACTCCTCTATCAGAATGCTATATGTAGCATCTGAAGCTCCCCAAGGGATTTTCTTTCCATTAACTTTCTATTGATTTTCATTTATGTGTATAAATTGCAGCATATACATTAACTGTAGCTCAGAAAAGTTCTGCCTTACAAGAGTTTTACCTTAATAACAGTGCCTTTGTATTTGAATATTAATTACAGCAATCTGACTACTTAACATTTAGGGCCAGACATGACATACGGGTGAATCCAAATACAAGTCACATGGACTCAATCTAGAGAAAGTAAACAAATCAGAGTGAGGAATGTAGCATTTTATACCAGAGTATGGACAGAAAGAATTCACAGGGTGAGAAGGCATGGACTGAATGGCAAATGAGCGGAGTCTGAGTAACACGACAAAAAGGTAAATTATGAATACATTTGTCTAAAAATGTAGTGAGGAAAAGGGAGAGAAGAAAAGAAACAGAGATAAAGGTAAATGAGGTAGGAAAAAGGACACAGTCAAGTGTTCAAATTTCATTTAAAAAATATGTTGCTTTATAAAATCTAATTTGAGTAGAAAGCTATTTTTAAAACAAATCAGTGAATAAGGTTTCTAAATAGTGAATAAATGAAAACCTCTCTCTAATTTTGTAATCCCAAACAAAAAGCATTGAACTGGTCTAGTGATTCAGAACCAGAACATGAAATTGACTAGAAACACGGCATGAAATGAACCAGTGTTGTTTCATTGTCCAAGCTAAGTGAAGTGTGAAAAAGCAAGCAGATAGTGTAAATGATGGAAAGGAATTTATATTTTGCAGTGACTCTGAGGTGGAAAAATATTCTTGACTGCGTTCTAATACCTTTCCCCCAGTAAAGTCCTACTCTGGTCAGCTGGTATTTAGGCCAATTATTTAGATTTTTCCTTGTCATAGTCACTCACTTAATGGGTGCACACTAAAACTTGAATTAAGGATCCAAGGCTGGCAGCCTAAAAATACTTTCAGGTCTGATAAACTGAAACAACACTTTCATTGAATAAAAGCATGATTGTTAGTCACTTAAAAGACCGGTAGGAATCATATTTCCATACAGATGTTTATACATTAATCAAGCCTAGATTGTACAACCCTTCCTCACACCAGTGAGCATTTATCTTACATTAATGTTTCTGTTACGGTTATAACCTTTTTGTCAGCAGCAACAAATGTTCACATAGGTAGGTGTCCCTCTTAAAATTAACAAACACCATTGGCTCAACCTTCCCTGGGTTTCTTTAATAGACAACACCTCTCCACTTGCAAGCACTGAGTCTGCATAAGAAACAAAGATAATTTTATTAGGGACAAATAGAACATATCATCAACTTAGGGAGACACAATTACAGTATATCTATATGAATGTTTAAGTGCAATATGCTCCCATGGTAACTTGGGCAATAGTCTATTAGGTCCACCAGTGTGAATGTCCAGTATGGAAATATCCCTTCTCCACTTGCAAAATCCCACTCGTAGTTAGCATAGTCCCATATTCCAGGGGTGCTCTCAGGAAAGCCTGTCTCCAGTCCCTTGGGAAGTGCTGCCTGGTCCTGTCCTGAGGCTCCACCATGTAACCCAGCTATAGGGGTTTCAGTTTTATTCAGCGGCTGAGTAGGAAGAGGCTCAAGAGAGTGCACTCCTCTCTGGTGCTGTCCTGTTCTGCCTCAGCAAAGAACCTTCTCCGTGTTGTGCCAGCTCTCATCATCTTAGTGAAAGAGCTGTCTGTCTCTTCATCTCCTATCACAAAGTCCTCAGTCTGCATCGTCTCTCTGTGCAAAGTCCTTTCAACAGTGCAGGATCTTAAGTGGAAGGGAACTGGTAGTATCTAGGACCCTTAAGCAGAGTCTTTGCCACAAAGTAGGAATTGTTTTTTCCTCTCGCCGTTCAGTGGTCCTGAGTTTGTGCTGTTATAGTGGTTCCCAAAGTGTCACGAGAAGCATACTGTGCACAGTGTTCACGCAAATGAAGCTCTCAATGCTTCACCCTATTCACCACTAGGCGGGGACAGAGAGCACTTTGTTCTCTGGAGCTTATGTCCATCTGGAATTCTGGGTAAATAGCTTATGAAGATGAAGCGGCTCAGTGGCCCTTCTTACCCCTGTTCACAAATGAAAGGGAGCAGAAAGCTGTTTATCCCCTAGAACTTCAGACCACAGGATTTACATATTCAACAATTCAATTAATCTGAGTGTTGTTTACAATGTATGTGAGGCTGCACAATCTAGCCCCTACTTAGCAGGAAAAGCTTGAGAAAGGAAATAGTAATACGTTCACTGTCACTGGATTCCTCTTAACTTTAAGACTGGAAGAAGAATCATATTTTATTTGGGTTAAATAGTGCCTTTAAGTGATTCAGAAGCTGTACTACACCAGGAGTAGCCCTGGCAGGCATAGTGCTTCAGAGACACCCCGTCAGGCACAATTCCATCTACACAGCAAATTATGACACCAACTCATCCCCACCCCCAATGCCAGCTCAAATGTGGGAGGAGAGCACCTGCTGACTCCTGTGCGTGTGAGTACTCTACATGGGGGTGAATTGGGGTTAGGGATTTTTACTATGTCTTAGTGTATGACTAGGTGCAAAGTTCAAGTCGCAATCTACCCTTCAGTTATATTATGTGTAAAGGTGGCTGGATGCAGGGATAGGGGGCAGAGGAACTTACACATGTTCTAGTTACTAGATCTCACGTATCCAAGCTATTTCATTGGACCTTGGTTAAATCTACATCAATTTGAACAAGTGTTTTCTTGAAATAGTAATATATCACATTTTTTTTATTGATCACGGTCAAGTATCACAAGATGTATATCAATAAAATCAGAGTTAAATCCAAATGCAAACAATTCTTCAACCAACTAACACTTGAAGATGAGAAAATCCAAGACCATTCTTGGGCCTGGATGTAAATGTGTTTTAACATGCACCAAACTACAGATAAATCATCCATCTTCCCTAAGGTGTAATATTTATTTTCCCGTGACATTACAGGGCTTTGAATTCTATCAGGAAAGAAATATGACAATAGAGTGCTGTCACCAAGTGGAAGCTGAAATGTTGACTTAGCAAGAGGCCTTTGTGTGCCATGTGTTTGGATGTTTCCTAGAGATTTATTCCTATATACGGAAGGAAAAGGAAAAGTCTCTTTGTCAGTTGTTTGTACTTTAACTTCTGATGAGTATTTGACTCTCATGACAACCATTGCTTTCCAAGTAAAAATCTATGTAAGTCATTACCACCTGGTGGCTTTTTAGGAGTGTTCATGAAATGAGTTAGTTGTCTTATTTCAGTTCCTAGTGGGCAATCCACAGTCAGACAAAACTAGCACAGTTAACATTAATTGGCATCTTTGTTGGGAGTCTCAGAGTGACTGGCCCATGCACGAGTGGATCCAATGCACCTGGACTGATTAGGTATTGCCCAGTTAGGCCTAAGGAAAGGCATCTGGGCTTTAGAACCTGCAGACCATGCAGGGAATAATGAGGCTTCTGTGGGGGCTTGGGTCAGCGGGGGAAGGCACCAGCGGGAAAAGCCTGTGTTACTGTCTAGTGACACTCCAGGCAAGATGTGCTGGGAGAGCAGAAAGATAGACCATCAGGAAGGAAGGTCTGTGCCCAGGCTGAGACTGGGAAGAAGATGTTTGAAGACTTTGTGCTGAACATAATAAACTGGACCTCATACAGGGGAATGTTTTGAATGTCTGGCCTGTGTGAGCTTTTTCATGAGAGCCTGCATTAAGGAGAAGCTGAGGCAGGCCTCAGAAATGCTACTCATGGTCAGAAGGGAGTGCTACAGGCAGGCATGACCTTTGATAGGTAATCTCAATGCAAGTATTATGGATTGAATGGGCTAGGGCTAAGCTCTCCCCTTCTCCTCAGATGAAGTCCCTCTAGAAAAGGCTAAGTCTAGAGTTTGGAGACTGTTCTGATGCACGGATGCCTATAGTTGCATTTTAGAAATTTGTACAATGGAGATGGTGCCCTGGACTGGGAGTCAGGACCAAGCTCTGCAACTTATCTGCCTGCAATCTCTCTCACCTTTTGTCTATCTTGTCTATTTAGACTGTCAGCCATCTCGGGCAAGAACTCTCTCTTACTGTCTGATGGTACAGTGTTTGTATAGCATAACTGGTTCCTGATATCAGGAGAGGTCTGTAGGCATTACTGTCGTACAAATAAAGAAAGTGGTTCCACAATGTTCAGAGAGATTCAGATGTGGGGGTGTTGATTTGCTTCATTAGTGAGAGAGTGGCTAGCTGCAAAGTTTGGAACTGGATGCAGATACAGAGTTTGAGGGTGTTGGAATCTGGGGTTTAGGCTTAAATCCATCTCTAGTTAAAATGCAAAGATGAAGTAGTGTTTGCATTACCATTGTCTGTGCTGTACCTCTTCTGAGTGTAGTCTTGCTATCCCTAAAGGCATATCACTCTTATTGTAGTGAGTGGGCAGCATTCACTTCTGGGTCTGCACTGGCTAATGTCAGCACAGACTCTGGTGGAGTCTCCAGCAGCGGAAAATCCATGAGGAAAGCTATAGAGGGCTCATGAAGCCCAAACAGTGGAACATGCTGGCCAGGCAGTCTGGAAAGGAATTATTTAGTTGTGGTCAGAGCATAACAGGCACTTCCTCAGTAGGGGTTATGCTGAATATGATTCAAACTAAACTAAAGCATTCCCTCTGCCCAGCATATACACAAAAGGGAGGGCAAAGAAGGCAACATCCACCTATCTTTCTTCAGGATAATGTTACTTTTTTTTTTTGGTTTGCAGGGTAATAAACTAGTGAAAGCAGGTATAATTTTCTCTTCCTTCTGCCAGCTAGTGCCTGTGTAATAAGAACAGTAGATCTGGGCTCTAACCCAAGAGTACTTCATTTTGCAATGGCAATGTTAGTCTGACACACTTCATAGCCTGGATTTTTAAAATTAATTTTGAAATAAGAAGCAAAAGTCTATGACGGATACACAGTTCCAGCAACAAGCTAATAGGAAACAGCCTTTTACAGCTAAAGTGGATGAGCCCTCATTTGCCAATCTCACACTCATTCCCCTGTTGGCATGATTGGATTATTTCCCAGATGGGCATTAATGTGTTCATAGGGCACATTCAGTTAAAGGGTCAATGTTTATTAAAGCTGCAGATATTGCATTTGCTCTGAGCATATAATTAGAACGGCAAATTTCTTCTGTGTTTTGCCTTTCATATAGTAGGTTTTATTATAAAATAGCTCTCGATAATTTCACCACCTGCTTTTGTCAAGAGCTTTAAACTAGCATATAAATAAGACTCCTTATTCAAAATGAAATTGTATTTTTCTGTAAAGCTAGTTTCTGAAGATTAAGATTAATATGGTAGACTGTGAAGTGAAATACCATAGTCCCTCAGACCTCCACAACTTGGTTTGTGAGTTTGTTGGACTTCCTTCTCTTCAGAGCTCACTGTTCCAGTGATTTCATTTGGTGAGATCTTCAATGACAAATACGATTTTATATCATAGGTCTCACCTGGCGATTATGGCAAATCCATACGTTTTCTAACCAGGCGGCATTGGACATATACTGTCACATAAAAGCAAGGTCTTAATTGTCTGTTAACAGTCAAGATCTTATCATGCTTATCGTAAGAACAGAGTTGGTAACTGTTGTGTCCTGGCTAAATTCAAATTTGGGCATGTCCATGCTGCCTTCCTAAATTATCCTTTCAGTGTCAATTGGATCCAATATTTTGTGTCATTTGCTATCCTGTATTGCTTTGTTGTATGGCAACGTGCTCTGTGATCACTGCTATGTTCTGTTCCGATGGGGCTACAATTCAGTGGTGATTGAAGTGATTAGAAATTCACCACTGAGATGCAGCCGTCTTCTTAACAGTAACTGTTGAACACCATAAAGCAATACCGTGCAATGGCTCTGCACAGAAAAACATTGTGTCTAGTAGTTCAACTCACCCGTCCTGTTCATCCCTGCAAAGTCAACACACTGGCATCTCCAAAGGTGAAGTCTTAGAGCCAGATCCTTAGCTACAGCCCACAGCTAGAATTGTGCAAATGACTGATTTATTTATTTATTTATTGGTCCAATGACCGAACACCGCTCTCCCCCAAATTTATTTTTGAATTTTTTTGTAGCCCCAAAAAGGAAACTGTTTTGGATTGAACAAAATATTTCATTTGAGCCAGAGCAAAATATTTTATTTTATATTGGGGTTTTACTAACCTTTTATAAAAAATAAAAGCCATGTAAAATTTGAAACACAAAGGCATTTCATATTAAATCAATGAAACCTTTTGTTTAGAAAATGTCAAAATTAAGCATTTCAGCTTCTTCCAATTTCCCCTTTTTTTCCACTGCTGAAAGAATTCTGCAAAATTGATACAAATTCGTAAAAGGTAGGTGAACCCAAATCTGGATTTCTAGGGGGAGAAGTTTCTTTTGTAAAATTTCACCCGGCTCTACACTCTGCACAGATGTGGAGGTGTGTGTAAAGGCCCCCTCCCACATTACAGTTGATGAGTCTACAGAAGTGGGTTTCGCATTTACTAAACAATTAATGACTTGATGCATGTTTTGTATTTCCATCTGGTTCCCTAATGGGCCACACACTCCCATCTGTGGCCATGTGCAACCTGCTGTGACTGGTTACCAGCAGTTTACACTGCTGGCAACCGCTTGAGACTGCTTATGTTGACATGTGGCTCTCTAGACTTGTTGGGTTAGGTGGGTAACCATACTACCCCACAGACAGGGCCTGGAAGTTATGGAAGTTATGTCTCTTTATTGCACCTGTATAGTTCACTCTGATGGTTACAAATATCTCAGTCACAGATGGTAACAGGGATGTAGCTGTCCAAGTGGGGCTTAGTATCCCTGAGGCAGCTGTGAAGGGAATTTAGTGCTTGTAGTGTGGCCTCTGTGTGTTCAGAGATAAGATGAAGGCAGAAGGATTAGAGGAGCACACTTACTACATTATCATTATTTATTATATATAATGATTATTATTTGCTAAGCACTAACAATGTGTGGCAACTTGCTGATATGGACATTGACCCATATGGCTGGTGGGTTCCTGGCCTGCTGCAGCCTTTTGTTCTATGTTGACTGCTGGTTAGTAATGCTGCTTCTCTCTATTACTTCAACCAAGAGTGGAAAACTATTTTATGACTAGAGCAGAGAGTTGTCAAGCTCATTCTGAGGAGAGAGCAAATTCCATTTTTAATGCTGGTCCATGGGGTGGGGCATACATTTGCACTGAAGTACTTCTCTCAGTCCACAGTGGATCTCCCACTGCAAGCAACGACAGTTTTGTACAAAGACCAAGATAAGATATTGCCTTTATGTAGTAATTACATTTCACTTATTATTAGGTAAATCACATTCAGTTTCACACAGTGGGAAATTAGGACTACCATCCCTTCTTTTTTGTGTTCCACCTAACTTCCTTATCCTCTTTTCTCTCTCCTCCCCCTTGCTTTCCTTTGTGTCTCTCCTCTTTTCTTCCACCTGAACTTCCTTTCCTGGAGCAATTTCCTACTTCTCCCCGGAGAATTCATTTCCACCCCATTTCTCATTCCATTTCATCACGTCACCATGAATCGTTCATCTCTCATCATTTAAATTGTTGTCGTCATCATCAGGCAATTTCTCTGTGTGACTAGTAAGAATAAGGAAACTCACACCTCCCAAAGCCATCGTTTCAAACTGTTTGCAGATCTGGGATAGCAACATTGCATTAGCTTACACTAACTTTACGTCTGGAAGGGTAACTTTGCAACCATGAGGACTAGAAACTTGCTTTTTAAAAAAAATCATATTTTGCAGCCTCTGGACATATCATACGGACCATATAAATAAATATCAACTAGTCTGCGTTCAGCCTCGGGGGCTGCATGTTTGGCATCTTTGACCTAGACACCCCACTATAACTTGTGGGAGGGCTGTGCGCAGTACAACTCCACTTCATTTTTGAAGCTTAAACCTGTTTCTCAGGAACATTCTTCTGTGACCACCTCTGTGTACATTTGGGTTAATGCACCACCTTATATAAAGGAACTACTGGACTCCTGTTTGTAGGTTATCTTCTCTATGTAGGGAAGTAGTCCCTGCCCACCCAGACTTTGTGCAGCCTTGATTCTGGGGTTCTAGGGACTAGTTCAGGCCTTGGTTCATGTTAGGGCAACCCTGGGGCTACTCTAATTTGCTCCCTCGTTTCTATGGCCCTTACAGATGTTGTGGCATCTGAGGAATAGGCCCACCACATTCACACCCAACATGCACCTGACCTGGCCAAAACATTCTCTGAATCGGGGCTTTTTCAGGGGGATACAGTGCTGGCTTTGTGCTCAGCTAAAAGAGGCTCCCTGCACCAGTGGCCTCACTGCAAGGAGCTTTATTCTTGCTTTACGGGCCCTTTGTGCTGGCTGTGTTGCTTCGGGATAACAACGAATTGGGTCCAGTGGGTATTTGTGAACCTATACTGGTGGGGAGGAGAGGGGAGCACTAGGAGGAAAGAGATATATAATAGACTGAAAAGAAATATGAATTTTTTAAAACATTATTTATTTACCAGTTCGTCAAAAGCATTAAACAGAGATCAACTCAAAGAACTAACAAGGATTTTATTTAAAAAGTCCTAAGCTGGTGAGAGTTTTGGGGGACTGAACAAAATGAGAGCTGATCACATACAGGAAATAGCTTGCACCAGTCAGCAAAGCTTGAATTACTACTAGCAGGAACCTCTGACAAATTCCTTAGGGTGGTGTGGTTGTAACATTGAAGGCAGCTTCCCTTTTTCCCCACCTTCCTCCTCTCTCTGCCATCTTACATACTCTTGACACTTTTCTCTTCCCCTCCTTTCCCCTTTTCTGCCCCTTCACTGTGTTTCTCCTTCCCATTATCTGTCCTCCCCTTTCTTTCACTTCTTGGTTCCTCCTCTTCTCCCATTCTTCATCTTTACTTCTACACTTTCCCTGTCTCTGTTCTTAACCATCTCCTTTTTCCTTTATTTCCTCTTGCTTCCATTTCCTCTCCATCTTTCCTTCTGATTCTTCTTTCCTCTTCCCCTCTTGTCCCTGTTTCCTTTTAAATTATCTTTCCTCTCTCTTCCTCTCTATTAATATCTTCAGAAAAAGAAAAAAAATGAGCAGGAAGGGCAACATTAGCATAAGTGCTGTATAGCCCACCGTATTATATACTATAACCTCAGGAGGACATAACTTGGCAGAGAAAAGAAGTAGGAAAGCAGGAGAGCTGCCTGTGATGTTAGCACCCCACCGTCAAAAAAAAGGATAGTCTAGTGGTTAGCGCATTAGAAACCCAGGAAACCTGGGAGGTTGAATTTCTTGCTCCACCACAGACTACTTTGTGACCTTTGGCAAGTCATATAATCTTCCTGTGTTTTGTGTCCTCATCTGTGAAATGGGGTAATAATCCCTACCTCACAGAGGTGTTGTGAGGATAAATACATTATTTCTATGATTCTGTTAAAAGATTGTGATATGCTCAGGCACTACAGTAATGGGGGCTGTATACAAATCATAGATAGCTCACAAGTAACTACAAGCTGACAAATATCTTAACAGTAGACAACAATACTTAAAAGTTTTCAAATAGTGTATTTTCAAATACATGACAAACTATTCCAGAACACAATAAATTTCTTAACATTTTATTTCCCATGTGAGCTCCTAGGACTGTTAATCTTGAAATACCATCAGAATATTTTTTGAGCTTCATTTCCTTTTCAACTGAAATTTGGAAGATTAAACATTTTCTTACAGCAATAGATCATCCAGTTATTAATAATAATGCAGAAGAACTGGATAAATGATTTTCAGCAATCAGACACCAGTTTTTAAAGTTTTATAGTTCATGAATGGGAATGCTGAATATTGAAATTTGATTTAGTAGCAGACTAGTCTTTTAAAGCACTGAGAATACACCTTATTTCCTTCTACCCCACACACTTTTTTTGCACTTTTTCAAAGTAAATGATTAGTGTAGAATGAATTTTGTATGTGTGATTCAGAGTTCACTTCAGAGAATGAAAAGCGAAATGCATTATAATCGGGGTGTACAGATAAAGTGGTTCTGGCCTCAGCAACTGCCTTTCAGTATCCTTTCCTGATCTATCTCTAATGTTCTGTTATCATGAGCATTGGCAGAGAACACATATCTCATTCCTGAAAGAGGAGAAAGAAATATTGTGGTGGGGAAAAGAATTCCCAGTTAGGAAGTGAAGTGCTTTAAAATGGACTGCAAAGTTTTTGTTACAAAAGTAACTGAACATCATTAACAATTTGTAGTGATGAAATCCTGGCTCCACTGAAGTCAGTGATAAATCTCTCATTGACTTCAATGGGACCTGGATTTCACCATACGTGTAGGTTTAAACATTAAAAAAATACATTTACATAGCCAAAGAAAATGTTTGGAAGCTGTTCCTATTTATAATTTCAATTCTGGTATGTACTTAAAATGTGCCTAGCTTTAAGCATGTGAGCAGTCCCATTGGCTTGAGTTTTCTCAAGTACCTTCCTCAGATGGGACGTACTTGTGCCAAGTCCTGAGTTCAGGGCTCTGTGTTTTCGTTAAACTCAATGAGGATACTACAACCTCCTGAAAATTAACAGGGAGAGACCATTTTAGGTGGTAACTTATGATATCATCATTGAAGGGGAACTTGGAACCCTGCTACCAGACAGATCCTGTTAGGTTCAGTAAATAAAGGAGGAAAATGGTTAGTTGACGTTTTCTTTCAAGACTGTATTTATTTCCAGTTTGTTTCTCATCACTTACTCTGGATATTCTAGTTAATGCTGGTTGTTGGCGTTTAAAATCAGTTTTAACAAAGCACTAGCAAATGGGATAAGGGATAATCCAGCACCAGGCAGCATAAGGGACTGAAACACCTTCTAGGTTTGTTTGGTTATTTATTTATTTTCTATGGCTTCTGTGATTTTAGTTATTAGTATTATTTATTGAGTGCCTGAAAGTGTGCTGGTCATTCCACAGACCTATCCAGTGCCTCCAGACTTCTCAAATGTCCCTCATCTGGAGGGATGTCACTCCAGATTCTAATTCCAAAGCTGTAAGTTTCCTGCATGAATATATTGTGTCCCTTATTATGTATCTTTGTCACATATTGAGTGCCACATTTGGGCCTTGGTAGGTTGAGAGGTAAATCAGAGGGTTCCTGAGACTGAAGGCCTACTTACCCTTGCTGCTCTTGCAGACAGTTTCTCCCTTCGAGGTGTCTGGGCCTGGCCCCATGAGGAGGTGTTTGGCCTTTTCTATCCCACGTGGGCGATCTGCCCAAAAGTTCTTGAGTCCTAGAGAGGGAATCTGGGAGCCACATACTCACTCTCGATCCTGCTCTGGCTGCCTCTGCTGAGTATTTTTCTTTCCAGGAATCTGTGCTTACCCTCAAAAGGAGGTGCTAGGGCTTTTGTGGGCTTGCAATGTTGCATTTGCTTGTTACTTAGGGTATGTCTACACAAGGCATTTATGTGTGGAAGCTAGGGAGTGAATCTATAGTGCAACAGCTTGCCATGCAATAATGTCCTGTGTGAATCCTGCTACAGTGCAGTAAAAATTCTGTAGTTTGCCTTGACATTCTCCTGTTTCAAACAGAGGTGCTCTGTTGTATTTGCATGGGATATTATTGAACGGCAAGCTAGTGTGCTGAAGATTCACATGCTAGCTTGTTGTGTAGTAATATCCCTTCTAAACAAGCCTTCATATCCTCTTCTGTACCTTGATATATGAAAAGGTCTTATGTCAATTATTACATGATGATGATGACGACATGGGGGCTTTACGCAACATAAAGCAACTATGGACTTTTGAACTAATTGGTTATAGGAAAGAATCCTGAAAAAATGACCAACTTTAACTTCCCTGATTCTGAAGTAGCAGATGTTGGCTTCTAAAGAAGGCCTCGAAGGATCAGTTTGCTATGGAAGTCAAACCAAAGAACTGTGTATGCTGTGGAGTTGCTACAGGTGATAAGAGCTCCTACAACAAGCTGCTCACCTGCTGGAGGCACTTATTCTTCAGATTCTCAGGTCAAGTCTGTTTCCCAGCGAGGGGCCCTGAAATCCATAAGAATGACTTAGGAAAGATCCAATTTAAAAAAAAACTTTGGAAAGCAGGTAGGTCTACCACATGTTGATCTCTGGCAGCTGGTCTGAGGATATGAAGCAGGCAAGAGCCAAAAATCCATGGGACATTTGGGGCCGTATCCAGTGAAGAGCAAGTAATCCACATACTGTTTTCTCTTCCTCTGTGAGCTCACTAGTTTCTCTTCCAACATGGACTGCATGGCTTACAAGGTTGTCCTACTGTCCCCGTCCAGCACTAAATGCCTCCCATGTAACTTCCTATTCCCTAACAAACACCATTCTTTGGTTGCCCATGTGTCTAGTATCCAGATGACTATTTCTGTTTGTAATACTTTGAAGGCTCCTATAAATATGTTGGTGGGCCACTATAAGTACCAAATAGATATATAGCAAGTGCGAAAAATCAGAATAGGGGATGGGGGGGTAATAGACACCTATATAAGAAAAAGCCCCAAATACCGAGACTGTCCCGATAAGATTGGGACATCTGGTCTCCTTAATATATGGCGATAGACCCTTTAAGTACCAAGATAGATTTTTGTTTTTGAAACTGAGGAGGTTTTGCATATTGTTTTTCAGGGTATATATTTTTTCTTTCTTTTTTTCACACATTTCACACATAAGCGGGAGGGAGGGAGCAAAAACAGCAACTGAAAAAACAAACTGAAAACCATATTTTCATTTTCAGTTAAGAAAAGAACAAATCCAAATTCAGTTTTGGGCGCCTTTTGTTCAAAAACTAAAAAAAGTAAAAGTTTTTGCAAACCCTTTTGAGAAAAGCTGAGGGTTTTGTTTGTTTTTTAAAAAATAAAAAAGAATCTTACCATTTTCCAACCAGTTATAGTTGAAATATTCACATTCATTTGAAGGCTTCCCTCAGTGGCACTTTCACTGAGGCAACTCTAAGAAATCTCTGAAGAGTACAAGACAGAAAGCAATAAAGAAAAATGGGATAGAAAAAAAAGCTTGTACAATTTGGTTTGGAGATCTGATGAATAAAGTAAGCTCAAGAATTCTTATGCAACACTTCAAACTGCCTTCTTATGTCCTCAGACACATGAAGGATAAAATATAACAAATACTGTTCTTGCATGTTTACTTATGAGAATATTTTCCACATAAAAAAGTAATGATACCCTTTCATTGACATCATGCAAGTGATAATATCCTTTTGTCTATGTCATTGGGGTTAATAATAACCTTTCAACTACGTTAGTGAGCAACACTTTTTTTTTGTCATTTTACAGAAAAATAAAAAGACCATACTTTTAAAAAGTACATAGGGACAAATGTGCTCCTATTTATATATGCATCAATATAGAATAACTTAACTGAAGTTGATGGAATTAAATTGGTATAAATGTGGAGCAAATGAGAGCAGAATTTGGCTCATAGTGTTTAAGAGAGTACACAAATGCTAGAAGACTCTAGAACAGTGGTTCTCAACCTTTCTAATGCCGTGACCCCGCAATACAGTTCCTCATATTGCGGTGACCCCAAACCAAAAAATAATTTTGGTGGCTACTTCAAAACTGTAATTTTGCTACAGTTATGATTCGGAATGTAAATACCTGATATGCATTATGTATTCTCATTGCATAGTTTGTTAAAGTTTCCTATTATTTACTATTCCCTGTGTTGTTTTCTATTACACACCTGTTACTATGACCAGGGGGCCGTATTCACATGCTTAACTAATGGATCTGTTTTTTTCCAGATTAGTGGCAAGTTTTCTATATAGAACAGTGTGAACTACATCTTATAGTGGTCTCTTATAGTATAAGACCGATGTAGTTCACACTGTGTAAATGTATGGTGCTTTGTGTAAGTGTAAGCTGCTTTGTGTACTGTATAATGATTACACACAAAGCACCTTACACTTACACAGTATTGTGTGTATGGTGTGTGTACTGTTTTTACATTATTAACCTTTTTTACACCAGCGGCTGTCTCGCAGGCTCTCTTGGCTCTCCGCCTCTTGGCTCTCCGCCACCTAGGCTTCTGTCCTCCGGCGCTTGCTGCGTCCGCCCACTGATGACGTCAGCAAGCGCCGGACACACGTAATGCGCTGCTATGGACTGTGGAGCGTTCCCCCCGCTTCCCCTGCCCCTTAGGCCCCGGACGGATGATGCAATCACGTCTGCGCATGCGCGCAGGCATTCAGTTTGGAACCCGCATCCATAACGGTGTGCGTTCCAGCTGAATAGCGCTGCTACAGATGGTAGCGCGACTTCTCAGCGGCTAAAGCCATCGGAAATATGTATTTTCCGATGGCTTTAGGCGACCCCTGTGTTTTGGTTGTTCGACCCCCGCCGGGGTCGCGACCCACAGGTTGAGAACCGCTGCTCTAGAAGATGCTAGAAGTTATTTGCTCATTTGTGCTGGAAGTTTTGTAACTATACAACAGTCTTGTCTTCATAATTCATTAATGTCCTATATTTAATCTCCTAAATTTGACAAGTGTCTATTATTCATTAATTACCAGAAGGAATACAAAGAAACTGACTGATATACTTATTGATAGCGTTGATCACTTAAGTTTAATTGTGCATAGTTTTGTTATTGACCAGATTAGCCTTGAGAAGCCACTGTTGCTCATGCAGGCCAGTAGCATTACTGCTAATATATTACAAAGAAAAATATTTCAGTTAAACAGTTATTCCTGCGCTTTCCACTTTGTGCAGGTCAATGTTCAGTTGGATCAGATTCTCCTTCATGTGCCTCAGTAAAGGGTTGTATGAAATGTTCATAATGGAAATGTAAACTTCCTTCTTTCAAATCATTACTTTAATTCATAACTTAACATAGATTTAGTATAACAAGATACGCATTCATTAAAGTACCCTGACTAGATAACTTCCTATCAGAATGAATTATCAGTGATGCTGATCTCTTTATTAAACTAATACCTTTTAAAACTAAGGATGATGGCAAGATATACAGGATGTTAACTGTGTGTCTGTTTATTGAACTTGATTTACTTCATTTCAGCTTTTAATTTAGTCAGGTAAAATAAAAAGATCAAAGGAATTTTCTGAATAATAGGGAAAGTCAACTGCATATTCACTTTTTCATCCAACCAGTGAGACTTTTTTGTAACCAAACCAACAGGATAATTGCGTTGCAGGAGAATGAATCTTCGAAGCTAACTTCCAGGAAAACTGCACTGATTAACTATAGTTCCTTTAAGAACAAATATACTCGTTCATAACTGTGAGTTAAAAAAGGGAATGGTCTATTAAAAGTGCTTCTGTTTTACTATTACGTCTTGTTACAGCACTGTTAATGCTGAACATGAGAACAAATGAAATTCCCATTTCAATTCAATGACAAAAATATTTTAGTTGTAAACCAAGTTGTGTGTTTTTCTCGCTACTCATTTTAAAAACAAGCAATAGTTCTTATACTAAAGCAAATTTGAAAGTCTCTGCTGTGTCATATATAAATTTTGGCATTGCATTCACTGTGGTAACACTCAAGAGTATATCTTCAGATTGTCAAGATGGCCTTTTTACCTTCCTCCAAATGCTTCAATCAGCCCTTTTATTGAGCAGACTATACCTGCTAGGCTGCAAAGGAAACCCATAATAAAAACAAAAATGGCTGCACATTTCTCCAGAAGCACTAACTTTCCCCATTTAAGTTTTAAGTGGAAAAGAGAAGGAAGAAGAAAAGTCATAGCAGCACCTGTTACACTGCCTGTTAAACCCATCAGCAAAGCAAAATGTGGTATGAACATGGCCATCAGCAGAGTAAAGAGGAGGACCAAGCCTCTTAAAACTACAGCAAACAGAGCGTTTCTGTAATCAGAATGATTGCCGCTAGATATACAAGTATGCAGTATTTCTGTGGCTGCAAAAAAGGGTAATGGGTAAGACAGAAGAGCCTTGGTTAAGAGGCACAAATTCACCAGGCTTTGCAGGGATGATGGCAGGTTGTCAGTAATAACTTCCTTTGTCTCTTCCCCCCAGGTCAGGAATGCAGTCAGTGCAAAGGCTGTCTTGAAGAGACAAGCAAAAAAGTGAGTCCAATTCAACATACAGCTAAATTCCTCTGGGTTTTTCATGTTCCCTTCAAGAGTAGGAAGAAATATTTGTGAAGTGTAACTGAAAATGATCACCCCCACTGAGACCAGGAAATCCTCAAACTCAATGGAGAGTCTAAATCTTGTCCAAGACCACTGATGAATTTGTGTCAGACAGTAAGCCATCACTATGAAGATGATAAGGAAATGGACTAAGGAGCAAAGCAGGCTGAGTTTGGAAACAATGTTGAGGGTTTTGATAAACACACAAGGCAGCAATGTCATAAATGCAATTACAGACCAAGTTTTTTCAGTCACGCGTATATATGGAAAACTATGTGACAGCAAATTCCCACTAACAACCAGATACAAAATGCATGTCATGATCAGTTCCATCACCTGGGTCACATTGACAACTATGCCACCTACTTTAGGAAATAGCTTTTTACAGCAGGCATTAGCAATGTCTTCATATGTGTCTCTCACTCTTATGAGCTGCCCATCTTCATTTTCTTCATACAAGCAAGCGATTAGAATTTTGCCAGTATAGCAGCAGAACATTGCAGCCAGGATAATAAGAAATAGCCCACTGTATCCACTGTGGAGAAGAGCATATGGCAGTCCTAGAACAAAAATTCCCTAGAGAGAGAAAGAGAGAAAAGATAGGACAAAAACCCTGAGGCAAACTGTTTACTAGAAGCAACACTTTCAAACCTGCATCTGTTGTGTATTACCTTTTCCTGATTGCATGGTGCAAGAATTGTTATAGTATTCTAAGTAAATAACAATTGCAAAAAAAAGTGTTTATTTAGGATAAATGAAGTTATCAGCAAAAATAACTGTTCACCCAGACACACATGTACAGATAAGTTAAGAAAGAGAGAATGCACCCAAATTGTAGAGACAAGTTCCAGTTTAATATTTAATGCTGATGTGATTAGAAGCATATTTTAAAAGGCTCATAGGCAGTTATTCAGTCAACATGAATATTAATGGAGCAGGTTCAATAATAAAATCAAACAGCTGTAGCATCTGCTGTATACGTTTCATCCAAATATTAACATAGTATCTTAGGCAAATCTAATAATGCCACACTGCTTTGGTTTAAAGATTACATAGGGTCATAGTTAAGTCATCTGGAAATAAAATGGCATTGGCGTTTGAATGGGTTACTTCTGCAATAATCTGAAACCTTACGAGTTCTTTGCTGTTGTATTAATTCCTGAAGTGATCGTTCTTATAATTGAGAGGGTAGATCGTTTGGCCTTAGTTATATGTCTAAAAATGTACAGTGGGCACACACATACTTTTCTCTGAATATTTTGTCAGGGAAATTGGATATTTGTTGTACCTAATGCAAAGCCCCATACTTCCGTTTCATGAAACACCATATGCGTTGTCTTTTGCAAATGTGTTTTCATCGCTCTTTAATTCAGATCAATACAAAAACTATCAAATACTTCAACAATAGACCTACATAAAAAAGATTCGGTTTAAGATAAACCACATTCCTTTTCTTCCACGTGACAAAGTTGAAGGTATACAATATACATCTGTCACACACTCATCACTGTCTTGTGTTCTTGATGATATATAAAATAAAATAGAAGGGAAGCAAAATAAAGCTAAATTCATAACATTATATTATGTCTTAAAACCTTATAGGTGAGAGTAAAATGTAATTATTAATATATTTCATTGGGCGTGGTGGCCCAAATCATGAGATCCTTGCAGAGAGTCATATGCCATCAATGGAGCTACATGCAAGTAATCAGATTAAATCATTTCTCTTGCAAATGCTTAAACACATGATTTACTTTATTCACATGTGTAGTCTCATTGTGTACAATTAATCATATATGTAAATGTGTTGTATGACCTGGGCCTTGATTTGTGCTCAGGATGAGTAAAAGTACCGGAATATGTCCCTTGTTATTTTCATAGGGCTTAATTCTGTCACTCTTACTCAGTTTGTGTAGTAGTTTACTCAGTGATTACATTCATTCAAAATGAGTATGAGTAGTGTAATTGGGCCTTTCCACCCAGATTCTCAGAGGTGTTCAGATGCCAGCTGCCAGTGGAATCAATGGGAGTTAAGCATCTATAAACCTTTTGAAAGTCAGGGCCTTAGACCTTACTTGGGCCAACTTTTGTTGATTTCAAAGGGAATTTTAAAGACCTCAGGATTAGTTCCATCATGAAGTTATAGGTAGACTGAGTACAACTTGTACATTATTTATAAGAGAAAAAGGTAAAAAAGAGAAGATAAATACAGATGTAGATAAGGGGATTGGAGAGAAGAGAAACAAATGAGAAACTATTGAAAGTAATAACCGTAATCTCCTTTCTTTTCTCCCAGTCATATAGCAACATACATTATAAATCAATGAGTCTAGATGACAGCTAAGGGGAAAGATTGGCAGCCAACAAATTACAACAGCATCTTTAAACTATGGCCCGGTCTACACTTACCTTGGCGATTTGGCGGCAGGCGACAGGAGATACACAAGTGATGTAAATCACTTGCGTATCTCCCGTCGACTTTGCAGCATCTCCTCCGCACGGTGTCCATACTGCACTGTGTCAAAGGGAACAGCGCTCCCTTCAACGCAGCGCTACTCCACTTACGGGGGATCGCTTCCTGGATCGACTGGGTGCGTCTATACAGACTGCTTAGTCAATCCAGAGCAATCGATGTGACAGCAGCGAATTTGCAGCCGTCAGTGTAAGTTATTAAGTTATTAATAATAACCAGCCTAAGTTATTAAGCAAGTTAGATCACTCATCATGTGCACCAGTGGTACCATTTGTCTTACTTGACCTTATGTAGGTACAGACAGCTCTAAAATACAACTGGGTTAAAACTGCACCCCTTTTTTGGTGTTATGTATTACATCTCTTATTATTGCTCATGTTGTTAATTACACTTCTTTATTTGTGGGGTGATTGTGGACGTTTTTTCCTATTAAATTTCATTCACAGGATTGTTTTGGCCTAAGTCTTTGGGTGAGCCATTTTATTGAGGAATTAATTGTACTGTTTTGATCACCTGTTCATCCCACTCTCCACAATCACCAGGACTTTCCCAAGCCAGATAGTGACTGCAGTCACTGTCTTAATTCAGTTCTATTCAGGTTCTTAAACAGTCTTCATTACCATAGTACCTGAGCAACTTCCAGAAGCACATTAAGTAACACAGTTAACATCCCTCATGTGTATTTAACATACACTCTATGGAAGTATCCAAAGCTTCCCCCATTTCAGGTCACTAGTCATCTTTATCGAAAAGACTACACATTTGGCTATGCACAGAATGCAAAAGGTGGATCTGTAGCAACATCTTTTTGAGAGCATGCACCTTTCTGGTCTATGTTTTTTACTGAATGCTGCAGGTCAGGCACTTCCCCAAAGAATAATTTTCTTTGTCTATGAAAACGGTCCAGAGGGATTACTCCAATACCAGAATGGGTCTGAAAGCATCTTAAAGAAACCATGCTTATAAGAAAATCTGTAGAAGAATCTAGACATGAAGTCATTTTTCGTATTAGCATGTGGACAATGATGTTCCCTCAGTTCATCACGGCTTGTAGTAAGCTTACCTCTTTTCTTCTGCATTCATAGTGCTTTTTTGAATTATGGAGTCCCAAGCTGCATTTGGGAGTTCCAAGGGTATCTGCTGACCCAAAAGGGTGACAATATAATTAAGCCACAGGTGTCAACACAGGCCTTTCCCACACAGCATCTTCTCCCCTGCTGAATTTAGTCCATTAACATTTATATGACTATCCTTATCCCAGACTAAAGCATAATTCTTTCAGACAACATTATTACATCTCACAGCCACTGACAGCCCTCCCCATAGGTATCCATTTTCCCCCACTTAATTGTTAGTTTAATCAGAGGAAGATATAACTAACTACTTAGATCCCTTTGCTATTTACATAGATCAGATGGTTTGTGTTTGATTGTTAACTCAGGACACAGTTGTGACCAAGACCATATTTTTTTTTCTGTCTTCTGAACTCAGGCCTAATTATTCTTTGACAAAGCTGGCAGAACAGTTACACAGAAATAATCTCAGGCTTTGGATAAACAGTCTGCTCTAGTGGTTCCCAACCTGTGGCTTGTGGACTGAAAGTGGCTCACGAGGTCTTTCAGAGCGGCCCACGGCTCCCTTCCAGGTGGCTGCAGAAGGGAGCCAGTTCCTAAGTATGCAGGTTGAGTGAATTGCTGGTGCAGGCTCATTGCTGCAGGAGATGGGAGATCAGCACTCCACATGGGAGACGGGAGATCACGGCAAAGCACTCCACCTGGGCCCCTAGGTGCTGGGTTCCTGTTGGAGCCAGAAGGAGGGAAGCATTGATCTCCTGTTTCCCTGGCTGCAGAAGGGAGCCACTGCCTAGGGACGCAGATGGAGCACTCGGTTTACCTGGTGCAGCCAGGGGAATGGGAGATCCTCCTTGCTGAAATCCTTCCCTCTGGCTTCAGTGGAGGGGATAGGAGGGCTGCTGGAAGAGACTGGTGGCCCTTCAGTGTTGTAAAAATTATATTTATGGTCCTCGAGCCAAAAAGGTTAGGAACCACTGGCTAATCTTTCTTAAAATAAATCATGAAAGGTTGAAAATTTCAGTGTATGTGGAAGCTTGGTTGGAGTTGAAAATTGAAAATTTAGAATGTATATTTCTGCAGTAAGCCAAGATTTTCTCCAGTATTGATAGTGTCTGAACTCCCTCTTTTGTGTTTTTTACACACACACACACACACACACACACACACACACACACACACACACA
>ML675604.1:40410738-40711089 GCA_007922155.1 Mesoclemmys tuberculata | reverse complement strand
ACACACACACACACACACACACACACACACACACACACACACACACACACAATTACAGAGAAGGATGCAAGCCTCTCACCTCCTGCCCATACCCAGGTGTGTAGTCTTTTCAGTAGATATGATGATTAGTAACCAGAAATAAGAGTGTGGGACACATCCATAAGGTGTGTGTTAAAGTACGAAGTGGCACTGCATTCACTGTCTCTCTAGAATCTGTTTTATTATTGACATTCCTTTTTAAAAATATTTTCACCACTGTCCTTAGGCAGCAAGTTGTCAGTTTTTTACTATGCATCCAAAAAAGTTAATGACGAAAACTGAGAGCCCAAATAAAGCAGGATCTCTTGCCAGACTTCAGAGTCCTACTAAGCCTCAATCTCCTGTTCTTAACCCACTACAAGTGATAATTTCTGCAAGGACATTTGCTACATGTCATTCAGTTTAAACATAGGAGTTTCAAAGGAGAAGACACCTCTACTAAGCACTTCTTTTACTGACAGTATCACATAACTGTACAGATAGTGGGCCAAATTTTCTGATTTGCTAAGGCTCTTCCACTGTAAAGTAATCTTCAAAAGCTTAACTAGTCCATGGAAGATTCCTCCTATGTAAAGAAGTCCTCACCTGGGTAAGGGTGCTGTAACAGCTCCAGTGCTACTACCTCTCAGTCACCCATATAGGGGTTGCTTCTAATGGAAGGAAGTGGGGTTAGTGTATCTCAAAACCCTGGTGATCATTGGTTGCTGTAAGGGGGCCATAGGCAGAGAAGCATAAAGTGGAGTACACACTGGGGCTAGACTGGTGGTTAGACACCCTTTGGAAGAAGGACCAGCAAAAGTTGATTAAGGTAAGGAAGCATGGGGCAAGCAACATCCAGCATTCAGCCGCCAGCTAGGGGTTATCATCTCAGCCAGAGCATCGCTATCAGGAAGCAGACAGATCCCCCAGCTAACCCCAGGGGGATTAACCCAGTCCCATCTCCCTGCCAAATCCAGAACAAGTAGCAGCCAGGGTCAGCGATATCTGGATACCAGTCCAAAGAGATGCCAGAGCCAGGCAGGAGCACGGCAATCCCTATGGTCCTGAAGCTTATTCAACGCGGCAAACTTCTCAGGCCTTATTTCTGCTCTTTAGTTTGCCATAGTTCAGTTACGTAAATAAGGTAATACATAGTCACCAAATACACAAATTAGCGTGTTATGTAAATTACATAAACTCTCCAGATTTCAGCCTTAGCAGGGGCCTTGTCATGCATGTCATACTGACAACTTCATTCTACAAGCCATTTCAGCCTATACTGTGTCACACCCCTTTTAAAACACAGGAAGGTAAATGACAGAAATGGAAGCGACCGAATCATGCTAGGAAGAGAATGATCATGGGAGAGGAACAAAAAGAATGATGTAAAAAATTGGTTCAACCTTAAGGCTACTCAAATGAATACATAAAGTAGGAAGTGAAGTAAGTACAAAGAAATTGAGAAATTAGTTAGCAACAGGTGCCCAGTATAATAGCTCTATTGGGTTAATACCAGAATACATGGTAAAAAGGTCAGAATGCTATGAAGGTGCTAGATCAACTCTGATTAGGCTTCCCAGCTTTTTGCAACTATTACACAGAAGCAGGAATTTGCTGTATTTGTAAACCTAACTCTGGTTCAATCTGAATTTTTATATAAATACCGTGGAAATGTATGCTTGTGTAAATACAGGAAAAATAATGTATGTGAGGTGGTATCCCTAAACAACTTAATCTAGCGTTGTGTGATAGTATATTTTATCCTGAGTTCATAGGTTCATTTCCCAGCCTTTCCAAGGCGATCCCTTGGAGGATTTTTGCTTTATAGCTTTTATGCCTAATGCAGATTCACAAAGACACCCAACTATATAGTTGCAGAAATATTAGGATTAGCCTACTATACTGCTTTTGTGCAATATAAATACATCAAAAATAATAATAAGGTTTAATAAATGTTGGCATACTGGGGAAATTTCAGAAGACTGGAAGACTGCTAATGTCATGCCTGTATTCAAAAAGGGCAAATGGGATAACCAATCCTAGGCAAAATAATGGAAAAGCTCCTATAGTATTCAATCAATAAAGAATTAAAGGATAGAAACATGCAAAATAGCTCATCAAACAAACTTGCTTTCATTTTTTGAAGTTTGACTATTAAAGGTAGATAGATGTTATATACTTTATATATGCGTAGATGTAATATACTTTAACTTTTGTAAGGCCTTTGACTTGGTAATGCACAACATTCTGATTAAAATATTAGCACTACACAATATCAAGAAAACACACAATAAATGGATTAAAAACTGGCTAACTGACAGATCTCAAAAAGTAGTTGTCAATGTGGAATCATCATTGAATGGAGAAAAGTTCCAGAGGTGTAGCCGTGTTAGTCTGGATACAGCAAAAACAACAAGAGTCCTGTAGCACTTTAAAGACTAACAAATTTAATTTCTGCAGAGGTCAGCCGCCAGCAGTGCTCTGACTGTTAATCCACCCTCCACCACCATCCCCAGGATATTTTTAGTAAAAATCAGGGATAGGTCTCAGGCTACTTTGAATTTTTGTTTACTGCCCATGACCTGTCCCTGACTTTTACTAAAAGTACCCATGATAGAGTCTTATAGTGAATTTAATCAGGTCCAACAATTGATTCATCTTCATGAAATCAAAATAGAATTACTTCACACAGGGTGCAATACCATTTGTGTTAGAGAATTATCCGCTGTAATTTTTAGAAACTCTAATGATGTTCTACTATTGGTTGCATGAGATCTCCAGGAAATGTCCTTCAAACTGAAGCACAAGTTTCTTTAAACACTTTACAGAGAAGCTCTTAAGGAACAACTCATCCTGTTCTCTGGTTTGATTCTGTGGTCTGTCACTGACCCCCACCACAGCCCCTTCTGAGCCTAGTTACTGGGAACACAGATCCATTCAAGATCCTGTTGTTCTGATTTATCAATAACCCTGAAACAGGTCATGATATCTTTAATGTAGAGTGACACTCCTCCACATAAACACACACCCCACTTCTTTTACCCACGCTGTCTTTCCTACACAGGCTATAACCAGTTATTTTTTAAGATTCTAATCATCTGACTCATCCTTCAGTAATACCAATTATATCAAATTTCTCCTTGTCAATGAGATTTTCCAATTGCTCTTGCTTATTACCAGACTGTTAGCACTGGTATTTAAGCAGCTGAAAAAATGTCTTCATCTTCTTTACCACTCAGTTCAATTTGTTCATGACACACTGAGTTTGAGTTTGAAAACATGAGGAGTGGTTTTTCCACAACCTCTGGCTTCTTTCTGGCTGGCATGATTTTAGGGATGTATCCAGCTCCTTTTAATATCAATTGAAAGACTTCAGTGTGAGTTTAATCGGGCCCCTTAATCCTCAGAAATCTCCTTTTTTTCCCTGGTATTTCTGCTCTCGACAAGTGCAAGCCTGCTTCCGGCTTCAGGAAGGAAAGTGACACAGGTATTTATTCTGTGATTAATGCCTGCAATCACTTCGTGTACTGAGAGAACTTTGTTTAGAAGTGTTGGTCTGTCAATCCGTCAGCTCCTGTAAACAGATTGTGATGAGGCAGATAGACTACTTGGGATAGTATTGAAGGGTATTGAGGGGAAAATGTTGATTTGTCTGCATTCATTGTAAAATGTATATGGTATATCTATTTGGCTGTCATGATAATCACTGAGTTTGCTCTTACTTCCCTGAATAGCTAGGATTACTTGAGAGAGTCTCCACTAATATTAAAAAGGGGAGAGGGGAAAGGAAATGTCTCAACAAAAAGGTGATTGCTGCTGTTGAACACGAGAGCTTTCCCCACCCAAAAAATATATTGTTTTAAAATATTTGTTCTAAAATTGAAATAACATGCTTGTGGCTTAATGCAGCATGATTTCTTGTAAAATACGAATGTTGCAAAAGTTCCCAGCTTTCTGTCAGAAGGCACTAAATCCCACCCAATGTAACCTGCAAGCAAATTACTTATTAAGGAAAAGACATTGTTTCCCTTATTCCTAGAGGAAGAGGTAGGCACAGTAGATTCTGTAGCTAAAGGAATGTGAGAAATTGCATTATCTTTGCATACAGGAGCATGGAAAAGAGATTAAAGAGGAAGGTCAGTTACACCCATAACAGCCAGCACCTTTGAAAGTGAATTATAGCTAGGAAGCTGGAATCACTGTCCATTCGTTTGATTCTAATTCATCAGTTCACAAAATACTTCAATAATAATTAATAGGAACAATATAACTTTACTGTTATATGCCTTTCATCCAGAAGGTTCCCAAAGTACTTTATAGACTGAACCAAATCCTCTTTAGCTGTGATGAGGAAGATGTATGTTGCCAAGCATATCCTCCCTTCTAAGGACCATGCCAGCCAGGACAGGATTCGGCATGGACTACCAGGTACAGCATAAAGGTTAGTTGGACAAATCTCATAGCTATAGCCCATGCTGCTCTATTTCCAAGCACATTTCCCCCCACTACAGCCCCCCCCCCAAGTAAAAACCTGTCCTGGCCAGAATGATCCCTTAAATAAAGAATATACTGGCAGCCACAGTTAGAGAGAATTTGGTCCAGTCTGTAAAGTACTTTGGGAATTGTCTTTATGAAAAGCATATAACTGTAAAGATATACTTTTCCCATTAATTATTATAAAAGTGTTTTTTGAATTGATAAGTCAGTATGCACTGCCATGGGTGCTACATCTCTTCTTGAACATTAGGGAAAGATCCTGCTATGCAATTTTGATAGGGAAGGCAGAAGCTTTCTACACCCTCTTCTTCTCCACACTCAGACCTCAAATGCCAGGAGCTCACCCACCACTAATACAGCCACCTTTGGAATAAAACATGGCATCTGTTTTCACTCTACACAGTTTTAGGATAAGAAATTATGGCGTGACAGCAGTTGTTCTAAAATGATTTTGCAAATTAGTTATAGGTCCAGTATTGGGCCTCTTCCTTCAACAAGCAAAAAAATGTCATATTGGCCTCAAAATTGGTAGGTTAGATCTGGGTCCAAAGGTGAATATTTTAACAAAATGTGAAGTGGATTTGACCCTAAAATAATGGGGTGGGGGGGGAATAATCGGAAAATAGGAAAGAAATACAACTTTGTTTAATGGACTCCCTAGCTGAGATCTAATAATGTCACAGTAGACTATTGCCAGCCCTGGCATATGGCACATCAAATGTCTGCTGAAGATTTAAGCTTGCTTCAAAAAATAAAAAAGCTGAGAGTCAAAAGCACAGTTAGTTCCTGCCTGAGAAAACTTATATTCTATCTTTCATCTTTTGTGTAGAGTGCCAGAGATAATGTGGTCCTAATCTCTGGTTGGGGTCTATAAGTAATACTGTGGTACAAATCCTACTACTTCTGAAACAATCACTGTGGAGGCTTGTCAGTTAAAAAAGAAAATTAAGAACATAATGGCCATAATGAGTTAGAGCAATGGTCTCTCTAGCCTAGTATCCTGTGTTTTGTCAGTGGCTGGTGCCAGATGCTTCAGAGGAACTGGACAGAACATGGCAATTGCTCGAGTGACCCATCCTGTCATCCAGTCCCATCCCATCCATTTTTCTAGAGGATTAGGGACACCCAGGGGATGGGGTTGCATCCCTAATCATCTTGGCTAATAGGTATTGATGTACCTATCCTCCATGAATTCATCTAATTCTTTTTTTAACCCAGTTATATATTTGGCCTTCACAACATTTCCTGGCAATGAGTGCCACAGGTTGACTGTGCACTGTGTGAAGAAGTACTTCTTTTTAAAAAAAAACAACTTGCTGACTATTAATTTCACTGAGTGACTCCTGGTTTGTATGTTACATGAAGAGGTAAATAATACTTCCTTATTCATTTTTTCCACACCATTCATGATTTTATAGACCTCCATCATATCCCCTTTAATCATCTCTTTTCTAAGCTGAACAGTCCCTTTTAAAGATCTCCTCATATTGAAGTCCTTCCATATCCCTAATAATTTTTTTGCCCTTCTCTATCCTTTTTCCAATTCCAATATATCTTTTTTGAGATGGATGACCAGAACTGCATGCGGTGTTCAAGGTGTGGGAGTACCATTGATTTCTGTAGTGGCATATTATTTGTCATATTATCTTTCCCATTCCTAATGGTTCCTAACTTTTTGTTAGATTTGTTGATTGTCATTGCACACTGAACAGATGTTTTCAGAGAACTATCCACTATGACTCCAAGATCTCTTTCTTGAGTGATACCAGCTAATTTAGACCTCATTGTCTTATGTGTAGAGTTGTGATTGTTTTCCAATGTGCAATACTTTGCGTTTATCAACACTAAATTTCATCTTCCATTTTGTTGCCTCGTCACCCAGTTCTGTGAGGTTCTATTGTAACTCTTCAGAGTCAGCTTTGGACTTAACTATCTTGAATAACTTTGTCACCTCACTATTTACCCCTTTTCCCGGATCATTTATGAATATGTTGAACAGCAGTCATGCCAGTACAGATCCCTGGGGGACCCCACTATTCACCTCTCTCAGTTGTGAAAACTGACCATCTATTCCTACCCTTTTTTTACTATCTTTTAACCAGTTACTGGATGCATGAAAGGACCTGGCCTCTGATTGCATGACTGCTTACTTTGTCTAGGAGCCTTTGGTGAGGGACCTTGCCAAAGGCTTTCTGAAATTCCAAGTCCACTGGATCATCCTTGTCGCCATGGTTGTTGACTCCCTCAAATAATTCTAGTAGATTGGTGAAGCATGATTTCCCTTTACAAAAGCTGTGATGACTCTTCCCTAACAAATCGTGTTCATCCATGTGTCTGATAAGTCTGTTTTTTACTATAATTTCAACCAATTTGCCTGGTTCTGAAGTTAGGCTTACTGATCTGTAATGGCCAGGGTCACCTGTGGAGCCTTTTAAAAAAATTAGTTACCCTTCAATCCTTTGGTGCAGAGGCTGATCTAAGCGATCAGTTACATGCCACAGTTAGTAGTTTTGCAATTTCATATTTGAGTTCCTTCAGATCTCTTGGGTGAACACCATCTAATACTAGTGACTTATTACTGTTTAATTAATCTATTTGTTCCAAAACCTCCTCTAATGACATCTCAATTTGGGACAGTTCCTCAGATTTGTCACCTAAAAAGAATGGTTCAGGTATGAGAATCTCCCTCCCATCTTCTTTAGTGAAGGCTGATGCAAAGAATTCATATAGCTTCTTTGCAATGGCCTTGTGTTCCTTGAGTGCTCCTCTAGCACCTCAGTGGTCTAGTGGCCCCACCTATTGTTCGGCACATTTCCTACTTCTGATAGTATTTGTATCTTTTGCTAGTTGCTCTTCAAATCCTTTTTTTGCTCAACCTAATTATACTTTTACATTTAATTTGCCAGAATTTATATTCATTTCTACTCTCCTCAGTAAGATTTGACTACAATTATTAAAGTATGTCTTTTTTTCTCTAATTGCTTTTTTGTCTTTACTCTGTTTAGCCATGATGGTATTTTTTTTCTTTGATCCTCTTGCTGTTTTTATATGTGGGGTATACATACAGTTTGAGCCTCTATTATGGTGTTTTAAAATTTTTCCATGCAGCTTGCAATCATTTTACTCTTGTGAAGGTTTCTTTTAATTTCCATTTAACTAGCCTCCTCATTTTTGTGTAGTTTCAGTTTTTTTAAGTTAAATGCTACTGTGGTTGATTTTGTTAATATTTTCCCCCTGTGATGGGGTATCCACCCCACAAAAAGCCTGAAGGATTTAAGTAGGCCAGAGGGACCAATTAACTGCCTAGTCTGTCCCAGAGGAGGAGCCAGGGAGTAATGAGGCTTAATTCAGGAGGAAGCTCAGCTGGACAGATGGGGCCTGTTTAAAGCCTGAGAATGGAAGGGGGCTGCAGAGAAAGAGGGAGAGGTTGTAGTTACTGTCAGGGAAAGAGGGCAAGGTAGGAAGTAGCCCAGGGATATAGCAGACTTTGACTGCTACTTGTAGGGTCCCTGGGATAGAACCCAGTGTAGAGGTCAGGCTTGGATTCCCCTATCAGCCACTGTAGAAGTGGCATTGTTAAGGGGACAATAAAAGAGAAGACTTCCTTGGACAGTGAGTCTGAAGAGACTTAGATGCATGTGATTTCCCTGGAGGACCAAACCACAAAACGAGAGAAGCTGAGTTCCAAGAGAGTGCGACTGTCAGAGTGATGGAGTGGAACAATAGAAAGAGGCATTGACCTAGCAGAACTAATCCCCAGATGCAGCCAGAAGGAGGTGCTCCCATGGTGCGTGAAGTGTCCTGTGACAATCCCTTTCAAGGATATTAAATTTAATTATAGTATGGTCGCTATTCTGAGTGGTTCAGCTATGTTTGCCTCTTGGACTAGATTCTGCGTGCCTGTGATGGGGTATGTCAACCTCACACTGGTCAGGCAGGGGTTAGCGAATTACTTTGGGCCCAAGAGGCCAGGCCTCCTCACCCTTGCGGGACATGCTCCCTGTGGAGGGAGCATATAACAGTTCAGCTCAGTCTGGGCTGGCTCAGGAGGAAAGCGGATATCTGCTGCAGGCTCCTGTAGAAGAACCACCAAGGCTGAGGACCCTGGCTATACTGCTATGCTGACCATACGGACAGAAGGGGATGCCAAGCCACTGCCAGGCGAGTAGATGCTTGAGGCGGGCGTAAGGGTAGGAAGTGACCCAGGATGCATCGGGAGACATGGAGACCTGAACCCTCCTTTGGGGTGATGGGTTTCATAGGGTCCTGGATTGGAATCCAATGGAATAGGATGGGCCTGGGTTCCCCTACTCTCCCTGCACTTGCCATTGGGTGCTGCTGACTGGAACTATTGATACTAGGCACTCATGCCTTGAGAGAAAGGTTGACCCTGATGACACTTGCCACTAGGCATTGCTCTCCTGAGAGACAGGATGGCCTTGCCTCTAGAGGTCACAACTGCCACAGAATGGTGGACCCCTCCATGGTGTCCATGGCACCCCCTTGATAGTGCCACTTAGGACTAAATCAAGAATCGTCTCTCCCCTTGTGGATTCCAGGACTAGCCGCTTCAAGAAGTAGTCATTAATGCTGTCTAGAAAACTTATCTCTGCATCCCATACTGAGATAGTTGAAGTCCCTCATTATTACTGGGTTTTCTGTTTTTGTAGCCTCTCTAATCTTCCTGAGCATTTCACAGTCATCATCATTATTCTGGTTGGGTGGTCAGGAGTAGATTCCTGCTGCTATATTCTTATTATACAGGCATGGAATTTCTATCCATAGAGTTTCTAGGGTACTGCTTGATTCATTTAAGCTTTTTACTATATTTGACTCTGTTTTCTTTCACATATAGTGTCTCTCCCCCCACCAGCTCTACATACTCTGGCATTCCTATATATTTTGTACCCTGGTATTACTATGTCCCATTGATTATCATCATTCCACCTAATTTCTGAGATGCCTATTATATCAATATCCTCATACTAGGCATTCAAATTCACTCACCTTAGTATTTAGACTTCTTGCATTTGTACACAAACACTTACAAAACTTTTCTGTATTTAGTTATCAGCCTTCATGTGATGTATTTGACTGGGCCTCTTTTTTGTTTGAATGCTTCTCTTCAGTTCCTACTTGTACTTTGTCAATTTCTATCCTCTTTATTGGAATATAGAGTATGCCCTTTAATAAATCCTCTCCAAAGGATGTGTCCATCTGAACTATGAGCTTCTCCACACCTCTCGGCACCCTTAGTTTAAAATCTCCTCTACAGCCTTTTTAATTTTATGTGCCACCAGTCTGTTTTGGTTTAGGTAATGCTCATCCTTCTTGTATAGGCTTTTTTTTCCCTCAAGGGTTCCGCAGTTCCTAATAAACCTAAATCCTCTCTCCAAACACCATTGTCTCATTCACCTGTGAAGACCCAGAAATTCTGCCTGTGTTAGTGGCCTTGCACATGGACCTGGAAGCATTTCACACAATGGTACCATGGAGGTCCTGGACTTCAATCTCTTACCTAACCATTTACATTTGGCCTACAGGAACTCTCTCCTAGCTTTCCCTACATCATTGGTACCTCCATGTACCATGACCATCACCTCTGCACATAAGTCTGTGTAGGTGTCATAGAATCATAAAAGATTAGGGTTGGAAGGTACCTCAGGAGGTCATCTAATCCAACCCCTGGTTCAAAGCAGAACTAACACCAATTAAATCATTCCAGCCAGGGCTTGTCAAGCTTCACCTTAAAAACCTCTAAGAAAAAAAATGATTGGCTTATGTAAATATTACTCATCTATAATTTACAGTCATGGCAGGATTTTTCTGTTTGACACTAGAGTAAAATTAATATCTTTCTAGCTCGATATAAGTGAAAGCACTTTGAGGTTATGTACGGAATTGAAATGTCTATGGCCCTCATCCTGCAACTGACTCCAGGAAGACTGTAGGAAGACTACAGCCCAGAGTCCATGCAGGTACAGAGGTCCTCTGGTACAACCCCTCATAGTGTGGATGCAGTTATATGAATCGAAAGGGAATACATTATACTTGTGTTATTTACTCATAAAGGGGTATAACTGTGCCCACACTACAGGGGTCTGTACTACTTTAACTAGATGGACAAAAAACTCCCCCCCCCTCCCAAAAAAGCGTCATAGTTGTATTGGAACAAAATCCAAGAAAAGCTCAGGCTCTAATTATAGTATTAAGAGATTTTGGGAGGAAATGGAGAAGTTATCGTGAGGTTAGTGATAAGTCTGTCATCTTTGGACATCACAGTCTTTCAAAGAGAAGATTAAGGCTGGCCTTTCATGACATAAGTCATGTATTCTTGCCATTTTCACTTAGAGGTGATCTTTAGAGGAAACGTAATAATTTTATTTGTGGGTGCTTTTCTTGCTATAATGAATAAAGGATCACAAAAGTTGAGGGTTGGAAGGGACATCAGGAGGTCATCTAGTCCAACCTCCTGCTCAAAGCAGGATCAACCCCAACTAAATCATTCAAGACAAGGCTTTGTCAAGCCACACCTTTAAAACCTCTAAGGATAGAGATTCCACCACCTTCCTAGGTAACCCATTCAAGTGCTTCACCACCCTCCTAGTAAAAAACTTTTTCCTAATATCCAGCCTAGAACTTCCCCTTTGCAACTTGAGACTATTCCTCCTAGTTCTGTCATCTGTTACCATTGAGAACAGCCTAGCTCCATCCTCCCTGGAACCCCCTTTCAGGTAGTTAAAAGCTGCTGTCAAATTCCCCCTCATTCTTCTCTTCTGCAGACTAAACAAGTCTAGTTCCCTCAGCCTCTCCTCATAAGTCATTTGCTTCAGCCCCCTAATCATATTTGTTGCCTTCCTCTGGATTCTTTCCAATTTGTCCACATTCTTTCTGTAGTGGGGACCCTAGAACTGGACACTACTCCAAATGTTGCTTCACCAGTGCCGAATAGAGGTGTATAATCACTTCCCTCGATCTGCTCACAATGCTCCTACTAATGCAGCCCAATATGTTGTTAACCTTCTTAGCAATAAGGGCACACTGCTGACTCATGTCCAGCTTCTTGTCCACTGTAACCCCCAGGTCTTTTCTGGAGAACTTCTACCTAGCCTGTCAGTCTCCAGTCAGTAGCAGTGCATGGGATTCTTCTGTCCTAAGTGCAGGACTCTGCACTTGTCCTAACTGAACCTCATCAGATTTCTTTTGGCCCAACTGATTTGTTCATTTGTTCATTAATGAAGATGTTGAACAAATCCAGCCCCAGCACTTACCCCTGAGGCACTCTACTTCTTGCCGGCTGGCAGCTAGACGTCGAGCCATTGATCATGACCCGTTGAGCCCAATGATCTAGCCAACCTTCTATCCATTATATAGTCCATTCATCCAACCCATAGTTCTATAACTTGCTGATAAGAGTACTGCAGGAGACTGTTTCAAAAGCTTTGCAAAAGTCAAGATATATCATGTCCACTGCTTTCCCCACATCCACAGAACCCGTCATCTCATAATAGAAGGCAATCGGATTGGTCAGACATGACTTGCTCTTGGAGAATCCATGCTGACTGTTCCTAATCACCTTCCTCTCCACAAAGTGCTTCAGAATGGATTCCTTGAGGGCCTGTTACTTTATTTTTCCAGGGACTGAGGTGAGGCTGACTGGTCTGTAGTTCCCCAGTTAATCCTCTTTCCTTTTTTTGAAGATGGGCACTATTTTTGCCTTTTTCCAATCATCTGGCACCCCCTCCACTCAGCACGAATTTTCAAAGATAGTGGACAGTGATTCTGCAATCACATCAGCCAACTTCCTCAGCACCCTTGGATGCATTGCACCTAGCCCCCTGGACTTGTGTATGTCCAGCATTTCTAAGTAGTCCTGAACCTGTTCTTTCACCACTAAGGACTGCTCACCTCCTCCCCATTCTGTGCTGCCAAGTACAGTAGTCTGGGAGCTGACCTAATCTGCGAAGATAGAGGCAAAAAAAGGATTGAGTGCTTCAAATTTTTCAACATCATCTGTCACTGGGTTGCCTCCCCCATTCTGTAAGGAGCCCACACTTTCCCTGCCCTTCTTCTTGTTGCTAACGTACAACATAGATCATCTATCTAATCTAATCTAATTTTTCACCCAAAGGTTTGCAAGTGGGTGCAGATGAATCCTCTAAATCTTGCTGGGACTCCTGTCCTTTTGCAAACTTCAGTGTGGCAAGTTCTCATGATTTTAATGCCGGTCTTGCAATGTTTGGGTTTTTTAAGGGTTTTCATTAGTGTCTAATGTCTGCTTTGAATCTTGTGAAGTTTTGCCCTTCTCCAAAATGGCTGTCCTCTCCCATTATTATATGTGGGACTGAATCCTCAGCATGCTGTCTGTTATGTCTCTTTAAAATGTGTAGGTGAAAGTGAGATTGCCCCCAGCAAAGTTGGCTTCCGTCTCTCGTTTCCAAAGGGGTTGAAGCCAGGCTAGCCCCAGGAAAGATGGTAGCCTGTTGGTCAGCATTATGATGTCCAGGCATGGGACAAGAGACTACGAAGGTGTCAGAAAACAGACTGAGGGTGGGGGCAAGTGGATGTGGAGAGGCACAAAACAGGAAATTATGAGGAGTCAAGGGAAAAGTGGACAGAGCAGGAGGCAGAGTGAAGGGCATGGAATGGAATATGGGTGATAGTAGGTAAACTCCTGGATGCAGCAGAATCTGAGGGTAGGAGGTGGAGACTGCAGGAGCAGGGGAATGTGGCATGGTAGAAGGGGAGAATGTGATGGGTAGGAAACTGTGAGGGAAATCTGGAAAGTAAGTGAATGTAGGGATAGATGAGAAATAGGAGACAGTCCCTGGAGAGAGAATATGAGTGGTGCAACCGATTATCCTGCCTAGTTAGTGACAGAGAGAGGAATAGAATGGCAGCTTCCCACAACCCAGGAGATAGTAGAGGGGAGGTGAAATCCCCTATGAGCAGCAAAGAGGGAGGCCAGCATTTTGTGCACAGATTTTAGGTTGAAATTTAAATCTGAGATGATTGCCTACGAATTGGGGAAGGGCAGCTGCCCATTAAAGGGAAATTAGAAGGCAAGTAAAAACAAGAGCAGAAATGGAGAACCCTAATATGACCATGAGATACCCCGTGAGTAATTTTTCAGGCTTTTAGACTCAGGATCCTAGTTAGACTCTTAAATCTCACTAAGCTGCTGAAGGCCATGAACAGATATTGGGGAGATGTCACATGTACTTGAGGAAACCATGCAGGTAACAAGGATGATTTTTGAACAAATTGAGAGGGAATATCTGCTCCATGCCAAAACCCAAATGTGGGGCAAAGACTGAAAACAAGAGGTATGAGGACTATTAATAAAGAAAAGTTAAAATGATATTGGAGTCCTTTTTTTGTTTTATCCATACACATTTTTTTCTAACTTCAGTTGAATTAGTCATGATTTCTGAGGTACATATATGTAGATTACAGTAATCAAAGAGGGAGAACAGTTGGTCGGTGTGGAACCCAGGTACATTTCAGTGTAAAAACAGTGAATATTCTTCATATGAGGGACTGTTGAGTGGTATGAGAGGGTGGACCCATCTTGAACAAAACATGTATCTGGAGGGGAAAACAGAATTAAAAAAATTGTTTGCCGTGAAGTATAGGTAAATTTTAAAATAAAGGGCTGCAGCTGTAGCAGTTGGCACTATACAGCAACCAAAATAGTAGCTGCAAGGGCTCACATAAATATCTATTTGTACTATCACTTGTCTCAAGAGAGGAAATGGACAGAAAGAAAATGAATGTACAGATAATGGATTATATGGATCTGAACTAATATGTGTTCTTTCAGCAGCTTTGATTCATATGTTTATATTTTTGTGAAATTCATATTAGATTAAGGGATGTTTTTTAGTTGGTTGTTTGGTAAAACCTATGTTTTCCAAATGGCAAAACTGCTGCTACTGGCCAAGCAGAAAGGGATATGTTTCTGCCAAGTAAGAAACATGATGGGAGAAAAAAGGTTTGACTTCTTCCATTTATCTTTAGGTGCATATCATACAGCTCACTACTGCTGAGGCTAGGGTACAATTTGTCATCCTCAATAAAGTGTATAATCAGTGTTTAGGGCCTTTTATTTTCTTGAATAGCTCCATTTGCTCATTAAGGCAGAGCTTGTGCCTCTTCCAGAGAATCTGCTGCTGCTAGTGTTACATACCCAGGGGTGAATTGTAGATTAACCATGTATGCATGGCAGGGAAGAAGCTTTGCCAGTTGGAAATTCTTGTAATAATAGTACTAATCCTAATTCTACTAATAATATATAATGTACTCATTTAGCTGTACTTCATTTATAGCATTGAATTCTCCAACTATAACACCTATAGTTGGGAAGATTGTTTGAATCAGTATTTATTTCTAGACAAACGCTAGGGGTCACCCTTCTTTATTTTAAAACTTTGGTCACTGCCCAGTTTCCACTGACAATTTGTTAGTTGTAGAGAAGAGTGTTTTTATAGAGCAGGAAAAAGTTCTTGGCTATCAAAGTATTAGCCTTTCTGCTGTCTGGCTGTCTGGCTATGTTCTGGCATCTACATTCTTTAGCTTTACTCTCTTAAGGACAATGTACCGTATGTCTAAACGTTGTTCATTAAAACAGATTAGCTCTCTGAGATTTCACATAGGATAAAGTACAGGGAGTAAGAAATTTATGGCTTCAATCAAATGTAGATATATTTATCCTGCAGAAGTAAGTGTATGCACATGTACATATCTGAGTTGTTTTGTATAGCATAGCTGGAGGACTACATCTAAGGTACAAGTAATTGTAATTTATAATTTTGGCTTTCATCTGAAAGCAAACTGGATGGGCAACAGCATTCTTCATAAGAAAGGAGGTTCCTGACTATCACAACTGGAAAAGAAAGCAAGTAAAATAAATATCAGGTACAGAAATCCAAACTTGACTGTTACAGTACTTTAAAAAGCACAGGGCCAGCTCTGAATGAGAGGGAGAAAAAGTGCCAATTCATTTTTATGCAGCTTCCCTCAAAGGTTACCAGGAACTGATCAGCCACAAATGTAGGGCACTAAAGTGAATTGTTTTTCTGCAGAGGAAATGTGGATCAGCTCTTTCCTTGGGCTGAGGGAATGAAGGATCTATTTTCTGCACCAAGCCTTTGTGTTTCCACTATTGGGGAATCCCTTTGGAATGAAGTGAGGATTTGTTTAAAGCTTGGGGCTTGGACTGAGTGATCTATTCAATCCAACCTCACTTTGCCTATAGATCACAACTTTACTTGCATGCACATATCTGTGCACAACCCTGTCATAGCACCAGAGTGTTAGTTTGTCCTGTTTATGATCTTTACAATTTCAAATGATGTAATAGCTATAGAATAAAATGTCTAATACTGCAGTACTTTGGACCCCACTTGGTGAAATTCTATTTTAGACACTACTAACCTTAGCTATTTTGAGCTAAATTCTGCCACCCTGTATTCATATTGATTATCTGGTCATATAAGAAGGGAATCCCCAACCTGGCAGCAAGATATTCTAAAGATTGTTCATTCAGTAGCATGCCCTTTATGTAAGTTCCTTTCATTGCCCCTCATAACCAGCCATGAACTGCAATGTGTCACAGTAGCAATGAGAATCTAACCTGCACAGGAAAAAGGGAGAGAAACAACTGGGTATCAAATGTCAGGACTGATTTGTCCCTGGGGCACCTTTAAAAGGTCTTCTTTACTCTGCAAAGAGCCTCTATAAAAGCAAACAGGAAAGGCCTTGGGACTGAAATTATTATTATTTGTCGTATCACGGTAGAGCCTAGAAGCCCATTCATGGGCTAGCACCATGCTAGCTGCTGTACAAGCATAGAACATAAAGGTGGTCAGTGCCCCAAAGCGCTTACAATTGAAGTGAAAGACAAGAGACAACAGATGGATATAGACAGGCCAAAGGGGACATACAAGAAAACAGTGAGACAATATTGGTTGCCATGACAGGCAGTGGTCTTAGCACATCAACAGTCTACCTGTTCTCAAGTTTTTTGTAGGCCTCACAGCAGAGTTTTGAGGAGGGATTTAAATGAGGATGATGTGGATATTTATGGGGAGTGACTTCCATACACGAGGGGCAGCACAGGAAAAAGTATGAAGGTGCTTTATTAAAAATGGACAGTAAAGGCTGGCATTACTGGCAGAGTGGAGAAGGGAGTCAACATCTTGACAGTGTATGCAAGATGATGGATAGCATGGGCATAGGCTATGAACGGCCTCAGAAGTGAAGACAAGTAACTTATGCTTGATGCAATGAAGAAAGGGGAGCCAGTAGACGGATGCAGAGAGTGCCATGTTCTGGCGTGCAAACCAAACCACTGAGAAGTTGTCATTTCCTGCCCTGTAACTCTGAGTGCTTTAAAATGCTCTACTGCTGTGGCTCACAATCCTGAGACCAACAGCCAGCAGACAAGTATACACTGAATGTCTGTTTCTTAAGCAGCTATGGCTCAGCGCTCAGATCCCAGCAGCCTGCTTGTTATACCCCACCCAGACTCAGGTATATACCAGCTTTGATAACACCTAACAAAAAGGCCCCAACAACCCTCAGTTCTGAATAGTCCCTAAATTATGTGTTCTGCAATGTCCAATCCTCTCCTGGATCATTCAGGGGAACAATAAGGTTTGTTTGCTCCTCTAAAGAGATAAACGGCACAGCTTATAACTTTAACTGCAGTTAACAATCACCTCAGGTCAAACACAGCATTGGGTTACTTTAGATTAAAACAAGTTTATTAATATAAGGAGATAGGATTTTAAGAGAGTTCACTATAAGGGATAGAGCTGGAAATGGTTACAAGCATATAAAAGTAAAAACCATTTTCTAGAGACTAATAATTAGCAAAACTACAGTCTGATTCAAGGTAAGGTTCTTACCACACAATCTTTTAGCAAAATGGCTGACCACACCTCTGGTCAGGATCTCCCACAAATTTTGAAATGCTTGGTTCCTTTGTCTGCTGATAAGAAAGATAACTTGGTTTTTTGTCCCTCTCTTTTATAGTCCAGTACAACGTTGAAATGGATTCTGAAGGGTTCCTCTGAAAATAAAGTTCATTCAAGCTGTGAGGAAGGAGACGGGGAGTCTGGTGATGAAGGAAGTTCTATGCTAGTTTCTTCCTTTGTGGGTGTTTGCTGTAATTTGGATCAATCTGTTCCTGCCCTCTCTGATGCAAATGAATGGCCACTTGCCATGTAATTGCCAAAAATCTCTGATACCTATCTGGAGGCGTCTGCTTGTCCTCTGTCTGGGAGACACTTGTTTACCTGTTCACCAGACTTGCCTGGTAAACACCTTTTAGTTCCACATGTCCTTCAGATTTCTATGGTCCCTGGGGCATTTACTGTACACATGAAGCAAGAATATTAATGATTGGTGTGTTCGTTTTTCAATGATACCTTATATGACACATATCCGATATAGTTTATGACATTAATGAATTGGGGTACACAGAACTTCAGTCCAGCTGAAACTCACAACCAGATAACAATGAGCCTCTTGCTCTGGGATGCTGTTAGGGTCACACACAGGCAAAGCAATGAGATTGGAAAATGACCTTTACAGCAGTATTTTGAATGGTTATAAGTAAAGCAAGTTTGCATTTGTCAAAGCCAGAGAGAATGTTGCAGAAGTTGAGATGGGTGATGGGAGTTTTAGCTGTATGGATGGATAGGAAAGGCCATACCTCAGAGATGCTATGCAGAAAGAATCAGCAAATTTTAGACATAGCCTGGATATGAGGACCTAGCAAGAGGTCCAAGTCAAAGATGATGCGCCGATTATGGGCCTAAATGCCAGGGATGATGCTTGTGTTGTCCATACTGATCAAGAAAGGATATATGACGCGAAGGTGAGGATGAGATTAGAAACATTGCTTTATATATGTTGAGAGCTTAAACTGATGGCTGGACATTCGTGAGGAGACCTCAGCGATAGTGGACAGAAGGAGACAGCTCTGAATTAGAAAATTAATTTGAACTCTACTGGACTAAGAAAAGGCAGCGTTGGCAACACTTGCAATATTATTGTGAATGTCCTAATTTCAGACTTAATGTTGGAAGTGCTCGTGATCTCGTGAACCACCACAGGCTGCTCAAGAATCTTGACTGAGCTGTTTGCAGTCCCCCTTCAGTTGCTAGTGTTTGCTTGTCCTGCAGGTGGTTGCTGTAGAGAGGGAGTCAGAGAGCTGGGGCCCACGTTTTGCATGCACATTTATATATAGATGTGTATTATAGGTTGCCTAACACTTTCAATTATACAAGACTCTTGTGACCATTCTTTTAAAGAAGCTTTAACACCTCCATTGTTTGCAGGGAGTCTGTGAAATATGGCAATTTTTGAAGCCCTCAGGCTGGAGATGTGTCTTTCACTTGTCCCATGAAATTGCATTCAAGTTTGACTGAGACATAAACTCCCATTTTCCCTGCTTTGGCTTCCAGTGTCAGAGTAACTTTTGGCATCAGGCAAAATTAACTGAAGGTTCTATTTAAAGGTCAGGCTCATGGGGCAGGAGACGCTGCACTAGGAGCAGCTCGAGTGGGATGGGGAGCTAGGGTCTCCATAATTGCCCCCTGCGCCAAGCGTGTGGCCCCAGCAACGCATCTCCCACCCTACAGCACCACCTAGAGAAGGAGCTCCCGCCACCTTCTGCGTGACAGGGGAAGGGCGTGAGAGAGCCAGCTTGATTTCCCATTAAAGACTCCCCTCCCCACTGCACATGGCTCCAACAGCCCACCTCTTAGCTTCTTTTGCCCCCAAAATAACAGCCTTCTCCTGTTATGAGCTACCGTAATCAGCGCATAGCTGACGTATGTCGTATGTATGTGGCTACATACGTTCAACATTCAAGCCCTGCTTATGGTGCTGCAGTTGCATATAATATAATTTCATTTTACCTTTTTTCCTTTAAAAAAAAAAACCCTGGGAAATTTAACTTAAAAATACTACATTAAAAGAACATTTATTTCCATGGCAAGCACTTGAAAGTTGAAAAATCTGGCATTTTCTGTTGCCTGTGAAACCTTGGTTAGGCTTACTTGTATGTAAATGACTTCACCGAGTGCAAGGCACTTGGAATTAGGTCCACTGTCTTCAAGAGCTCCTTGTGGGATGGTGAACCTCTCTTCCCTCCTATCCTCAAACACAGGTATTGTCTACATGAGAGGTACATGTGTAGCTACACGCTGCAGTGAAAAGCTCTGGCAGGCTTCCCCCCACCAGAGCCTTTTGCCACTGTCAGAGACTTTCACTACAGCAGGGAAAAGCTCAAGCAGCAGGGAGGCAGTGAGGACACTAGGCTGCTGAAATGCGCAGTGTAGATGGGTGAAGAGGCATTGCATTGGCACGTAGAGAATCGTGTAGGGTACATATCTTAAGGTGTGTCTTTATCCTGCTTTCCTAAGCAGTGCCTTGCTGTCTACATAGCTATTTATACCTGTACTGAGGGCTCATGCAGTACATGCACTCTACTTACTGCTATAAGTGTAGACGTCCTCTCAGAGTGAGAACCATGGCAGAACTGCAGTTCAGCACTGAGATGTAGCAGTTAACGTAAGATGTCTTAGGGATGAATATGATTTCATACAGTGTGCTTATTTACAGATTCTGTGGCACACTCTTTTCTTGGAACACACACACAACTCTCGCTAGCACGTTATGTATGTATATCGAGAAGAAATTGCACCTTGGCAGTCATTAGAAAGAAATGTTTTTAAAAAACCACAACCAGATATTTGTGCACAGTAGTAGCTTTTCAAAGTTAAATTATTCAGCGTTTAAATACAAAGTTAGTACAGAGTTAGTTTGTGGGGAGGGGTTATTTAAATTTCCTATTTGCATATTAGAAGATAGTGGAGCTAGCCTATGGTACAGGGTAGCACACTGCAGAGGACAGGATAGTAGTTTTTCTGGGTGATTCTAGCAGCTGGAAGTAGCTAGAGCATTAGACTACCCTGGTGAAACTCCCTCCCCTAACCATACCCAGGCCCCTGGATCTGGAGGCATCTGTAGAGGTGGCTGTTTAAACCCACTACGTCTACCAGGGACCATCTCTATGTTGGGGGAATTATTTGTGGCATACATACAGCTACTTTATAATGTCTTTTTGTCAGCAAAGCTGATCGAGGGGAGCTGTGGAGCCCGATGTATCACATCCTAAAACATCTGTACTTTTAACAGTTACACCAACGTGTGCTAATCCAGTTCTTTCTTTCTCAGCCTCCATCACGCATATCCCTGATGTGACAGGCAGCAGAAAAACAGTCACAAAATTTTCCACGTAGGGTAACTCTATAGAGGGATTTAAGTCTGAGCCCTGTTGGTTTCCTGTTTGCATGCAGCCCTGGCTTGGCTCTGGTCCCAGAAGTCCTCTGGATGTACCCTAGAGTTCCTGGTGGCAGAGAAGCAGTGTTGCAGGCAGCCGGCACAGTGGCCAGAAGTGCCATGACTGTCTGGCTGACTGCCCTCTCCCTTCCTGCTCCTCTTGCGGTGGTGGCTCCAGCTCTTCCTTGCTGCTGAATGGAGCTTGCCCAGAGCAGGGAGCAAAGCTGAGGTGGGAGGCTGAGTGCACTTGCTGCTTTGACAGTAGGGTTGCCAACCTTCTAATTTCTGAAAACCGGACACTGTGGCAGGAGCGCTAGAACCTCCCCCCACCTCTGGCCCTGCCTCTTCCCTCAAGGCTCCACCCCCTGCCCCTGCCTCTTCTCCCCATCACTTGATCCTCTCCACCTCCCTTACCATGTCTTTCCACCCCCCATCCACCCCAGCTGGGCTCCGTCTCTTCCAGTACTGGGATAGAAGCTGCAGCCGCTGACGTGGAATCTGCCTGTCCACGAGATGCAGGTAGGAAGCAGCCCCGGCTGAGCCCCAGGCAGAGGTTGATGACCCGATGCCTTCCCTCACTGACTGCAATAACCAGACTTTGGCTGTCCCATTAGGGTACATCTGACCAGACACTGTACAGGTCCTCTGTTGACCAGACTTTCTGGTCAAAAACCAGACGCCTTACAACCCTACCTCACAGTGCATGCAGCCTGGGTGGCCCTGCACCCACAGCCCCACGGAGGGCAAAGAGGGCCGGGGCCAAGGGACAGAGACCAGAGCAGGACTGAGTTGCCGGCTCAGCACAGCTGGGAAAGGGATGATCTCCACCATCCCAACCACTTCCCCTCCTGCATGGCAGCCACTTGGTCCTGCTCCACTCTCTGTCCTTTGCCCCCATGTGTGTGTGGTCATTGGGAGACAGCCCCCAAACTTCCCCTCGGCCTCCAGTTGCGGAAGTTCTGGCTGTGGCTCCTCCTTGCTGCTGCACAGAGCTTGAGCGGATCAGGGAGCAAAGTTGCCTCCGGGATGCTGGGGGTCTTCCCTCCCCTGGCCATGATGAGCCGGGAGCTCTGCCACTCCCCCTCCCTGCAGGGCAGCTGCTTGGTCCTATTCCATTCTCTAGCCCTCTAACTCCCAGGCCCCCCACTTTTCCTGGGGCTATGTGTGCAGAGGCGCACAGGCAGTGTGAGGGCATTGGGGGGAGTCCCAAAACTTCCCCATTGCCTCCTGGGGATCCCTTATTCTTGCCTACCACCGTACAGCAGAGGCAGAGATAAGGAATCCCTCAGCATTGCTGGAGCACACTGCACTGGAAGCCCTGGGGAGACACTTCACTGCTACACATTCAGCGGCAGTCAGGTTAGGGCTTGGGGGGTGGGTTTCCTTTTTAAACCTACCTTTTATGTCAAACTTCAAAACAAACAGACAACAACAAACAAACAAAGCCACCTTTGTTGAACATCCCATTTTAAAAATTGAGAATTGCAAAGTTTCATTGTAATAGTTTGACGTCTAACTGTCCTCACAACAGATGGACGGCGGCATTTTCCTGCCAATGTGGCTCAGCCTACAGCTGGAAAGCCCAGATCTCAGATTATGGTAGTTCAGTATAAAGCCTTCTCAAACTGCAGTCGTTCTACTGAGACAGCCACCAAAGGAGCTAATTATGCAGTTTGTGTACTCACGTGCTCCTTTTGGGCACACGAGTCCTACCAATAGCACTGCCACAGTTAGGAAGCAGGGTGGGCAATAGGTTTTTCCCACAGTGCACCAGGTTCGTAGGGCTAGAGTGTCAACATGGGGTGGTGAGGAGGGTGGGATTCGGCAATTTAAGATCTATTTACTTTGACTCAGATCCATGCACTGCAGCATGGATGCCAGCTAGTTTCATGCCTGGGTCAGAACATTAATGGAGGGTCAAAGTATAATGTAGACACTCAACGCTTGGTTCCCTGACACAGATCAGGTGACTTTGAGTCCCACTAATTCTCAGTTTACATTGCTATGTAGACATTGCCATAGAAACTTAATACCCATAGAGCAATCCAATCTAGACAGTCATCTTCCAGAAGTGATCAGCAACTTTAAATGTCATATTTCAATATTTAGTAGCCCTGACTTCATAATGTTTTAATGTCTGCAGCTCACAAAATACAAAGTTAAACAGAATTGGGCCCTAGGTGTCAAGATTTATAGGAAGGGCTACTAGACAGTCCCCAAAATAGGGACGCTGCACGTTAGTCCCTTGTCAAATAAGCACATTTCTCAACAGTAAACACAAATCCACAACTAAGGAGCAAAGTATTCTTGACTATGCTAGAAAAAAGGCACTGGGTAGAGAGAATATATATCTTGGCTCCAGCCCCTTTGTGCCGCATTCTCTGACAGGCATTGTGCTCAGGCCAAAGAAAGTTACTCCAAAGTCTAACCTGAAACAAAATGCTCCATAAAGCACTAGGCTATGTCCAGAATACTGGCCTCTAATAGAAGGGATGTAATGGGGTGACTGCCCCTTTAAGGGCTGGGACCTGGAACTGGCCATCCCTGTACAATTAACCACACCTGTCACCCCTAATGGAGTGTGGCGTTTATTTAGTAGTGTGAGCTGGGCATGGAGGAGCTGAGTTTCCTGTGAGGAGCATCAGGAAGTTGCAGACAGAGACAGAGACTGCAGGGTCGGGAATGTGGGCTGAGAGCAAGTAGACCCCAGCAGGAGATCCTAAGTTTTCAGGGAAAAGGCTGCAGGCCTCCCCTACCCCACCTTCTCCCAGCAAGAAGACTAGAAGTACAGACTTGATGGGGATTTGATAACTTTTATTTTAAATATGTTGTTACATTTAATAAATCACACCCCAGGAGTCGTGGTGTGGAACTTAAGAATCTGTTTTGGTAATTTAACTGAGCAGTCTGAAAAGTGGGGAAACTGAGACAGGGCTGTGGCAGCATGACCTCATGCCATAAGGAGGCACGTAGGAGGTGGCCAGGCTGTTCACCAGGGGAAAGAGAGAACCAGGGACACCAGCCATCAGTCCCTGAAGTAATGTTATATTGACAATGTATTACATAATGGTGACACTTAATCAAGGATTGTAACATGGTTCTGATTTGAAACAGGTGCCCTCTGGGCCCTAACCTTTGTCAGGATCATTGATCATAGATGTACTCTGAGTGCCAACCTGTGAAACGTAGTGGGGCCAATACAACCAGGTCTGGCTAAGGTAGATTCAGATTGATTGGCCTCTGTACATTGCACGCACATTACTATGGCTTTGGGCTTTTCTGTGTTCAGGCTATCTTTGGGAACTTGAATGTTTGTTGTTTGGCTGCTTCTAGACCAGAATCAAGGAAACCTGGTCATTTCTACCAGCAGCATATCTCTCCGTTTGAATTCTCAAAACCAGCCCATGATGGGAAATGTATCTTTGTTGTCCAGGCTTCTATAATTTCTTTCATAGTGTGACTTACTGTAACTTCAGTGTGTAGCCCAGACACTATAGTGGCTTTACTTATTGCTCTGGTCAGAAATACTGGAGTGGGCCCATGTTCTTGAACTTTGAATATGAAAAGTGAATAATTTGGGCCAAGTGCTACAGTAGAGTTCTAAGGGGTATAAATTAAGGCCAGATGTGTAAACCAATTGAATTGAAGGATGAAAATCCATACTGGGACTCTGTGGTGCAATTAAGGATCTGGGGACAAATTTAAAAGGCAACTAAAGATGCAGATAGGCACCTACTGAGCCTGAATGTCTGTGCAAACCTGATCTTTGATCCTTGGTGGTACGGAGCACCTGCATATTCCATTTAAGCATCTGGGGTTTGTGGTGTTCAATGTCTCTAAGGATTTACCCTTATCACTAGTGTGATGAAGGCAGCTGAAGCCATGGAAGAAAGAGAAATGTCAACTGTTACATCTGCTCAGGTGAGCATGATACAGGGTCACAGATAAAAATTTACCTTCATAAACCCCTATATGGAAACTATAGTCTTATCAGTGAAAACATAAAATATTAAAATTGGATCCCTTCAGTAATATATAAAATACAGTACTCCAAATATGTTGTAACTGTATGAATCATTTATAGCTGCAGGTTCAAATGCATATGTAAACCAGATATAAAAATATAAAATTGATACTCATTAACTAGGCTATCATTACACACAAATTTAATAAAATCAAATAATGGGACTATTGCAATGTATTGTTACATGTGGCAGGAATATAATATTATCAATATGTTTTACAAAATGTATAAGACAAGATCCTGAGCTGCTGTCAATCAGTATAGATCCATTGAAGTCAGTGAAATTATGCTAATTTACATGAGGCAAGGATCTGGCTTATATGTGTCTATGAATGTATGATTAATATATTTTCAGTACTAGAACATTTATTCAATTATGCACATTACACTATATTTTAAATACAAAAAGGAGTGAGTTTCATACTTCTGAAAGCACTTTGAAACTGTTTGACAGGAAAGGCACGGATCTCTGCAACTCTGAGCTTTCTGTGTGTTGCTGAGAGTTCTGGAGAAGTCCATCTCATTTTGGTTATAAATTGAAGTGGTGATGGGCTGCTTTATTTTACACATTCCTCATAGCTGTTTTCTGGCTGCTTGCACAACTTCAGGATACAGTAGGCTTAGTGGTACTTTTAATTTGACATTCTTTTTCTTTGGCTCACCATCTTAGGTTTTCTGATCACAATTCTCTTTCATATGCTTAGTATGTAAAGAATTTACACATTTTCAGTACTACCATATTGTTAGAATTTAGATTCCTGTGGAAATCAGTGAAAATGTTTCCCTTTTATTGCTAGTTACAAGTGTAACTTGAGCCACTCCGCCAGAGGATACCTTTTTTCATGATTTTAGCTCATCATTTTGGGCTATGTCTCTTCTTAAAGGTAGTCTTAACTGCACACAGGTTTTCATTTGCATGTACAGTGGCAGAATATGAAACATGTTTCCTTGGAAACTTTAAATGTCTGAAACAATCATTTACATAAACAATGCTGTCATCAAAATTTCACCTTCCTCAGTTGAAGGAAAGAAAATGTAAACATTTCCAATGCAAATTGGTACTATTTAATAAGTAGTCATTCTAAAAGAGCCTTCTTTGTTGAATTTCATAATGACCACAAAGTTTCCATCCTTAAAATAATTCCAGATTATAATGTAATTTCATTTGCAGATTAATTATATGCACTGAAATAACTGTTTAGAGTGTTTTCAAATTCAATTTAAACATTTATCTCTAATTGCCATGCAAAACACTGTTGCCCTTTCCTCTGGGTAAGGCAAAAACAACTGTCATTCCCATTTTAACACAGCTGGTTTCCACCTGTCAAGAGCATTTTGCAGGCTTTAATCATTCTGTTCATAACTCCTGATTTTTCTCTTCTAAGGTTTGCATAGAAATTCCCTCAGATTCTTATATGTTCAGTGATCTGTGCCAACTCAATATATTTTCTCTGCCTTAGATACCTATTTTATAGCATTCCCCTAACCAGACATGAAGAAAGTAGGAAAAATTGGGTTTTTTTTTTCATACTGCTAAGAAGTTTAAGAAAAGAAAACATAAAATCTATTGCACACCTGCTTTGTTGCACTTTTCTACACACAAAATATCCACTAGAAAACTCCAATTGTTTTAGTAAATAAATCTTTATTCCCCACTTTGCCATTCTCATGTTCCCCCATAAACTAAACACAACAAAACTGTAGCTCGCCTTCAGTTGCTGTTGTTCTGTATTAAAATACTGGACCAAGCAGGACTAAGTAGTGGGGTTCAAAGCTGCAGACACTAAGGCCTGGTTTACACTTACCTTGGCGATTCGGCAGCAGTCGACAGGAGATATGCAAGTGACGTAAATCACTTGCATATCTCCCGTCGACTTCGCAGTGTCTCCTCCGCACGGCGTCCACACTGCGCTGCATCGAAGGGAACAGCGCTCCCTTTGACACAGCGCTACTCCGCTTACTGGGGTGGTTTTCCTGTGTCACTTCCTGGATCAACTGAGCGCGTCTATATAGACTGCTCAGTCAATCCAGAGCAATCGATGTGACGGCAGCAAATTTGCCGCTGTCATTGTAGACCCAGCCAAAGGTTATGTCTATACTGCAACAAAACACTCATGGCTCATCTGGATCAGCTGACTCAGGCTTGTGGAGCTTGGGCTGTGGGGCTATAAAATTGCAGTTTAGGTGCCCAGACTTGCCTGGAACCTGAGTTGTGGGACTTTCCTGTTTTGTGGGATCTCAGAGCTGGGCTCCAGCCTGAGACCAAATGTCTACACTGCAATTTTATTGCCCTTCAGCCTGAGCCCCTGCAAGCCTCAGTCAGCTGAGGTGTTTTACTGCAGTGTAGACAGACCCTAAGTGAAGCCTTTCTTCTTCAACTGACTGGCTACTCTTGTCCTTTTTAAAAAACTTTTAATAATCTGCTATATGTAAGTAGTATTGCTACCGTATGGCTCAATATCTAGTTCAATATTAGAATTTATAATAATAATAATAATAATAAATAATATAATATAATATTGTATTTAAATAGATCCAGGAGTTTTAAAATACTTTGAGGGACTGGTATTATTATCTATGTTTTTCAGATGGGGAAACAATGACAAAGAGAGGTTAAGCGACTTGCCAAAAGTCACACAACCCGGCATTGATAAAATGCTCTAGAAACAAAAGTCCCTTGATTTCCGAAGTGAAATGGTTTCATTAATGTCATGGCAAAACTCCTATTGACTGTGCTGGGTCCAGAATTTCACCCCATTTTGCTGAATGATAGAGGCTGAAAGAACTGATTTGTCACCAAAATGTATTTTCATTGTTGTATTATGATTACATGTCTATGTTCATAGTGAAGCACATTTAGGCTGTGTCTACACTGATGGCAGCAAAGTCACTGCCATCAGATTGAGCTATCTGGATCAACTGAGCAGTAAGTGAAGACTTGCTCAGTCGATGCAGAAGTCGATGCAGTAAAACCACCCCGTCAAGTGGCATAGCGCTGCGTCGATGGGAACACGGTTCCCATCAGTGCAGTGCCATGAAGACGCCACGCAGAAGGGAAGGACAGCAATCGGCGGGAGTTCCGCAAGCTACTCTGCGTAGCTTGCGTAACTCCCATCAACTGCTGCCGAGTTGCCCGGTAAGTGTAGACCAGGGCTTAGAGTATGATCTTCTACTTTGACTTCTTTTTGAAGTAGTTATAATATGGAAACTTCATTCAGACATAGACAATATTTCGGGCTTTTTTTCCCCAACAAGAATGGAGGGCTAGAAGAGAATACAGAAGCAAATGTCCATTAAAGTTATCATTCTCAAAAAAGAGTGGAAAAACTGTTTTTTGGGTTTTTTTCATATTTAGGTTGTTATGAAAATTTGCAAGTGAGAGTCTGATTAGTGAGAAAACAATGCTAAATGTGAAATATGTCTCTAAACATTTGGTTCTTCTTACTGTATGATGTCTCAAATATAAAGTTTGTGGTAATTTTGTAAAGTACTAAAATGCATTGTTAAAAAAAAAAGGAAAGCAGAGGGGAGAGGAAACAAACAGTTTTAAAAACAAGTAAGCTAAATTTATGGATATGAAAAAAAAATTTCCATGGAAGAAAAGTATGGAACCAAATGTTTTAAATTTGATGTCTAATAAAATAACTCTTTTTATTACTATCCTCTTTGGTCCAAATTCATAATCTAGCAACCACATCAACTAAATTAGACCTGGAATGAATCTGGTCCTTAACTGCATTGTCTTTGGTTGTGTGAGATGTTTAGATATTGTATCTCAGATTATTCCCACCTTCTTTAACTTGGTGACTTTTCTCTGAATACAAATGTAAACATGGAAAGGCAATTCCAAAACCACAGAAGCAATTAGCAGCTCTTTATCTTCACTTTGTTTAATTATTTTCAGAATCTTTCTCTCTTTTGAGAGTGTTCTTACCTTCCTTTGGATCTTTTTTCCTTTTATTTTTAAGTGTGAGTTTCATGTAAAAAGGTTGAAATGTGTCCATAATAAATTAATCCATCATGTACATGAAATCAAAAACCTTCAGAATGTTGTGAAACGATGATATAGTTAAAACAAAACAGACTAAGTGATGATTCAGTGTTTAAAATGATGATTAATGGAAATAGGTAAACATTTTACCTGAATGGCATTGGTAACATTCCATCCAGCTTCCCAAGTGGTAATCAATTTGATCTGTGAACCCTGCATGTGAGCCTTGGATTGGTATCCTGGGTCCTGGTGGCAGACATTAAACTCCAGGGTCATGGTTGCATCTGGTTCCTCTTTTTCCTCGCTGTGAGTCTTGTTAAGCTCATCCCTTCTGGCAAAATTCACATTTTCTTCATCAGCATCTAGGCAACCTTCCCATCTCACCAGTTTGAAAAATAGAGATTGTGTGCCCCTAAAGCGATGGGGAAGTGATGAAAGAGTCTGCTTCAGGTAAGCCATCCTGAATAGCAGCTATTAAAATAAAATATTTTCCTAGCTGTCTTTATTTTTTGCCGGAGTTGTGAATTATTAGTCCCTTTGTTAGATTGGCATTGACACTGTAGCTATGATTTATGAGGCTTGTTGGCCTTCAGTCTTTTATTTGTGTCAGTTTCAAATGCCAAACTAAAGGAACATCCCCGGGGTCTTCAAGGTGCTGCTCAGAGTCAATGAGGTTTAGTAGCCTGCAAGCTGAAATTTACAATTCAAATCCTTTTACTTATGGTAACTACATAGATCAGTCACTCGTGAAGAAGCTACAAGTGCTTGCAAGAATCTGTTCCTGGAAATTATGCAAGCGTGTTTTTCAATACAAGTAAATATTCCTCCAAAAAAAAAATACTGCATTAAAAAGCAGAATTGACTGACTGACACCAACGAAATGAATGCAATATATTTAGAAGCTACTAGAACAGGCTATTGCTGGGTTAAATAAAGATTTATTACATTGTCCGTGTGCTAAATAGTTTCATCGTACTTAGACCAAATTATATCATTCATGTGTAGAGTTATAACATCACAACAACTTTAAAAAGTATAATTTATTCAATATTAAATAAAGAACAGGGGGAAAATACTTATAAGTGACTATCTACTTTTCCAAATGTAAGAATTTTCTGCTCTTATTTAGTGTCTACAGAGGTCAGTAGAACTTTAAAAATGTTTTAAAAATATAGGCTCAAAGTTTAAAAACTTCTAGCATATTTATCACCATTTCTGTTTCACAGTATTTTCTGAGGAGAGATAGTAGTATTTTTTATGCTGTTTGCCTCCATCCATTCCAAGGCTATAAATAATGATACATTAGCGTTTACATACCACAAGACCATAAAAACTATATCTACTTTGTTTCCCCTACTTTCATGGAGAAGCACCTATGATTTGTGCAAGGAAAGAAGAGAGAGGGGGTATAGTTTCAGGATTCACAGGTTTCTAGGGTCATCTCTTCCCATTTTCTTTCAACACCTGTGCATTGCCCCTTTTCCATGCCTGCCTGTCAGTTGTTCTAGGAACAGGCTCCTTAGAGTCCCAGCTTTCTCCTAACTAGTCTCCCTTTGTTCATCTCATATTAGCCCAGTCCACCAGCTTAACCTAAAATGAGTCAATCAACCCTTAAATTCTAGGTCTTGTGGTCTTCTATCTCCCAATCAGTTTCTTAGAGGCAGCCTGGCATGGTAGCTGTTGCCTTCTGCTACCCCAGGCCTTCTGCCTCCCCAGCACTCTCTGTTTTCCTTCCTTTATAACTGGGCTTGTTTCCCTCATTGGTCCTAGCATGTCTTCAGGAGAAGCATTTCTGGCAGCCGTGCTAGGCTGTGCCAGCCTGGTTGACTGTAAAGACTGGGAAAGACTCTCCCCTCATTTCTGTCTATGCTCAGTCTGGGGTTTGCAAAGCCCATTACATATCATTCTGCTCAAGGCCAAGGTCTGGCATTGGCTGGCAAAGACTACTTCTCTTGACAAGAAAATCAGCATTGCGATGCAAACTTCTTGCCCAGAAATTGTATCCAGAAGGCATATGGTTGCAATGACAGGTACCATATCATGATCCTCCAGTTCATCTCTTATATTACATTCAGTGAGAGCAAGGGACATCATCTGTAATAAAAGTGAATTAGTTCCCCAGGAGATAGTAGTATAGGCTTGCTATCACCCACTTGGCAGCCAAACATTCCTTCTCTATCATTAGAAAAGACTGTACATCAGCCAGAAACTATTGGGTGTTATTCTCCATCTACCTTTTGGGAAAAGGACCATCCCTAACCTTACCTCAGATTCATTTGTATGCAATACAAATTCCTTCTTGAAGTTTGGACTATACAATGCTGGGTGTCTGCGGAGTATGTCCTTTTGCAGGTGAGCATCCTTAAGACCAGTCTTGAGGCAGGCTTCTTAGTTAGGTTAGTTAACAGGGCTGCCATGGTGGTGAAATGCAGTATGAACCAGTGATAATAGCCAGAGAGGCCTATGAAGGCCTGAACTTGCTTTTTGGTGACAAGAGTTTTGTATGCTTGCAGAGCACGAAGCTTATCCACCACAGGGGAGACTTGCCCTCCACAAACCGTGATTCCCAGGTAACAAGCGACCTGTTTTTCTTTCACGCACTTGGTGAGTTAGCCATTTACACAACTTCCTTCAGTGATCAGAGAAGGACAGCTACTTTGTTCAGATGGGAATCCCAATCCTTGCTATAAATGACAACATCATTCCAAGTACACTGCCACATATTGATTATGCTGTTGAATAATTGGTTCCTCAAATATGGAAAAGTAGCTGCCACCCTGAGTAACCTGAAGGACATTGTCTTAAAACTAAATAGGCCAAACTGCACAGAAAAGCAGTCTTCTCCTGAGAGGCTGGTGTTAAGGAGATCTGCTAGTACCCTTTTGTCAAATTCAGAATGGTGACGTACTGGGCTTCTCCCAGGCAGTCTGAGTTTGTCCACTCATGACATGGGGTAGGCATCAAATTCTGAAACTGTTCACCTTTCTGACGTGTATGCAGAAATGCAGTGAATCGTTTGGCTTTGGAACCAGCAAAACAGGACTCCTCCAGGCACTTTGGGATTCCTCTATTATGCTGAGTTCTGACATGGCTTTGAGCTCTTTCTTGTTAGCCCCCCTCAATTTGCTGGGGATTAGTTGGAGCTGTTCTGGTATTCCTTTACTGGGTTCCATATTAATGTGATGGTGGACCATGGACATTTTCCCGAGGTGGGCTGAGAATACCTTTTTAAAAGAGACTACCACTTGGAGTGTCTTTTTCGTTTGCTTCTGGTTTAGGTTCTCTTGTGGGGGCACTGAGATTTCTTTCACGAAGTCACTAATTTTGGGTCCCAGTTCTTCAGCATATGGTATGATGAAGTGGCTTTCCATGGCTTCAGCATATTTACATGGTAAATGTGTCATTCCTTTTTTCCCTTGCTTGTCTGATTAAATAGTCTACAGTTCCTACCTCTTTTACCATCTCATAAGGGTCTTGCCAATTGGCAATCAGCTTTGATTCAGAGATTGGAAGAAGCAATAGAACTCCGTTGCCTGACTGGAAGGCACATAGTTATGCCTCTTTACTATAATGTAACTCTTGTCGTTCCTGTGCTTCTTTGAGGTTTCCTATAGCATAGGACCCCATAACCTCCAGTCTCTTGCGTAATTTAAGACATATTGTACAAGATTTTCAGATCTTGGAGCCTGGCTTTCACATGTCTGCCACACCATGTTGAGTATGCCTCTTGGCGGTTGCCCATTCAGCAGCTGGAATGGTGAAAATCCTGTCAAAGCTTGTGGGACTTCTCTAATGGAGAAAAATAGGGCTGGGAGTAGTGGTCCAATGTCAAGAGTCATGGATAATGAATTTCTTGAGCATTCTATTTATCATCTGATTAAATCTTTCCACTAGGCCATCTTTCTATGGATGGTACATAGACGTGTGTAATGCTTTGACGTTCAGTAGGTCACAGACCTCTCTTATCAGCCAGGTCATAAAACCTGTTCCCTGGTCATCAGGATCTCTTTGGGAGTCCCTGTACAAGCAAAGACCTTCATCAGCTCATTAGCGATAGTCTTGTCATTCGTTGTCTGGAATGGCATGGCTTTGGGCTAGCGAGGGCCAAGTCCATGATGACAAGACTATGCTGGTGTCCAAGGGAACTCTTCCTTAGGGGGCATCTAAGAATGATTACTATTCATTCAAAGAGGGTCTCCGCCAAGGGAAAGGGCACTAGTAGAGCCTATAGGTCTCCCTTGGTGGGCACTAGTTGGCATTTGGGGCATGATGTGCAGAAATTCTCAACTTCTTTAAGGACCCTTAGCCAAAAGTATTGGGCCAGGATCCTAGACTGTGTCTTATCCTTCCCAATGTGTCCTGCATATAGGATTGTGAATGCCAAATGTAAGCACTCACAATAATATAACCAGGGCACAGCTAATTGCATCTGTATATCCTGCCTCTGCTAGTCCTAGCTGGTTTACATGTAGTGATCAATGTTTTCAGTTAGTTGGCTCTGCACTGGTCTCACCCTGTAAAACAAAGCCTTCAGTATGTTTGTATACTTGAAAATGGCCCTGAATCCAGAGATGCAAGATTTCATATCTTTCACTTCTTCTGTAGCAGTAGCTGTTGACAGTGAAATATTAATCAGGTTAGCAAAACAGGTAATATGTAGCAGCTCCCATTTTCTGATTGAGTTTAATCTCCCATGCAAACTTAGCCATGTAAGAAGCAAAATATGCATTAGATGTGGTCACATTTTCTCAAGTTAGTTAGTATATCTCAAACATGTCAGTTATTGCTGCATCAACAAAACGGGTATCAGCAGAGGGGATGTATGTCACACCAGCACAAAACAATGCAGGTTTATTCGCTTTGAAATAAAAAAAATGAAAACAAAAGACCAAGAATTGGACAGTCCAAAGCATCCAGCGACTTGTCAAAAATCAGACTACATACCACAGTTCTATCAATTTGTTGCATCTGTTTAGATACTAAAGCATCATCATTTTCTTTCAGGTACTTTCGAGTCAGGTTGTCTGCATTCAGAAGGGTTTTTGCTGTTGGACACTATTGCTGCACAAAGTCACCAATAGGCTCCTCTTCAATTAACAGCAGCTGTTCAGTGAAAGAAGAGCATGCACAGATTCGTTGACACAATCGTGCTGTGTCCTCTCTATCATTAAAGCCCTGCTGAAAGCGCCTGATATTGACCGTTTAAACCCAAAGCTCACTTTCTTTTTTAAGCTTCTTGTATCGCTTGCTTTCAGCATGCTCCTTTATTCTGTCAGTGCAAGCACTAACCTCTATGCTGCAATACTAGCAGTGTAATGCATCCTTTTCACTCCCATCTTTACTTTTCTTGAAAATTTCTAAACACTGATTTTCTTGTTGGCATTCAGGCATAGATTTGTGTTTTTGCCCCATGTTTACCGTTTACTTTATCTTTATCCATGGAAGATGGATTGTTTAAATGCAGTACCACAGTAAATGGACACAGATAAATAGGTGGGCAGCATCTGCTTGTGAGCTGATCATAATGCAGTACTAATGTTGTTTGATTTTCCGACCTCCACCATGTGTGTTCTCTGTGCTTTACACTGTGGAACTGCTTCAGTCTCAGAGCTGCAGGTCACAGCAATCGTGTAAAGTGTTAGAGTTTTAAAAAAATAAGTACCTGAAAAAAATATTGAGTGGATTGAAAAATGGGTGTAAATCAATAAAAACCCAACTCCTTTAAATAAAAATCTGGTAATTTATTAATGAAAATTGGTAAAAGCTGAAAATGTGGAACACTAGCTACATGATATAAAAACTCTGTCTTAATGGCAAAATGATGGTATGGCCATGCCCTGAGAGAGTTCACCTGGCCATTGTCTATCACTGCTGCTTGTTCAAAGGCCTAGCTCATAGTATCATAATTTCTTTGCTCCATGCGGAAATCCAAGAAGCCTGTTAGCCTCTTTGGATCCAGTTGCCGAGAGGCTGCCTCATTTGTGCTTCTGGAATGCCCTTCTGCGGCATCTTCTGCATTGCCTTGATTGACTATGGAATATGTGGTCTCTATTATGCCTCTGGAGGGGGTTTGCCTTTATCACCTCTCTCTGTTCTTTCTATCCACTTCTGCCTCCAGGACTTCTTCCCTCTAGGCGGGAGGTAAGTAGGTCAAGTTTCTTAATGGGGAGCAGGACCCCTAATATTTCTTCTGAATATGGGGCTCCTGCATCAAGGCAAGCTTCTGTAAAAGTCTGGGGAAATGTGCCCTGTCTCAGTAAAAATCACTGGATAGGGGAGATCCAGAGGTTCTCAGCCCTTCCGCCTATCCTGGTTCCCATTGATAATTTTACCATCATCCTGGGATACCACAGAACATCTCCAGGGATGGATTTAATGGGGATTTCCCTTTCCACCAGCTACTCCTGGAAAAGTGTCTGGTTACACCTCAAGTCTACGAGGGCCAGTGCTTCTTGGACACTCACCTCTACAGGAATTGTGAGGGTTACTGGGACTTTTGTTCCAGGCCCTATTATCTCCTCTCCACATCTGCCTGCAATTACATTCCATTGTATAGACAGTCATGAAACCTGTGTCCCTGCTGTCCACAGGAGTAACAGGCTACTGAGTCTGTTCCTTGTCTTTTAGTGGGCTGGTCCTTTTTCTGAGCTTCACTGGGCCCTTGTTCCTTTGTTGGCATAGGATGTGGAGCTGGTGTGGCATTTAAAGTATAAGCCTGCTGTCTTGGGGAAATCTTACCCTCGGACCCAGAGAGGGGCACCTGTCACCTATCATGTCAGATTGTCAGGCAGTTGTCTGGGTTTTCTTATGGTTTACCCAATGTGGGCCACCTCCACCCTTGGATACTCGGTCCATTTCCTTCTCCAGTGTGAATGGAGCAGGTACTTCTGCAGCAGACGGCCCTTGGATGGATAGAACTGCCACATAGTTCTCCATAAGGACGGGTGATATCTGCTAGGGTTACCAGTGGGTGTTTGCAAACCCAGTCTCGGCCTCTGCTCCCCATTGTGGGAGCCTTTCCCCACCACAGGGGAAAGACTCCGGCACCGGGAAAAGGCTCTGGCAGAGAGAAGCTGCTGAAGCTTTTCACTGATACCTTCTGCCATGCTGCAGCCTTTCACTGACACATGAAGCTACACACTGCAGTGTGCATACCCTATATTCAGCCAAAAATGATGTGTAATGTAGATGTAGTGAAATTCACCAATTTTGCATCTGGTTGGCAAACAGTTCTTATGGTCACAATATATTCATCAGTCAATATTTCTAATGACTGAGGCCCATATTGCCATAGCCTGTCTGCATCTCTCAACTATTTCAGCATCTCCTGGAGCAATTTCAGAGGTGCATGAAAAATGACCAACTTTATTTCTGTCAAATAAGAGAGTTTATTCTTCCATTAACCTTGGTTCACTCCCATCATGAGTATTCAAACGAAGGGTCAAGGTTGCCGCTTCTGAAGTGGGTCACACTACAGTGTCCCTCTATGCCTCTTATGTTCAACAGCTCTGGTCTCAAGCTCTGTGAAGTGGAAATAATAATGCTGATCTTCCTTACTGGGTTGAATTCACTAATGTATACAAAGTGCTTTGAGATACTTAAAGGGCAGATATTATAGAAGTGCAAAGTTGTTATTATGTACCATTCAATGTACTCTTACTAACCGAGCATTGTTGATGTAGGTGTTTACATTTTTGGACAGGAAACATTTGGTTGATTCAGTGACTAAGCCTCATTGTGGAAGGTATGATCTGGTGAGACACATAATTAGCATTTTAAAAACCTTTTTATTAGATTAAATATGGATAAGAACTACTTTACCAACCTTGGCTGAGAATCAGAACTACATCAAATGTAGCACTTCTATTGTTATTCATTTTACATTTGATTTATTATATGAAATACTGTAGTTTGTCTGCTACTAGTAGATGGATTATATTTTTGCTTTTTAAAGAAGTCATCAAGATAGCAATCAAAGTGCTGTTTTGGTCCCCTCCTCCTCCCCATTTGCAATGTGTTCAATATTTAGTGCTGTTATCTTAATTGGGGAAAGCAGACGGGCAAATGGGATCAGGAATGATCAGACACTTCTGAACACAGAGCTACTACATTTGCCTATATGTGGTTAAGCCAGGTGTCGAGAGCCCGACTCAAAATCCATTGAAGTCAGTGAAAAGAGTCCCATTAAATCACTGGGTCTTGGATTAAGCACATTGATTACTTGATAACCACTTATATACTACTAGGTCTGGTAAGTTGGAATAATTCATTGACTGTTTAAAAATGTGTTTTCATTTTTTCATGAAAACCTTTCAAAACAATTTAAAAGCTATTTTAATGGAGACATTCTGGTGGGTTTATGCACATTATGTGAAACACTTTTCCAAAGGTTTCTGCCTACCAAATAGATTGAAGGACAGAATAAAAGGGGACATGTTTAAAATGTTCTTAAACGTTTAATAATGGATTTATTTCAGAACCCCTGGGCATGCTGGGATTTTTGGACTATATCTCTTACTGAACTAACTTTATTAATCTGTCACATAGTTAAGAGCCCATCCTAGTATAGCACAGGACACAGCTCAGTCTACTTCAGTGATTTTATTATTATTTATATTACAGAACTGCCTAGAGGCACCAGCTGAAATCAGGACTCCTTTATGTTAGGTGCTGTAAAGTTAAATAGTAGTAGACACTTTCTTCTTCCAAGAGATTACAATCTAAATAGACAAGACAGACAAAGGCTTGTCCTTATTCTTTGACTACGGGGCATGGATTTTCCATTTTATTCATCATTCACAACTTTGATTTCACAGTCAGTGGGCCAAATTCTGCTCTGAGGTACACCAGTGCAACTCCACTAGCTGTTTCATCAACACAAATAAGGGGTAAAGGAAGGAAGATCTAAACTTTTTTGTTGTTGTGTTTTGAAAGTCCTGTGTGGGTAATCTTGGGCAAATTCCATATTTATTGTGCTACATTTACATAAACACTCATACTCCTAAACAAGGAAAGAGTAAATTCATATAGTTCCTGAACTCCTAGAGATGGCCTCAGCCTAGCCCCCTTTTGAGAGAAGGTAGATAATCATGCAAGAGGTCATCAAGACAAATACTCTGGCTGTAAAACTACAATTTTGTAACCATCGACATCTGGAACTACACAAACAAAGATTATGTGACTAATTAAACTTCATGCTTTGTCTTGGCACAAGTTTCTTGATCTATTGCAGCCAGTAAAAACAGCTGTTATCCTCTTGGCTACAGCTAATCCGTCTCCACCCTTGTCTAGTTTGCCACCTACATTCTTCCCAAGATGAAAATCTGAGCTAGTTATCACCAGTCAGGTTGCATTTCTTACACAGCCTGCTAGCCCCTTTTCTCATGGGCCAGCCAGTTGAATTGTCTTCTGTCTTTCCTTTACTTCTCTTCTTGTCTTTCAAGTGTACTGCTTGCCTTGAGCTAGAATTCAGGATGTGACAAAGAGTCTACCGAGACTTATCAGAAAAGCAGACTTTGACTCCCTCAGGCAGGATCCCCTTGGAGGATAATAAGCGAGGGAAAGGACTTACAAGGCAGCTGGCTGTATTTTAAAGAAAGCTTATTGAAGACGCAGAAACAAACCACCTCAATGTGCAAGAAGAATAGCAAATATGGCTGGTGACCAGCTCGGCTTAACAAAGAAGTCTTCAGTGAGCTTAAACACAAAAAGGAAGCTTACATGAAGTGGAAGCTTGGACAGATGACTAGAAAGGAGTATTAAAATACTACTTGAGCATGCAGGGGTGAAATCAGGAAGGTCAAAGCCCAATTGGAGTTGCAGCTATCAACAGACATGAAAGGTAACGAGAAGGGTTTCTACAGGTTTGTTAACAGCAAGAAGAAGGGCAGGGAAATGGGGGAGGCAACCTAGTGACAGATGATGTGGAAAAAGCTGAAGAACTCAATGCCTTATTTGCCTTTGTCTTCACAGACAAGGTCAGATCCAGCACGGAATAGGGAGGAGGTGTGCAGCTCTCAGTGCTGAAAGAACAGTATGGAACTATTTAGAAAGACTGGACATGCACAAGTCCATTAGGCAGCATGCAATGCATCCAAAAGTGCTGAGGGAGTTGGTTTATCTGATTGCAGAGCCATTGGCCATGATCTTTGAAAACTTGTGGTGATCGGGGGAGGTCCCTGATGACTGGAAAAAGGTGAATATAGTGCCCATCTTCAAAAAAGGGAAGAAGGAGGAACTGGGGAACTACATACCAGTCAGCCTCACCTGAAAAAAAACCTGGTCAGCCTGGTAAGCCTGGTCAGCCTGGAAATATCATGGAGCAGATGCTGAAGCAATCCATTTTGAGGCAGTTGGAAGAGAGGAAGGTAATCAGTAACCGTCAGCATGGATTCACCAAGGGCAAGTCCTACCCAACCAACCTGATTGTCTTCTATGATGAGATGATTGGCTCTGTGGATGTGGGGAAAGTGGTGGACGTGACATAACTTGACTTTTGCAAAGCTTTTGATATGGTCTCCCACAATATTCTTATCAGCAAATTAAAGTATGGGTTGGACGAATGGATTATAAGATGGATAGAAAGCTGGCTATATCATTGGGCTCAGTGGGTAGTGATCAATGGCTCAATGTCTAGTTGGCAGCCAGTAATAAGTGGAGTGCCCCAAGGGTCAGTCCTGGGGCCAATTTTGTTCAACATCTTCATTAATGATCTGGAGTTAGGGGTGGACTGCACCCTCACCAAATTTGCAGATTGCAGTAAAGTAGGGGGAGTGGTAGATAAACTGGAGGTTAGGGATAGGATACAGAGTGACCTAGACAAATTGGAGGATTGGGCCAAAAAAAAATCTGATGAGGTTCAACAAGGACAAGTGCAGAGTCTTGCACTTAGGACAGAAGAATTCCACATACTGCTACAGACTGGAGACTGAGTGGCTAGGCAGCAGCTCTGCAGAAAAGGGCATGGGGGTTACATGAGTCAAGCTGGCCATGAGTCAACAGTGTGCCATTATTGCTAAGAAGGCTAATGGCATATTGGGCTGCATTAGTAGGGGCACTGCCAGAAGATCAAGGGAAGTGATTATTCCCCTCTATTTGGCACTGGTGAGGCCACATTTGGAGTATTGTATCCAGTTTTGGATCCCCCACTACAGAAAGGATGTAGACAAATGGGAGAGAGTCCAGCAGAGGATGACAACAAAAATTATTAGGGGGTTGAAGTACATGACTTATGAGGAAAGGCTGAGGGAAATACACTTGTTCAGTCTGCAGAAGAGAAGAATGATGGGGATTTGATAACAAGCCTTTGACTACCTGAAAGGGGGTTCCAGGAAGGATGGAGCTAGGCTGTTCTCAGGGGTAGTAGATGACAGAACTAGGAACAAATGGTTTCAAGTTGCCGTGGGGGAGGTCTACGTTGGACATTAGGAAAAACGTTTTCACAAGGAGGGTGGTGAAGCACTGGAATGGGTTACCTAGGGAAGTGGTGGAATCTCCATCCTCCTGAGGTCCTTTTGAACCCTAATCTTCTATGATTCTTCTCCCCCTTTAAGTCCTGGCCTCTTTGTTTCTTCTTTCTCTGTTCCATTTGTTCAGTCATCTTCATTCTGCCTCCCTTTGCATTCTTAAAGTTTCTTTTTAACTCCCTTTTCCTTCTCTTCTTTCCTCCAGTTTCCTTCACATTTTCTCCTGTCTCTCCACAACAGAAGCACCTCTTTCCATCCCCTTTGCTGAGGAGCACATGAGACATTCCCTCATCCTTTCTCAGCTCTTGGTGAACAGAGTACCTCTCTTGAAAAGAGTTGAGGTCAGCTGAATCATCCCACCAGGTGCCAGTTATAGAAGAACTGAGGTATCTTCCACAGGACTGTGCTTTATCTCCTACTCCCAGATGCCCAAATGTTGAGGTGTGTGGGGATAATCTCGCTCCCAATGAACTGACTGATAGTGTCCAGTTTGGAGCAGTCAGCTGGCTTCAGTGGTTCTTTGCATCACTTACTCCATCTGTCGCTCTGCTGGGGAGATCCCCATTACATACAATGGGATTTCTAAGTCTTCCCCAAGTCACATCTTCAGTATATGACAGGAAGAGGAGAGGAGCAGAGTCATGGATTTCAACTTGGGAGGGGCTGTGGCTTGGTGGCTGATAGGGCAGGTGGCCATTGTTGAATTGGGGAGAAGCCCCTCCCCTCTGTATGTGCTTTGGAGACCCTGAGGGCACACAGGTAAAAGCCTGGCCCATACCGAATAGTGTAATGTATTATGAAGTCATGTTTATCAGGGGATAGGTGCAGCACTTACCAGCATTATCAGTACTCCCAGCACACTGAATATTCTAGAAATGTCTAGTTCACACTGAGTATCTTCACAGGCTCAGCACAACCAGTACTACAGTGACTACAACATTAGTAAAATAACAACTCCTACAAGTAGGATAATTAAATCTATTGAAATACAATAATAGTTTGGTATCAAAATAGGTTATATGCCTTCTCTAGGTTGAGTCTGGCAACCTCTGTACCTAAGGCTTGTACCCTGTAATGTTTATTTTTTTTGTTTTTTGTTTTTTTAAGTGCTTGTGGTCTTTTGTTATACAAATTCTGCTACTGTATTTAGTCTAGTCAAATAAACTAAATACATGTAGCATTTCTGCCCATCACCCATCCTGTGTTCTAGGAGCTGCTACTGAGGGACTGGCACGGCATGAGTCCTATAAGGACTTACCACCAACTGATGCAGACGCTTCTCTTCAGGTGGGTGGATACAGCTACTTCCAGAAAGGCTTAGTGCCAGATTGCTGCAGCTGCTTTTCTTGGAGGCGGAGGCAGACTGGCAGCTGCCTCTGTGATTTCATAAGTTGGCCCAGTGCTAAATTGCAGAAAACAAGGGAAGTGTTTGGATAGCCTTCGGAAAGCTACTGCTGCTGCAGCTCAAGCTTGGGTTCATACTATGGCATTGGTCGGTGGGCTATTCCAGCAGAAGCCACTGCCATCTTGTGCTGATGCTGCAATGAAATGATGTCTAACCTCACCATGTCTGACATACTTCTAGGAGTCCTTAGATAATAATGGGAAGTGCTTCTTAGCTATACCCCCATTCACATGTTTAAATGATCTTAATTAAGACTTCACAAATAGGCTTTAGGGATGCTCCAACATTGGCACCCTGTGGTGTTGTGGATGTGTGCTGATTCTTATAGTGGAAGGAACAGTTATTCAGAAATAAACTCTGTTCAACTACAAGAGAGAAGCTGAAGCTTTGTTTATTCTCTGCTATTGTGAGACTTGTGGTAAGCTCATGGGTTCCCTCTGCTTGGGCTTATATAGACGTAAGACCCTTTTAGAAGATTCCAACCATGTCAGATGACATCAGTCAGGCTTCCAGTGTTAGTTTAATTTAGAACTGACTCTTTGAGACTTACCCCTTTTGTACTATGAGCTCTATAATTTGGTGCAAAAAAGGGTTCTCTCCAACTGCTGTATGTCTGATCAATCACTTTGACTGTGAACAGTACAATTGGGCCTACATTTCTGAAAATGTCCAGTAATTTTGGGTGTTTCCATTTGGGTTTTTTTACCCAACTTGAGACACCAATGGCTTGACTTCAGAGGTGCAGAGCACCCGTAATTCCAAATGAATGCAGTATGATGTGTCTTTGTCCTCTATGGTTTTGGCTCTCCTGGTTTCATGTGAACTGCAGCCCTTGCTGAATATTCCATCTTCCACATCACTGAGATAGAGTACACTGTGAAAAATATTGGGCTGAGCACAGGTTCTATGGCATTAGGCTTGCAATCCTTCATTTACCTCTTTGGCTAAAAATACTTTTTTTCCATATTTTACACCCTCCCATGTAAATCACATATAATGTGTCAAAAACTGTCTTGCTGTCCATGTAAATTATCTCCCCTTCTTCACAACTTTCTCATAGCTTCTTCAGAGAGTGCTAGTTCTTTATTTTTTATTACTATTACCTTTAATTAAGCAGTTGTGCGACTTTACTAGTATGGTAATGAAATAATTGAAATAACAGCCTGGTTACTGTCTTATTACATGTAGCAAAAGAACATAATTCAGTCTTCTGTTCTAGATTCAGAAACATACCACTTGAATTAAAGGAGACACTATCTGAAGAAAAACATATCATTATTCTGATTATATTTAATAAACAAAAACCTGCTTCAAATGATTTTGCCGAGTAAATGCATAATCTTTTGATGAACTCCCTTTTCTTGCTCCCTCATTCCCCTCCCAGGATTATGTTGCCCCTTCCATAATTCTTCTCTAAAAGTAGATATCAAACTCTTTGGGGCACAGACCACTGGTAAAATTTTCAAAAGCACCTACAGCCCAGATTTCTAAAGGTAATGAAGCATTGCTGTGCTCAATGTTGTTTTGGCATTTAGGGGTTAAAATCCCATCAACTGTCATTGGGATTTTGACTCCTAAATATCAAAACACTTTTGAAAATGAGATTTAGGCTCCTAAATCAATTAGGTGTTGTAACATAGCATAGCAACCCCTCATTCCTTTCAAAATCTGGGCCTAAATGTCTTGAGAGCCTAAGTCCCATTTTCTAAAATGATTTGGAGATTTTGGCTCCTAAGTCTCATTGGAAGTCATTTGTTCGTAGACTCTTAAGTCATTTCTGAAAATGGTACTCAGGCTCCTCAGTCACTAAAGCACTTTTGAAAATTTTACCTCTTGTCTAGTTTTTCTATCTGTGCTGTGCTTAGCAGAATTTTGGGTGCTGTAAACATATTGAATATTATCCTCTTTTCAGGATAACCTCTGTAAAGTGAGACATTTGCCAGCTAAACACTTGTGCATGTCACTTGACAGGTCTTTAGGGAGAAGCCTACGGCAAACACACACTTGTGCTAGTTCTTTATCAAAATATGTTACTACTTCTTATTGGCCCTGCTCTTTTTCAAACGAGGGAGGAGTGAATAATTGACAATTCATGATTTATCTAATAATTTAGCTTCTTTTTCTGTTCCTGCACTATCTTCAAGCTTATTACAATATCCCTGAATTTGTGCATTATTCAATTTTTTAAAAAAACCTTCTGAATTTATTGTGATTACGGTCACTACTTAGCCTGTAAGCTTCTTGGAGCAGCGACAGTCTTTTTGTTCTATGTTTATACAGCTCCTAGCACAAAGGAGTACCGGTTCTTGACTAGGGCTCCTAGATCGTATGGTAATACAAATAGTAATAGCAACCTGGGCCTGTCCTAGTCTCTGAGACACCAGTCTGTTGTAACTAGTTCCAACCACTGAATCCCACATGCGTTTAAGTGCCCTGGGTCTGGGTAATGACTGGTCATTGTTCATGGCTCTGGGTCTCTCAATCATATTCCCAGGTGCAGATCCCATGTCTGACACTCTTTTTGGGCAGTGGGACCCTGGAACCTGGGCCTCAGCCCTCCCACCGAGTTCCTTAGGTGTGTTCCCTCCCCAAGTTCAGCTGGCTGTGGGAGAGCTAGTTTCATAGCTATGCCTTTCGTGGACCTTGTGGCAGCAAAACAAGCACAGGCCTAGCAAAGGAATTTCTTAACCACAAACACTGTAATTCTTAAACAGCACTGGAGTTCCAGATATTAGGAAACAAACAGTCTCCTGAACACAATCCCTCTTAGTCTGATCTCACTGACCTTGTGAGTCCTAGGTTTAGTCTGAGTCCTTAGGACAGACAGCTCTTCGGCCTGCTTTGCCTGGTCTTCTGCATGTTTTCAGTGGAATGGTCTCCTGTGATGGGGTAGTCTGCCCCTTAAGGCCAATACTTCGTACTGGTCAGGCCTTCCCATCATGTGACATGGCCCTTTAAGAGTTTGGGGTGGTCTGATACAAAAAGTCTGAGAAGATATGGGAAAAATGGAAAGGGCTCCTGGGAAGAATTAGCAATTAGAAGGAATCCTATTCTTGCATATTATAGGGCATGAGACATGAGCCTTGCAAAGAAGGATGAACAGAGCTCCCCTCTCACCCAGACAAAAAGGAATGAGCTGGGAGAAGGGGCCAGTATAAAAGCTGCCAACTTCGTAGCAGTGCTGACATCTGCAAGTGCTGAAGGGAGTGAGAAGGTCTCTGCAGGGCTCTCTGTTAGCAGGAATAAGACAGTAGCAGGGGTGAAAGGGCTGTTTGGGAAAAGGGCCAACTGAAGGAGAAGTTGCCTGAGGTTCTACAGCTGGAACTAAAATACAACTCCAGCTCTAAGGCAGAGAGCTTGGAGGCTTCTGTGTTAAGGAGAGGGAGAGAGGGATTGTCTGAAGTACAGCTCAGCCTTGGGAGCAGGTTTGGGACCTGCAGAACAGGGGAAGAAGCTGGCCAGGACTCTTGCATGGACCAAAAGTGGGTGTGAACTTGAGTGGTTAAATAAGTGAGTTATCCTCTGTAGAATGAATGACTAAACCAGTCCCCGTGAAGAAGGGGTGAACTAATCCGGTCAGGGTAATTGTCTGGAAAGACCCAAGGAGTGTGGAATGTAATGGGTCTGCATGGTCATGACAGGGCCCAATGAAGCATGCTGGAGAGGCATGCCCTACAACTCTTCCACAGCAGCAGCCTCCATCAATAAAATCTCTTTGCTGTAGTGAGATGGTGAGGCCAGGCAACTGCAACTTCCAAGCATTTGCTTCGACTGGAGGATTCCAGACCCCTCCTCAGACAGGTTTCTATGTAGAGTCCATTGCTTCCTTCTGGCAGAAAACTATTATCCCTCAAGAGAAGCATTGTTCAGAGTTGATAGCTCTCTCACATTGTTAGCTCTTTAGAAATTGTCCCATTCCTTAGTCTGAACACACAATGTCCAGAATAGAATGTCTTTTTCTGGATTTCACTGACTTGCAAAACCACTTGGCTGTCCTACTCTTAACCACAGATGCATAGATTCCAAGGCCTGCAGGGACCTCTGTGATCATCTAGTCTGACCTCCTATGTAAGACTGGCTATGCTGGATGCTACAATGCAAAATAAAGGTTACAGAAGGTTATACTAGCTCAGACTAGATGATCACACTGGTCCCTTCTAGCCTATATTTTATGAATGATTACAGGGAAGGTTACGATCAAAATGGCATTCATAAAACAAAATGGAGCTTACAGTTTGACACAGACGTATCCCTAATCCGTCACAGTTACCTGTGAATATTCATTTGCTATTTGCATTGTGTTGGTTAGTTGTGATTAAGATAAATCACATGGTTTTTTTTCTGTTCTCTAACTAATACAACACTTATGGCCAAAATATTCACACCTGCAAACTGAAAATGTAAGTTCTATGACTGCTCAGACATGTGACTAATATTTATTCTCTGCAGCCATTTGTGCCAGTGAAACTTGATTGCATGAATGATTGTGAAAAGCAAACACAAAACGGGCATAGAGCATGATGAAAGGTAATGTAATTATAAATTTGATTGTATGTTTGGGTAAAAGTTGTTGAAGCATTCGCTAAGCTCCATTTTTTTATGCTTTCAGGACTGCTGCCTATAACTTGCTTCCGATGTGAGTATTTGTCTACCAGCTCTTAAAGCAGTTCTGCCAAAATTATTCCACTTGTATTTTTAGAAGACTGTAAATGTACATGGCACTTCAGAAGTACATAAAAGATGAGGTCCCTGCCCTTAGGTGCTTAAAGTCTAATTCAGTCAGACAACAATTAAGGGGATAATTTAATAAAATATAGTAGGGATGGATGTCAGTGAACAGTTCAGTACTGGAAGATTTCTTGAAAGAAGTGGATTTTAAGCCAGGATTTGATTAGAATGGCTTTTGTCAGATGAGAAATGGGAAGCTGTTCAAAGCCTAAGGGACTGTCTGAAAGAAGGAGTGAAACTAAGAGTGAGAGAGACAAAGAAAACAATAAGGAAAGAGGACTGGAAGAAGCATACATATAGAGAGGCTGAGTAGAAAGCAATGACAGCAGAGGCATACAAGCAGAGGAGAAATTGCAGATCCAGGCTGAGAGCACGATGTACTAACAGTCAGGAAACAATGAGAGCAATTGTTAACAATATTAACATACACACAGTGTTACAATAAGAAATACAATAAAGATCTCTGTATTAAGCAGATTACTGAATATTATTTTCAATGACTGAGTCCTACAGTCTGTTGTATGATAATATTAGCTCTGCCTTTAAGATTGCATCAGCAGGAAGCAGAATCTATTCTGAGAATTTTCATAGATGGGATGACATTATTGGAGGAGGGAAGGGCGCAGATATGGCTCAAGGAGAGTATTGGGGGGAAGGTATGGCTTCAGTGAAAGTGTGTCCGTTCCCCATCAACCCCCCCGCAAGGAGAGAGAGATTTATGTCTCTGTGTTAAAAGAAAGTTAAGGTTGTAAAGTCAAGCACACCAAAGATAGGAAAGTGCATAGGCTTCATGGTGCTCTGGGAAAGAGTCACTATGGGCATAACCAGGCTGCAGCTTGGAGTGTGCTTCCCACGATGGGAGACAGACATGCACTAGCTCCACTTGAGCTAGTGTGCTAAAAATAGTGTAGCGCCTTGAGCTAGCCACCTGAGTACAAAACTGTTTGGCTACGTACTCAGCAGCTCGCCTGAGTTGCTGCATGTGCTACGCTTGGAAGCTCACTTGCAGCTGCAAGGTACAGATACTCTATGTGTTCCTTATTATCTGGGTACCCAACTTAAAAACGTGGGGTTTGACTTGCAGAAGTGCCAAGCACTTGCAGCTACAAATGCAGTCAATGAGAGCTGTGCTTTGAAAGTATAAAATGCTAAGAGCTCTGGAAAAAAAATCATACCATAGGTATCTCAAATTGGGCACCCAAAATTAGTTGATAGTTTTGACGCTCTTGACTTTAATCTGTGCCTCAGTTGTAGAATGGGAATAATAATTCCGCCTCACTTGATAGGCATGTTGTGATAATAAATTCAATAATGTTTGTAAAGAACTCAGATACCTCAGTGAAAGCACCATAGAAAAGCCTATAAGGAAATTAATAACTCAATATTCAGTGCAGGGTTGAATAGTGTGTTGTAAGTTATCTGTGAAACCACATACTGAAAAATGAGGATAAAAAGAAATACTGAATAGCAGCTCATTCACTGAGCACTGCCCATTTTGTACAGTAAGTGATGCTGGGGTCATGTGAAAAAATTAGTGTGTGATCATGTAATTAAAAACTGCATCATAATGTATGTAAACAAAAGGGTGAACTAAGGTTGCTCAGGCCAACCTTAATTCGGACACTTCCTAACTTCTGAACACTTGACTTTGCAAATGTAACTTTTTGATATCTTTTTTTGATATTATACACATATTTATTTGAGGTGAAGAGGAAAAGGGTTCCAGTTTGCTACAATATAGCAAAGATCATATAGCAAATATATATCACTATATAATATATATATATAATATAGCAATGATATATCACTCTTGCAAAATTTTACTTGGCCACTCTCAGGGTGAGTAATTCTTTTAATGGGTGGATAAAATATCATTCATTTGTTCAATAACACCAGTCATAATGGTAAAGGGTAGGCAAGTCAGTTTTATGCTTGTGCTGGTTAACTTTAGTGACAATTTTGCAAGGATGAATTAAATGTGTGTATATATGTAATAAAGTTTGATAATGTAGGTAAGAGGAGAAGAGAGCAAGCCTGAAATATTGTGCTTTACTCAACATAGCATCTGTTAGCAGTACATATAGAGACTAGTACACTGGTCGTTTCCAGTCTGAGAACCTGTAGTGAGGGTAACAGAATCTAAGGTCCACTATCGCTTCGCCTACCTCCTCCTCCTCCGCTTCCTCCATGATATGAACTCTGAAAAAAACAAGACAAAATGTTTGCTAATTCATAGTGTCTATTTCCATCCCAAGAAAGCTGACACGAACTGCAAAGGGATAAGAATGTAATGGGGGTATAAAATCTGTTAAAAAAAATGAAGATGGTCTTTATGAGGCCTCTTATGAAGATATTATTGTAATTATTGACAGTGGGCATTATCAACTTTTTGCTTATAGTATATGCCAAGGTATTTCTTGCTTCTTATAAAGAGCTGTCAGATACAACTTGAAATGCATGTTAGATTCCTGTATACATGTGATCAACAGCATTCACCACCCATTAGGTTCTTTACTTTGACTTAGGATATGTCTACATTGCTGGCTCCTTGGGGACCAATACAGGGGGATTGACTGAGCGGGCTGGGTAGACCTGCTCAATCAATTCCGGAAGTGCTGGTTGACGCAATTAATCCACATGCCTGAAAGGAGTATGGCTGCATTGACCAGATGGCTTTTCCTGTCGACACAGCACAGTGTCAAGATGCTGCAGTATGGCAACATAAGTAAATCAACTGGAGGTACGCAAGCTATGTAATGTAATGTAGCTTGCATATCTCCCGTCGACCACTGGCATCAGTGTAGACCAGGCCTGGCTTGGAAGGGGAACACTTCATGAGAGGGAGATAGAAGCATGTCTGCAGGGGCTTTATGAAGGCACCTGGATTAGTGCACTCTCCAATAGCTTTGCTCCACCAACTTCTTCTCTGGCAACATCTAATCTCCTCTACTCCACAAATCAAACTCCCCATTTGCATTGAAAGCTTCTCCTTACTTGATGATTTGTACTGGACCCCTTCAGTATAGTGTCCACAAAAAGTATGCAAATGGTTTCAAAGAAGGTTTTGCACCAGTAGTATTGTTATCTGTCTGTGTGCTTCATTTGGTGCAGTTTTTCAGTGAATGGTGATGACCTTTGCAATCAGTGAAGGAGAAGAGGAAGGCAGTTTGAGAAAAGGTGTTGATGCTTATAGTTCTTGGGTGATTTAAAATGTTCTACCTGCTCATTGGTATGTTGGCTTTGCAGTTAGAAATTTACGTATCTAGACCATGCTGAAAACCTAAATGACTCAAAAGCATTTTCTGTCAAGTTTTTTTTGCTGTTTCTTTTCCCTAGTGGAATAGAGAGAAAGGTACACTCATTGCCTAGATGTAATTGTGGTTAGAACAGGAGAGGGATGTCCCTAATGTGAACACTTGTGTTGTCCCTAATGTCAACTCCTAGCCTCAACTCAGGTCTAGTTTGCATCCATCTAAATATAATGGAAGGGAATACGGCAGATATGGTATCGTTAGTGTCATCTGAGTGGACAGTGCCAGCCCTAGGCATTTTGCTGCCCAGGGAAGGAGACTTTTGGAACCCCCACAAGCTGACTGACTGCTAAGCTTCTCTTTTTCCGCCTCACTGTAGCACCCACCATAGATGCTAATTTGGTGGCTGGAAGTTGGTGCCCAGGACAACTGCCCCTAAGGCTGACCCTGTGTGTGTGGGTTACAATTGCCAAGGCCAATGTATTTTAGCAAGTCCAGCACCATAAGGGGCAGTTGGTTCATTACTTCCTCCAGGAAGCCAGCAGACTAGCAATAGTTTGAGGTAGGGGATGGTTTCAACACCCTTGCACATGGGTGGGTTAAGCAATATTTTATCAGATAATGGTACTAATTCAAGCCCAAATCCTGAGATCTTTCCTTATTTTTCTCCCATTTTATTCAGGCAAACTCTCGGTTTGGACAGTAAAGGGATATAACACTGTTTACAATAACTTTCCTTTTGCCCAATTCTTAAAGTTGATCAGGAACCTAACTCTAGATATAAAAATTGGAATATTGGTTATATGACAGGCAGGACCAGATATACACATAATGTAAACATAGGTCATTGGACGGACATTCTAACAGAGAACTGCAAATCATATAACTGTTCTTTGTTTCCACTATGAACAGATGCTCCCAGGTGCCAAGCTTGGCCACATTTTCCCAGCAGAGGCTGAATAACAGAAATTGTCTTGAACTAAAAGAAACTATTTGACTATTTCACTAAAATAGGAGAAACATCGTGCAAAGATTAAATGAAAGAAAATTAAAGTTAAAAGAAATCAAATCAGAAATAAGGAGTGAATATAAATAAAGCAAAGATGACTGAAAAATGGAGTCAGATGAGCCTTCTTCTGCTTGCACTTTTCTTCCATACCCTCCTGTCCTCTGCTCCCTACATTAGAAGTGCATCAAGGCTTATAGAAGTTCTATCACTTTAGTCTTTCCTTTGAAGATGATATATTTTCCTTATCAAGAGCCCAATTAAGAAACAATGTGTTTTTATTTCCTCTGTTCTTTTCTTATCTGATCTCTCCATCTCTTGATGAGTTTCTTTAATCCAGTACTCCAATGTCAGGCAATACTTTGATTATTTGAACTTGTGGTACACTGTGCATATTAGGTTGCTGCATTATCTTCAAGTGTTTGTGGGACAGTATCTGCAAGTACTTTTGGCAGAATTATAATTACTGTGTTTCAAAAGAGGAGGACAAACACATAAGAAAAAATAAGTTAGTATACTTCTATGTCCCTAGCATGCTAAGTTTGCAAGTGGAAACATTCTCTCAAGGTTTCTTTCTTAGTTTATAACGTTACTGCAAGGGTACATGAGATGCCCAGCTAAATGAGTGTTTTAAACTGCTTAGAAATTTACTAAAGCTAATTATTGTAAGAGGATTCTACTTGTTCCATTTTTAGAGGGTGCACACACATTCTGCATTTTTTGACATTGTCTTCAAGCCATTGGGCACAGCTTTGACGACAATGTTGGGAAACTTCTCTCCCACACTAAAACAAATAAGATGTTTTCCATTAAACAGACCATTAATAATTGTTTTCAGAAATATTTCTGAAGATTGATTCATGCATAAAAATGCATCTAGTCAAGGATTTCTTGTTTCAGCAGGGTTTTTTAGACTCATAATTTTCCTTTTGAAGAAATATCTTTAATTACATTTGACTGGGATTTATGCATATATTGTAATTATGTACTAGTAAAACTGAATGGCTCTTCGTTAAAACCACGTGGAGAAAAATCAGACACATGCCAGCACTTCGCTACTGAGATTGGAAGAGGAATTGCGTAGCAGTTTATTATCAGCATTACATAAATAAAATGGCATTCTACATATTGCATTTGTTGACACAGGCTTTTAGGAGAGTAGGCTGACTTTTATAATTCAGAAGAGAGTGAAAATAATAAAGATAATAAAGCCAATGAAATTAATTCTACATATTAACAATATACCACCTATGCTACCTACATTGTGTAAATGGTAAACATTTTCCTTCCAAGCCAGTGATTTTTAAATTGCTGAACATGTATAGAGGAGGACATAAGTTAGGAGGTCTGTTCACTCCCACCCATTGAGCATGAGATCTAAGTCACCACCAATGCACACATGTAACTCTTATTGTTAATGGAATTCTAACACATAGCATAGGGAATATATGCCATGGTATCTTTCTATGCAAGACTTTATAATGAAGGGTTTTTCCAATGTTGTAAACAACATGAACAGCTGGAGCACAAGCTGTGTTACAATACATTGTAATGATAATACAATAGACATATTGTTAGTTGTAAAGATTGTGCATAAAGAAGTTATTCAGTTTAAAAGCATGGAGTTGCAGAGGGCTCCCTGCCAGAATTGAAGACTCTGGTGCACAACTCCCTCTGAGTTCACAACCTCACTGCTTTTCACTTCTTGGGCTCAAACTTCACTGTAAGATGACAAAATTGCTTAGGCTCATGAAGCTATTGGGCACGCAATAAAATCTGGCAGCTGACTCCAAACTTCTAGGAGGCAACAGAGGAGCAAGTTAAACATGTCCCAAATTTAAGTGGCTTGACAAAATGCACTGCAAATGAGACAGACAATAAAAAGACAAACTATACACACAAGTCCAAATTCTAAAGTCCTTACCAAGGCCAAATCCTGAGGTTCTCATTTTCTGAAGACAAGGTAATAGGCCACTTGTATCAGATGGAAGAAAAAATATGGCATCATCAAGATCTGAGTCTTGGGTGTTCCCACCTTGACCAGCATGGTATTTCTTAGGCTACTTCTTGGGGGCTAGACCATAAGAGTCAGATAGCTCTTCCATTTCATAAGCACTACTTCTGGAGTAAGGTACAACTCAGCGTGAGTTAGGGTATCAAAATCTGGCCCTGTTTGCAAGAAAATACCGAGTCATGCATAGCTTGAGTATTGCTGAGTGACAGATACAAAAATCAATCATTTGCTCGTCTTTGCTATGTCCCATCTCTTGTACCAATAATAAATGGCTGCTATGATAATTACTACTGGCTTCTCTTAGTCTGTCTTAAAAAATGTAACTGTCTCAATATATTTTTGCTGCCATCATTGTTTACATTTTAAAATGATCTATTGAGTTGAATTAACCTCTCCTGGCTCACAGATTGGCATCCTTTTAAACTTTTTCCATAATTGTATGTACCGACCAGAACAGACAGCACTCATTTTCTCCATATTAAGGATGTTTAGTGTTGAATTCCTCCCTGCTATGATGCCACTGACATCGATGGAATCATAGCAGAATTGAATTTTTCCATGTGTGTGTTTGTGTGCGCATGCGTGTGCGTCTGCCTGAGAGGCAACATTTTGACAGACAGATATACGTCAGCTTGAACGAGAAGTGCTGTGGAGGCAGTCTTGGGAAGGAAAAGTTAAAAGTGAGCATTGTGTTGCAGCAGTTTATGCAGTAGGACACGGGCTCCCAAGCATTCCAGTAAGGCAAACCACCACTTTCATTTTGTCTTTTCTGGGGACCAACCATTACCCCTCCTGTTCCCTCTCCAACTCCTTGCTTCCCCTTGCTTGCCCAGCCTGGGCCCTAAGCTCCCTGCTTGGCTCTCCACACCCCCTTGCTATTGTTGTCCCAGCTAAGCTCTCTCCCTGTGGCTGAGCCACAGTCATTACTAGGCTGCTCACTATCTGCTCACTGGCTCTGGCTGCTTCCTCTACATTGATGCTGCTGTCTAGATCCTGCTCGCCACGCTGCTGCCTGCTGCCCAGGGAAAATGGAGGTAGGCATGGCAGGGGAGGAGAGCACCTCCAGGGCATACACAACCCACATAGACCCTTTCTGAAACCTGTTGGTGAATCAGAACCCATGATTCGGGAAACAATGCTGTAGGAGGCCTTCAAATAGGGTGACCAGATGTCCCAATTTTATAGGGACAGTCTCGATATTTGGGGCTTTGTCTTATTTAGGTGTCTATTACCTCCCATCCCGTCCTGATTTTTCACACTTGCTATCCACTTGCTATCTTGCCCTCCAAAGGCCATTGTCGTGCTTGACAGCTAGGAGTTGTTGACTGGAACCAGGAAGAAGGAGGGTTAAAGAGAGACAAAAACCTTATGGCATTTTAGGAATCTGGATGAGGCACAAGAACACAAGAGAGATGAAAAAGATGGCCTTTTGATATGAACTAGTCGTTGGTAAATAGGGTTTTAAAACAGGGTGGCTTGAGAGATGTATTCTCAATTTCTCAGAGTTCTGTTAAGAAGACATTTCTAATTAATAACTTGTAATAAAAGGAAGGTTTATTGGGTGTATGTAAAGTAGAAAATGGTAAACCAAGTCCTGTTAAATCTATCTAAAATTATAACCAATTATATTGATAATTTATTTTAAAACTGATGTAACTACAACAAAATCTAGACTTGTCTCCACTATCTGTATCAACAATGGTAAGCATTATCAAATCATGTATGCTGAAAATGAAAAATGAATACACAGTTGTCCACTCTCTAGATATATGCCTGGAAAATATGTATTTTTTCCTGGAAGGAATCTTGTTGGTGCACAGTGCAGAATCATACAATATTTCTTTGCTCCAGAGTCAACCCCCAGTTTCTGAGGTGGGCTTGCAAAACAAATATGTTTCCCTACTCCAACAACTCCTGTCCATTCTTCTCTGACTGCCCATCCTTTAACAAGTCCTACGTGCCCAGCTTATGCTCATTCTACAGGCCACGCCAAAGGACTTTTTGGGGAGGGGTTAGAGGTGGGATAGTGAGATGATTCTTTGGAGTAATCTCAATCAATAAACTTGCTTTACATGGCAAAGTGTGTGACAGATTTTTATTCTCATATTTGTAATTAGTAACTTTCCCAGTCATGTATTCTTGTCTAGCTATGGATTTCCCCAAATCCACAAAGTGTGTATTGCACAGAAAACACTCCTCTTTCTCCAGGAAGGACTGAGCACACAAACCCCAGATGTAGAACATGTCCAAGCACTTCACCCATAAAATAGACCTGATTTCTGATGAATGCTAGTAAATCACAGAGACAGATTGCTTTACCTTTCCTCATGCTTAAGTGCTTCTCACCAACGTACAAGGGTTTGTTTGTTTTTCAGTAGAGTCCATCACTGTAGTAACTAAGTGCAGCCAATATATTTGATCTACATGAAGGTGTCAATAGTGGATTTCTTAGAGGATTGTTCTCATCTTTATCCCTTGGCATTAGGAAGCTCTGCTGGGTTTAAAATATTTTATTTTATAATTTTTTTAAATCGATGTCCATTATAGTGGGAAAGCCTTTAAGATTTACCACAGCTGTCAGACTCAGTAAAGAAGATAAGAAGCTGAAGATGTAAATTTGGATGACACCCATCAGAGGTGTGCGCAGGAATTTGAACTTGAACATTTTTGGAGGGGCATGTTGAACACACACAAAAGAAAGGTTCACTTGACACCCCCCGGATGTCTCAGGACACCTCTGGCAGGGATGCCCAAGGATGCCCAGCGGTGAGGAGGCAGCAGATCGCCCTGAATGGTGCTCTCTGTGTTCCTGAAGCCTGGGGAGGGAGGAAGCAGCAGGGCAGCTGGATGAGCTCCTCCTCCCCCCACCTCTACAGCTGCTGCTTCTACTTCCCTGCTGCTGGAGTCCCGGCACCGCTGCTTGCTTTGCAGATTGCCCACTGAGGTGAGTCGGGGGTAAAGCCAGAGGCAACCTGTGGGACTCCAGCGGCAAGCTGCAGCTGTAGGGGTCGGGGGTGGAGAAGCTCAGCCCTCCACAGGCTTCTAGGACAGGAGACTAGGGAGAACCAATATTTTTAAATACTGTTTTGCAGATATTTAATAAGTTGAACCTAGAGACCTTAAATAATTCTAAAAACCGCTACTTAACCCTGACAAATCCCTGATGAGATTTTGTTAAATGAATACCAGTTGAAAAATAAATATTATGGAGCCATGTCAATCATCAGGAGAGCTATAATGATACACTGTCACACATACTGCAAGTCACAATGTAGCCTAATTTATTTAGTGCTAATTACCACCTTCTTCAGGTTTGGCTCCTGAGCATAAATTTCAGCATAGACTTTGCCCCAGAGCCTGACTGTTCCTAAGGTTCCGCTAGAGAAACACCAGTTCCCTCTTTCCAGGGAGTCACTCCCGCCTTCCTTACACCCACACTAGAGTTAACAAGCCATAGCCACCACAATGAGTCAATATTAGGAATGGCTGAAAAACAATTCCATTTTCATGAAAAAAATTTAAAATCAGGAATATACAGTTTTTCTCTTCATTCAAAAATGTTCATGAATTATTTTCATTTTTTAACAATAAAATTCCAAGCAAACTTAAAAGTTCTGTCTCATTTCAGTTTGAACTTTTTGTTTATTTTCAGTTTTTTGTTTAACCTAGCCTCTCTCGACATGCACACTTTCTCTTTCTTCTTTACCATCTTCCACTGAAAGTTTTTATTTTGGTCAAAAAGCTATTTTTCACTGAAAATACTTAATGACAAAACAATTTTTACCAACTGTAGGAAACAGGAATCTATTAGCATCTTCTTCCAGATGGGTTCCAACAACTACTCATAGGGTGGGTATGGTAATAAAAGACATGCCATCCAGCTGTATACCTCAGTGAATGTGGTTTTGATAACAAGCTAATATTTAACATCGAATTAATACAGATACATCTACAACAGAAAACTAAAAGCATGTAATACAATACCACACAAATACGTATATAAACACATACTTTATAATTATTAAAATGTAATACATGGTTTTATTCATTTAGTATGTGTATTAATTTCTACTGTGTCTGATATATTGAACACAGAAAAAACAATAGTTTAATTATGTCAAATACCTCATTACCCATATATAGAACCAAATATCTTATAAATGCAGCAAGTGGATGAAAGGATGAAAAATAGAAATTTCAAAAGTGGCTATAAACTGAAAAATCTGCAGTACTTTAGAAAAAATCTGTAAAAGGAAAAGTAATTTCTCTAACTTCTATTTATGACAGTTTATAAGGGAGAGAATCATATTATCCAAATAACAATCAACAGGACATATGCAGGTGAACTGTTTAGCCCAAGACCAAAAAGTAACTTTCCAGCTGTCATGCTTGCAAAGAAATCCTGAAAAAAATCTACAACCATTGCATCTGCCTAGTACAGCTACAGCTCATTTGCCACAGCTGTTTCTTTGCAGCTCAAACATAGGGCAAGCCAATCCATAGTCCATGTAGAGAATTACTACTGAACAAAAAAAATTCCTGAAATTAGGACAAGCACAGAGAAGAAGCGGATTCAGCACAGTCTTTTAAACCTGGGGGGAAATAATTGTGCTAGCACTATTTCTCTAGGACAACAATATACTTGAAAATAAAGCACTAACTGATTAAAAAAAAACATTGAAGAACTCACCCTGCTCAAACCTTTTACAAACTGCGAGTGAAAAGATAGGCCTTGCACCATGTCCTGAAGGTCAACGAACTTGGGTTCTACTGGACCAAGTATGAGTAGCAAATTCCAGAACTGCCATGCTTCTGTAGAGAATGTCCTGTCACCAGCCTCAAGTACACAAATCTAGGATGTCGCTGAGTATCCCAGTTGATCTCAGTTGTCAAACTAAGGTACAAAGGGATGACTTGTAATATACCTAATGCCCCAATCATAAAGGGCCATAAAGATAGAACATGATATGCTATCAAGCTGTTCCACCAGCAGAATTTCCTCCATATTATTCAGTTTCTTCAGTATTTTCATTGATACTACCCAGCATGCCATGCCGACTTGAAGTCCCACAAGAGGTAAAGAATGCCTTTATACCAAATCCACGGCTACGCTGTGTAATCGTTACTTCTGTGTGTAAAGCATTGTGCTTGCCACAATGTAAGATGAATATTTTTGAACAAATCTGGTTTTCATCAGACCCATTATAGGATAAATACTAGAAAAGAAAGGTTCTTGGTTCCCTTAAACTAAAGATGTTACTTTAATTGGGCCATTTTAAAAGTTTGGTTGCAGAAAGCTGACAAATTGCTAAAACAGTGGCGATATATTAATGCTTGACATATCTATAATGCCTTTCTACTGAGAATCTTCTAGAATGTTAAAAAATTCAGTCATTTAATTTCACAATACCCTGTCTGATAAGCAATATTATACACAGTTTATAGATGAGTAAAATGACCCTCGGACAGGTGTGATTTGCCCAAAATCACAGAGTGAGTCCTGGTTCATAGACCCATTTTCTAACCAGCAGACAAGATGGAGTCCTGTCAGAGAAAGTATTGCCCTCAGATTTCTTTCCTTTGCATGTCAATTCAGCAGGACTGTTGCACAATCATGTCTAACTTCCAAGTCAACTGGAGTAAGAATGAAAGAAGAACTAAAGCTCAGTGACTGAGGAGCTTCTGCCATTGCAGGAATATATAAAATCCTAGTATTAAGGTTGTTGATACAATTCTGTATGTGGCAATCCTGGAGGCTGGTGAAAAATTATGATGTCATGATAGGAACTAAGTAAATCCAGTTGTATGCTTTTAGTCACAATGTGTTATTACGCAACTGGACAACAATAAGGGCTTCCCTTCTCTTGACTTCATTCTCCAGGATTTCCCAACACACAATCATACACAGTGTGCAGTCTTACATGAAAATTGCTCCAAAACAGATGAAAATGATTTAATGTCTGTGACTTTGGACATTTGGATGTCCTTTTAAAATGTTCTCTTTCCTGGCACCATAGCTGTCTGGTAGAGATGCTTGGGACTTAATTTACTGAGTCAGTTGACAAAGACTCGCCAATAGTTTAAAGAATTCACCATTTCTCTCTTTTTTGTTATTCCTAGGCATTTTGCCTAGCCACAAGCTTCATCACGCTGCTTGGCACATTAGCAAATGTGCAAAGAACAACCAAAAACAATCATGAAAGAATGCTATATAAGTTTAACCATAATTTCTTAGAATACAGTTTGTATCTTTTTAGCTGGGCATTTTATAAAAATGATGTGCATGGTGTTGAACCAGACAGCATTTTCTTTCCCACTGACCAAATGCCTCAGGTTTACATCTGCATTTAAACAAACACAAGAGCCATTTATTGCTTTGTATATTCCAATGTCATGGATATTATCCTTTGTATAACTGCATTATTAAATTTACATGAAATGTTTATTGGGAATTTAATTTAAAAGATTGCTGAGTGATTTTTACAAATCACAGTATGGTGAAATAATTTATATACAATAGGGTGAATTAAAGACAGGAGGCCAAATTCTGCTTTCAATTACATCATGATCAGGTAATTGAGGACAGAATCTGATTGAGCAATTTTATGTGAATTTTCAATTCTCTTCCGTCTGTAGCTGTAAAACACACTAGTAATTGTAGTTAAAGTATTTTTATAATGTATATTAAATACAATACCATAAAGTGTACTAACATTTTCGTATTAAAGAATTAACATTAAAATACTGAAAATTATTTGGATCCTTTTTTTCTCACAATTGATTTCCTCAAATTAAAATATTTTTCTGGGTAAAAAGTGCACCATAAAATTAAGAGATTTTTGCATTATCACATTTATCTCGAGATGTAAAAATTCCATAGATCACATAACTTTTCTATATAGTGTTTCCTATCTGTGTGTACCTGGAGTATGTGTCTGGAGTATGACATCTGTTTGTATGTATCTGGAATAAGAGTCTGATCTCAGACTCCAAATTTCCTATAGATTTTAGTTTGAGAATGACAGGAGGTAAAGGACTCGATCCTGAAAGATGCTAAGTACTCTGCCTTGATGTAGCAAAGTACTGTGGCCCCAGAGTAGTACAAGGGGGCTACCGTCAATCAAATGTTATCCTGCTGGAAGTCCCACCTCATCTGGTCACCTGTTTCCAGAAGTCCTGCACCATCTGGTCACCTAACTTCTGCCCCCACCTCCAGGAGGCCCCCGCCCTGGACCCTTCAGCCCCGCTCCTGTCACTAGAAGTCCCGTCCCATTCGGTCACCTGACCTCTGGTCCTGCCCCTGGGTTATGATGGCCCCCTGACCAGAAGTGGATGGTGCGACACCTCTCACTCGCTCTCCACCAATGGGAGGGGGTTTCACCCTGAGAGCGGGATTGGATCCCAGCGGAGCACCTGACCAGAAGTGGGCAGAGCGACCCCTCTGAGAATGCCCCCCACCAATGGGAGAGGGTTTCTCCCCGAGAGCGGGATTGGACCACAGATGGCAACATGCCCGGAAATGGGTGGTGTGACCCCTCCGCCAATCGGAACGGGCTTAACTCATCCCAGAAGGGAAAGGTGCACCAATCAGGGATGAGGCTCGATGGTTGGTGGGGCGGTGCCACCACCCCCTGGAAGTTTTAGGGCCTTTAAAGCTTCTTGTTTTTGAGACCGCGTGGTTCATAGCTCATGGAAAAACGCTAGAAGAGAACATGGATGCCTTCTCCACTCCCGTGAGGCCTTTGGAATTTGTTTTGGCTCCTGGGGTCTTTAACCTTAGGCTTAGAAAGTGCTATATTAGCAAAAGTTCTGAGGAGGACTGCCCTTTGTCTCAGCCTTTGTTCGACACACCGGAACCAGAAACCTGAGCACCCGACGAGCCTGACAGCCTTATGTTGTCCATCCCCATGGAGTTGACGGACAGCCAGGCCAAAGGAAGAAATGAGTCGCAGGTAAAGGAATGAGCATGGTTGGGGCATGTGGTAGGGTAGTAAATGATCCAGGTAGTGTAGATCTAAAAACAAAAACAAAAGCCAAGCCATAGCGACTTTACAGCTACTTTTTCTGAAAATTTTTCGACAGGTGGCCACAAACAACGTTGCATCAGACAGTGTAGATGAATCAGGCCCATCTTGTTTCTGCTCAGTGACCATACAAATCAATGAAGAGGATGACCCTGAGGATGATGCCTATACGGAGTTTAAGAGGAGTCTTGGCATGGAACAAGCTGAGCTGGTGCGACATCGTGAACATAAAAAAGTCATGCAGTCTATTGTACGTGTTTATGCTGTTTATGCTGTTCTTAATCACTGTCAATTGTGTTTATGCTGTTTATGCTGTCCTTAATCACTGTCTATTGTACGTGTTTATGCTGTTTATGCTGTCCTTAATCACTGTCTTAGGGAAAAGCTTTTTGAAGATTGTGAGGGTTGTGTCATAGATGCTCCAGGCCAATGGAACCATGACTTTGTGACTTCGACTTCAGAGGATATAAAATGCAAGCTTTGGGACCTGTGTGCTGAACTATGTTTTGTAAGTTTGTTGAACTTTGTGAGGCAAGCTTTGAGCTAAGTTAAGCAGTGTGTTTTTGAAAATATTTTGATGGCTTGTTTTTTAAAGTTTGAGCACATGGTGATATATTTTAAGAGTTGGAGGGTAGAGATAGTTATGGTTGGGGGATTTTATTGCACATTTTGGTTTTGGAGACTAGTGGCAAATTAGAGGTAAAATCCGTGTTTGCTCTACAGACTGAAATAGTATGGAAAGATTAAACCCAATGAGTATTTTATTTTAAAAGCTGATAAAACCATTTTATAATAATGTTGATTTTACTTTACAGTATGGTCAAAAGATGAAAGAACTTTAAACCTGGGGGGAAACAAGCTCAAAAGAAAAAGGAAAGAGGAACATTCACCATTGTCAGCGACTGACAGAGTGACGAAGTCCAGTAAATAGATTTGTTTATGTGCCTTTTATTTTAAACAAATATGTAGCTGGTGTGGTTAAGTTACATTTTTCTAAAAATGTTATATTTGACGCTAAATGGAACATCTATTTTCCTAATCAGGCACGGACCGCTTTCCTGACGCTCTTGTAGTTGGAGTTCCAAGGACACCTCCAAAGAACCAGAAATCTTCTTCAAGGCCGTTAACGACAATGCCAGCTCAAAACAGCAGAGGAGCCCAGATAAAGCAACAGGAAAGTCCCGAGCTCAGATATGTCAAGCCCAAGGACTCTGGTAAAAAGCACCAGCACACCTCCAGTTTTTCAGCAGTTAACAGCACACCAAGCCCTGAAATAGCTGTGAGCAAAAACACATGTATTCACAAACCCAGAGCACTTGCTCTAGGGGTTGTGAATCTAAAACCAAGGACTGAAAGCTCCTATGATGCTGAGGTATCTGAGAATTATTACAAACCAGATCACTGCCTCAATACTTCTAATGCAGCTCTTTGTTATTCTAAAAAGATGTGGGAAAAATACGACACTTTGTTCAGAGAGCTAATGGGCACTTTATTCTCCATAAACCGTGTAAAAAATGCAAAAGCTCTTAATAAATACGCTGAAAAATATTTCAGTGATTCTGAAGCCACACAACTAGTCACAAAAAGGGGCAGCTGACTGTTAAAGTGTAATCAAAAAGGGGGATGCCATTTGAGGGATAGACGGACGGCTGACAAAAAGTTACGGGCCCAGGTCATTGTAAACATTTTTAAAAAGGCTAAAGAGGTGATGAGGAGAAAAAAACAAAAAGAGATGCCCCCTACTGGAGCATCTGAGAATGGGGAGGTGGAAACCGACTTGCGGGGTGGCGGTAACTCTGATTCAGAAAGCTTTCTAGGAGGGTCCCCATCTGCGCCCAGTGACCCCTTGGAGAAGACGGTCCTGTAGGGGAACCACAAATGACCCCAGCCCCGATATGTATATGGAGCGGGTGAGAAGCTGGCAAAGGGAGTTACCTAGATTTAGGGGTTCGGTGTATTGTGAGGAATTTTGTTTTGTTAATCTTGAGCGAATCAATTCAGCTGAGCAGGTCATTGAGCCGTGCACAGGGGGATACAGACGGTTCTCGATGATGTTACTGTCAGGCTAGACCTGGACGATTATATTCAGTTACGTTTAGAGGGTTGTAATTTAAACAATCCTTTGTTTTCGGTCATAAGAAATAGGGATGACCTGTCTGCTGAGGATTTCTTAAATGAGGCCTCTAAACTGTTGCAAAGTAACAAAGAGGTGCACATCAAAGGGACGTTATGCCTCATTGTGACGGTTGTGAAAAACATGGGTGGAGGCAGCTGTAGAGTTTTAAATTCTATCCTCAACAGTCAAATCATCCATAAAAAGAGACAGTGTTTAGTGGACCTGGCTTACAACAGTACCAGTCTGTATTTTGCAGGCAGGCTCTTTGGCCGTCATGGCCGACCACAAAACTACAGATACAGAATTGTTAGATAGGGCGAGAAAGTTGCATGAAAAACTGGGTTGGTCAGATAAAAAAAGGTTATGTTCAGTTACAAATTATTGTAAGTTTTGCCACATGGTGTTCAGTCACAACCACTTTTGCGGATACCATTGCTGCCTCTGCTTGAGCGCGACGTGTTCGTATAATCTGGGCATGCCGCTGAGATGTCCTTGCTGCAAACTGTATTGTTGGTCCCAAGAGTGTTTTGACGGTCATGCAGAAGCGGTGTCCAAAAACCAAGTCAAATGCTGGTTTAAAACTTTGTGCGATAAGTGTCAATCTTACCTGGACAAAGGGCACAAGTGCGAAGGGTGGTGCTGTAAGCAGTATAACGGTTTCATCACCAGTGGTGTAGATGACCACGTGTGTTTTATGGACTGCATTAGAAAGCCCAAAAAGTCAGAAAAGTATATTTTTTATGATTTTGAGTGCATGCAAGAGACGGGGTTGCATGTGTTCAATTACATTTTTGCTATGTCCCTAAACCCGGAAATATCTTGGGAATTTAAGGGCAGTGAATGCCTTTTTATTTCGTTCAAACCTTTATTAGCAAAAAATTTTGGGGCTACACATTCATAGCACACAATTCCAAAGTTTACTACGCTTACCTTGTTGTCAGGGAGTTACTGAAGGAAAAGGTGGGCATAGAGTTGATAACTCAGGGCAGTAAACTGTTGTGCATGAAAGTTAAGACTCTGGGTGTCCGTTTTATAGGTTCTTTAAACTTCTTGCCCATGAAGCTTAGCAAGCTCCCACAGGTTATGGGTTTTGAAGACTGCAAAGGGTACTTCCCATATTTTTTTAACACTTTAGAAAACCAAAATTACGTGGGACCTGTGCCCAAGGTGGAGCACTACGGCATTGACAGCATGGTGCCCTGGGAGAAAGCAGACTTTCTCAACTGCTACCAGAACCACCAAAAAAATGTTTGACTTGCAGAAACAGCTCATGTATTACTGTCAGCAGGATGTCAACATTTTGAGACAGGCCTGTATGCTGTACAGAGGAGAAATCATGAAAATGATGGCCAAGTCAGATGTGGTAGAGAGGGCTCTGGCACATTCGTGGAGGTGAAATTGTGTGTAGATCCTTTCCAGTATATAACTCTGGCATCTGTTTGCATGTCCATGTACAGATTTATGTTTTTAGAGTCGAACACAATAGCCCTTATCCCGCCCGACAACTATCACCGGCAGAAAAAGAGATATTTGACCCCATCTATTCAGTGGCTGCTGTATACTGCTCACAAAGAAAATATAGAAATATGTTACGCATAACGGGGCGGGGAGGTACAGGTAGGCCCCTACTTTCTAGACAGTTACACCATTGTTGACGGAGTATGCACAGCCTTTGAGTTTAACTGGTGTTTTTTTCACGGCTGCGTCACCTGTTACCGTGAAAAAGCCCTGAACTCCATGACGGGGACAACTTTCTTTATTACAAAACACAGCTCAAGACAAACTATCTGAAAAGACTAGGATATGTAGTCAGGACTCTTTGGGAAAACAAATGGGAGGTGATGATAAAAACGGATAGGGATCTTGCGGATTTCTTAAATGAAGCGCAGTTGCTTCAGCCTCTGGTCCCAAAGGATGCTCTTTTTGGGGGTAGGACTAACAACATCCGTCTGTATCACAAACCTAACCCCAGTGAAAAAATCCACTATTATGATTTTACCAGCCTATACCCTTTCGTAAACAAAACCAAAGAATACCCTATCAGACACCCCGATATTGCTGGTGACAAATTTGGACCTCTCACAAATTATTTTGGAATCGCGAAAGTAAAAGTGTACCCCCCACGAGGGCTCTTTTTCCCGTTTTTGCCTGTCAGAGTGGGTGGCAAACTCATGTTCCCGCTATGTCGAACCTGTGTGGAAACCGAACAGCAGGAGACGTGCACCCACACTGACGAGGAACGGGCCCTCCTGGGGACTTGGTGCATGGTGGAACTGAACATGGCTGTAGTGAAGGGGTACATGGTGGCAAAAATCTATTAAATCTGGCATTTTGAAAAAAAATCTGACAAACTCTTTTCAGAGTGCATAAAATTACACCCGCATCAAAAACAAGAGGCTTTAGGGTATCCCAGCTGGTGCGCAGACGAAGAAAAGCAAAATTAGCACGCTAATGCTTTTTATCAGAAAGAAGGCGTGTGTTTACACCTGCATGAAATCACCATGAACGCCGCTAAGAGTCAAATCACTAAACTGTTTTTAAATTCTCTGTGGGGTAAATTCGGCCAAAGAACAAACCTGCCCAAGACCAGCATCGTGAGAGACCCCGATGAACTCTTTGGGTACCTGTTTTTCCCCAATTATGAGGTTTCATCCTGAGGGTTTATGGACGATGAAACAGTGTGTGTGTCTTGGAAGCATGCAAAAGACTGCTACACGGTCTCTGGCAATACCAACATCTTCATTGCCTGTTTCACCACCGCTTATGCCCGTTTGGAACTGTACAACCTGCTAGACAGGTTGCAAGAGCGGTGCCTGTACTGCGACATGGACTCGGTGATATCTGTGCACAGGGAAGGTGACTGGAATCCCCCTCTGGGGGATTATTTAGGGGAAACAAAATCCCGCCAGATCAGCACATTGAGTTTGTGTCAGCCGGTCTGAAAACGTACAAGTACAAGCTGTCGGGAGGAAAGGCCTGTATGAAAGTGAAAGGGTTTATCCTGAACATAGCAAACTGTGAAAAGATCAACTTTGAAAGATCTGGTCCTGCACTATAGCGCCGACCCGGGGAAAAGCCCCTCCAAAAAAATAGAGGTGCAGCAACCCTCTATCGTGAGGAAAAAAAAACAGTGGCAAATAGAGACAAAGACCCATAAGAAAATGCAAAAAGTCATTTAAAACAAGAGGGTCCTCAAAGAAGGGTTTAAAATGCTACCCTACAACTTTTGAAAAAATGGAGACGCAGTGGAAACACCCTTTTTCTGTAATTCTCACAGGGCCCAGCAACTGCGGGAAAGTTACTTTATAAAAAATGTGTTGGATAATGTCGAGCAAATGTTGTCTGTCACACCTGAAAACATTGTGTGGTGTTACAGCTGTTGGCAGCCTCTGTATAAAGAACTGCTTGGCAAATATCCCTTTATCAATTTTGTAGAGGGGATGCCTGATGCTTTTGACGATGACTGTTTGTTTCCAACTAATAAAGTAAATATGGTTATCACAGAAGATCTGATGAACTCTGCTTGTGAAAGCGATGAAATTGAAAAAGCCTTTACCAAGTATGTGCATCACAGGAACCTGAGCATTATGTATATAGTTCAGAACGTGTTTTGTCAAGGAAAAAAAAGAGTCGCACAATTAGCCTAAATGCCAAGTACATGGTTCTGTTTAAAAACCCCAGGGATAAATTACAAATCACCATGCTCACCCAGCAAATGTACCCCGGCAAGACACAATTCTTTCTAGAAGCTTTTGAGGATGCTACCAAAAAACCTTACAGCTACCTGGTGGTGGATTTAAACGCTTCCACACCAGAGGCTTATAGACTAAGAATCGGTCTTTTCCCTCCAGGCTGGCCGGCAGTTTACACTTTAAAAGGAACAATAGCCAGGTATAAAAAGAGGTGACTTGTCAGGCAGCCCTTTTTAACAGTCAGACCATCCGGCCGAAAACGTGTCTAGATGTGTGAAAAGAAACATGGTCCTTAGCAAATCACCCTGCAGCAAAGGAAGGCTATACTGTGTTCGGCTTCTGACGATTTAGTGGCAGAAATAGCGTTGAATACTGTAAAAGGAAACATACCTTTGACACAGAATCAAGTGCGCATGTTGAAAAAGGGACGCACATTTATAAAAAATTTGTAATAAGAGGGTGTTGTTGAAAAGAAAAAAAACATCTGGTGAAACAGTCCGGAGGGTTTATCGGACCTCTGTTAACTTTTTGCTATCCCTCTGCTAACTGGACATTTAACTGATCAATAATGGAGCATGCTGCAAAAATGTACCTGGTGCCCACCCGCCAGTTGGAGCAATTAAGGGCTCCCCCGGAGGAAAATATCAGAAAGACAGCAACCCGTTTACTGGATGCTGAAATGAAGTCTGTTCTTCATAGGACGGACTTAGATGAACATGAAAAGGCTAAACTATACGCCACCGTGCTTCAGAGATACCTAACATACATGAAGCAGAGTGATGTGGCTCAAGAAAAAATAAGTCTCTTTCTACCAAAACAGGTCCAGGAACAGAACACGTCCCTTGATCCACCAAAAACCTTTGACCCTGTTGCTCAGGAAATATTGGATAGCATCGGTAAGTGCTATAAGAAAAATGCAACACTGTTGCTAAATAAGCTGGGACAGGATAAAAATATATCTTTGTGGGACGATAAAGGGGCTTTTGTGTAAAAAGGCTCAGTGGTTAATGGCTCTAACATGGTCAGGACCATCACTCAAACGTGCTCCGTTCCTAGCAGACATGAACCAAAAGGCAGGGACATGTTAATGAGCATCATGGCGGAGCTAAATGTGCAATCTCCCATCATGGGCAACGTAACCAACGGGTCTTTTGGAGCGCCTGAAGACTGCGACTGGGGTTAATCATAAACTTTTTTTGCCTCCTAAAAAACCGGAAACTGGCTAAAAGATCTGAATGGCTCAGTTTGTAATGTTCTTTTTGTGCTCCAAAATGGTAATGTTTTTGCTTTAAATAAAAAAGTATGTACTTTTTTTTTTTTACAATTTAATATCTATGTGTGCTTTTTTAAAAAAACCACAAAAAACCCAGACATCAATTGTTTTTTTAAAAGCCACTCGCCAGGGGCGCTTTACTGAACAACACGGCTATAAAAGTCATTATGAGATACACACGTCTGAGCAGTTGAAACATGTTTTGAGCAAGTCTAGGCACACCCTACAAAATTCACCATCATCCGGTCGTTTTGCATTAAGTCATTAGAATATAATTTTAAAATCTGGTCAAAAGGTAAGCCTTTGCTATGGTGGTGTAAGAAGAACACACAGTGATAGCCACAGGCGATGGAACGGGAGGTTTGTAACTGTCTAGTGTGAAACATGATGTTGGTGGTGTTTTTGTTTAAAAATTTCATAATGCTTCTAGGAAAAAACATGCTGTTCGGGCGGTGTCCATATGAGTAAAAAAACTTTCCATGGTCACGCTCCGCCAGGTACAAGGTGAGCCAGTGTTCATCCGGTTGGTTGTGTGGCTGCGTGTTGACCACCAAACCCAGGGGTCTCCGAGACAGCCTGCTGCCAGCAAGCCAATCACGAGGGAACACATCTAAGAAACCCTCTTTTGTGTCAGGGTCTGCCGATAAGACACGCAAGAGCTGCACGGTGTCCGTGTTCACATGTAGTCAAACAGATCGTTTCTCCTCTGATTTATCTCTATGACGTTGTCAAGAACCCCATACGTGATCTTACTGACGGTGGCCATCAAAGCGTTCGGAAAACATATTTCTGCTCTCAGGTTCCCGGCTTTAATCAGGAAATAGTGGTTGGTGCATTCCTGGTTGGGAGATAGGTCAAAGGCAAACAAGGTGTAACCCTTTGCAAATTCCACATGGCTGATGAGCAGCGTGCAATCTTTCATGTGTTTACCGGCCATCTGTACCAGATTCATGTACTCCTTCACGCAGTGCCTGGCCTCAAAGTCTGGTTGCAGAGGCTTGGTGGGTATCTGTTCATCATCCACGTACAAGACCACAAAATTAATATCGTAATCTTTAAAGTGAAAGGGGTTTTTAGCGTAACTTCTGCTGAAGGCATCATTATCCACAAAACCCAGAACAAGCATTTTGGGTAGCTGCCCCAAGAACAGGTTCTCCTGGTTACTGACCCTGCTGCCTGAGGGGATGCTAAACACTTTCATTACCACGCAGTCCACTGGGTATTTAGCATTAGCAGTGAGCAGGGCCTCAGCGTGCCCCAGATGGATGCCTGGGGCCACACGTACTTTCTTCACAAAAAGGGACACAGACGATGCGCAGCTTATAGCCTTTGGTCGCATCACCCATTAAGCAGAAGGCATCTTTACTGCACGTCAGTTTAATGTTCACATCCATGCCCTTCAACAAAAGTTTTTCTTGAATAAACAGGTCGCCGTGCAGATGGCCCAACAGCTCTATCGTCCTGCTCTGGGCCATCAGATTTGCCTTCCTGACAAACCCTAGATTCTCACCGTCCAGTGCTGTGTTTTCGTGTTATCCAGAAGTGTCTTTGAAAACCAGACTGTCGGAAAATTGTGTAGCAAGGGTGTCATCGCTGTAATTGAGCACTGCTTCTATAAAGGCCCTGTAAGGATAACAGTTGTTGCTTCGACTTATGAGGCGGTCTCCCAGCATGACATCCAGCTGGCTGAAAATGGATGCCATGGGTAATTCACCAGGCCCATCGCAGCATTCCGGGCAAGGGCGGTTCCGTCTCCTTTTACGATCTTGCAACAGAGGTACAGAAGCGTCTTGTTTAAATCCATATAATCTATGCTGTTCCCAGCTATAAAAAAAATTGAGGGGGGATGCCTCCGTAATGGCTGAGAGCAGTGGCACCTTGATGTAGATGCTTTTCTCAATGCTGGTCTGGGTGGGGGCTATTTGGAACAAGTCTAGTTCAGATTTGGTGCATTCCCCAGACCTGCAGTGAACGAAAGCCATGTTGATTAAAATATGTCTTTTTTATCAGGTGGTGAGCGTCTCCTACGCTTTTGCTTGGTCTTTCGCTTATGGCCTGCGCCATGTGTCACAGCCTTTTTTTTTTAAAGGGCTTCGGGGAACCCGTGCGTTGCTGGTGTGATGCATTCCTCTATCTCTTTCTCCTTATAATATACATCAGCCCTGCCCCTTCCTGCGCTGGCAGTTTCCCCATCTTCTCCAGAACAACCCTGGAGACATTGCCTACCACGTCTCTAGCTATGTTTTGAGCGGCAGTTTTGGCATGGGGTTTAATAATCTCTAGCCCCCTCCTCAAAAACGGTACGGCTTTTCTGAAGAGGTTACGGAATATTATGCCTACTCCAGCACCGTACATCATGGGGGTCCCGTGGTAACCGGGAAGGGCGTATCCAGCCTGGGTTCTGTAATAATTGCTGTAGATGGCAGAGTCGCTGTAATTTTTTAGGATTACCATAATGTTTCATTTTTAGAAGCTTTGATCCCTCCAGGGACGCAGGTGCAGTTTGGCGATCACCTTGCCGGAGCGAAATGAGACGTGTCTGTTCTGGTCTGTCTTTATTTCAATGGTGATGATGTCAATGTGGTATTTACTGACAGGGACGTAATGTGGTTTATCGTAGGTGCTGATGACAAACTCATTGTTTGTTCCTCAGACGGGAACTCAGCCTAACAGTGGAACGAAAAAGTCCCCCACAAACTGGTGTTCCATGATGTCCATGTCCAAATACAAAGAGTTAAAACCCCCTGTGATGTCTGCCAAGAAGAGGATTTTATGAACATGGCTCTTGGGGTAGAAACCCAAAATATCAGCCAGCTCTCTGTCCATGGAAAATGTATAAGCTGCATCTAAATGTCACAGAGTTGAGAAGCTTCCACCCAGCTGTTAAACTTCCGGGGCCCCCCAACCATTTCACTAGCAGCTGCTTTTTTCTCCCTTTTCCTTTCTCCACTAGAACTCTTTCAATCCTGTAAACCCTATCCTGTTTGGGGTTCACTTTTTGTAATGCTTCGGGGTAAAAAGATCCAGCAACCGTCTCACCCATGTAATCTTTTAATCAATATACAGGTCCCTTCGTTAAGGCTTCAGCCACTATGAATATCCCATCAGTAAATGTTTGTTCATAACCTTTTTCAAAAGCTCTTTTGGTTTTAGATAGTCTCACGTGATCACCCTTTCTAAAAGTGGCAACAACTGGTTTTACTTCTAATCTGACTCCGTATACCGTTTTCCACACCTTCAAAGAATCTGAGTGGTTAACATCGACGGGTCTGGTGTGTATGGTTCTGTGAAAGCTCTGATTGCAACTCTTTATAAATTCGGGTAACGTGTCAATGTATCGAAAGGTGTTGCAGGAGGTAAAATATCTCCACATCCTAGATTTTAAACTTCTGTTAAATCTCTCCATGACTCCTGCTTTGACTTTGTTATTAGTAACAAAATGGCAAACACCGTGCCGCTTTAACAACCCTCTTAAACGATTGTTTAAAAATAATTTTCCCCGGTTGGTTTGTAATTTCTGAGGCATGCGACCTTTGCTGAAAAGGCCTTGGCCACTTTGCCGCCTGTCTTGTTTTTGAGGCCTAAGGCCCAGGGATATTTGGATAGAATGTCTATCACTATTAAGATGTACTTAAAACCGCTGTTGTGTTTGGCGAGCCTTTGCATATCCACCAAATCTGCTTGCCATTGCGTGTCCACGTCTGAAACAATCATCTTGTTTCTTTCAAAACGTATTTGAGCCAGTTTGTGTAAAGTGTAAGCATCCTGGTCCGAAAGCCAGGCTGCTACCGCTCCACTGCTCAAAGTTTTACTATGCTTTTTGGCTGCTTGAAAAAGAGAGTTAACCCCTCCGAAGCTCCCAATTTCCCCAGGGGTGTAATATATTTGTTTTAAAAGAGCCGCCTGTGTTGACATGGCTGTCACACGTAACACCTGTTTACTAACACAAGTATGGAAAAACACAGTCACACTGACAATTTAAACAATTTTTATTAAATGTCTGGTTTAATACGCCCCTTTTACAGCTTTTCATTTTGCTGTTTCCCTCTCAGATCAGTGTTTCCCACATGAGCAAAAACAGTTTACGCACGATAGATTTACTCCCAAAGAGCTACCAATGTGTAGGTTCCCAAAGGCCTGTAGAAAGGCGTCGACCTGTTGAAAGATTTTCAGAAAAAAAACAGCTGTAAGTCTCTACGGCTTGCCTTTTGTTTTTAGATCTACACGACCCGGCCCTGTTACTAACCTGTGCTCGTTCCTTTACCTGCACCGCATCTTTTCCTTTGGCCTGCCCCCCCGCCAACCCCTGTGAGCTGCCTTCCTCCATGGGAGTGGGCAATGTGAGGCCATCAGGTTTGTCAGGCGCTCGGGTTCCAGCGTATCCATCAACATCTGAGCCCAAGGGCCGTCCTCAGAACTATCACTTACATAGCACTTTCTCCACTGGCAGTTAAAGGTCCCAGGAGCCAAAACAAATTCCGAAGGCCTCACGGGAGTGGTGAAAGGCGTCCATGTTCTCCCCTTGGCATTTTTCCATGAGCTATGAACCATGCAGTCTTGAAAACGAGAAGCTTTAAAAGCCCCAAAACCTCCAGGGGGCAGCAGCGCTGCCCGACCAACTGTCGAGCCCCATCCCCAATTGGTGCATCTTTACCTTCTGGGATGGCCTAAGCCCGCTCTGTTTGGCAGAGGGGTCACACTGCCCACTTCCGGGCATGTGGCCATCTGTGGTCCAATCGCACTCTCAGGGTGAAACCCTCTCCCATTGGTGAGGGGCGTTCTTGGAGGGGTCACACCGCCCACTTCCAGTCAGGTGTTCTGCTGGGATCCAATCCTGCTCTTGGGGTGAAACTCTCTCCCATTGGTGGAGAGCGTATGGGAGGGGTCGCACCACCTGCTTCTAGTCAGGGGGCCATCATAACCCAGGTGTGGGACCAGAGGTCAGGTGACCGGATGGTGTGAGACTTCCAGAAACGGGTGACCAAATGAGGCGGGACTTCTGGCGGGATGTTTGATTGATGGTAGCCCCCTTGTGCTTCTCCCCAGTTCAGTAAAACACTTAAGCATGTGCCTAACTTTAAGTATGTAAATAGTCCTATTGATTTCAGTGAGCCACAGCCCCACTGACTACTCACATGGTTTAGATTAGGCACATACTTAAGTGCTTTGCTAGACTGAGGCTTATGGCCTGCTCCAAAACCACTGAAGTCAATGGAAAGAGTCCCTTTGATTTCAGTGGGCTTTGAATCAGACCTTATATGGCTATCTTGTTATAAAGCTGCTGTTAACTGCCTTAGCCAATTTGTTATAATGTGTGAAGTTTTTGTTTCATAAGACAAGTCTTTAGAGAGCTCCAGAAAGACAGAATGAACTTTTTAAAAAATGTGCCTGCAACTAAATCTAACTAATACAAATATATAGAGAGAATGACTAGAAATTAGAGTGTAAGCACTAGAATATAATGGTCTCCATACCAGGAAGCGGTGTCTGGAAGTCTATGACACCATTGGTATTCAAAGCATAATACCTTAACCCATGCATTCATCTGTTTTCTTATGGTTATGCTGCAGTTTCTCTCCCACATTCTTCTTTGGTTTCACGATTTTACTGTCTTATTTTATTTTTTCTGAAAACTAAATAAATTTAAAAACAAACAGCATATATATGGTTAATCAAGCAGAATCTTTTTGCAATAAAATCAGACCAGTATATGAAAACTAGATTTCAAGATCATATTTTTGGAGATCAAGGTCTTTAGCACTCTTGTGAACTGAACTCCATTCTCAGCTCACTGCACCTGCTCATGGACAGTAGACTGATGCTATTTGGGTGGGCTACCATTGCAAAGAGGAATATCAAAAAAATAACCTTTAGGACACCAGGAATACTTTGAAGTTAAAATGTGGGGATGGAAACAGATGGGCAATATCTGGAAATTTTATTTGTCAGATATTGCCCATCTGCTTCTCTCCCTGCTTGCATGCTTTGCAGTAATATCAATTTTCAGGAAGGCAAGTCAATATAATCCTATAGAACTGATTTAATTTTTTTTTCCTCTGAAACTCATCAGCTGTTGGCAGGGAAATATAAAACCGAGGCTTGATAACTAAGCCAAACAATCCCCATGTCCGTTCCAGAAGAAGCAAAGATATATATCAGGGTAAAATTAGTAGACAATAACTCCCCTTATTAAACTTTTCTAGCAATTTTGGCAGTTTCTCATACAACAGATTTACCAATTGAAGACTGTTTTAAATACAATTTTTAAATAGAAAGTGTCACAGGTCACCCAGAGTGGGTTATAGTTTCCCTTGGTGAATAAATCTATGAAAATCACTTGTTCTTTGGCAGTTATCTGATGATCTAAAAATACAGTCATTGAGTACTCTGCAAAAGCATATTATTTGCTTAGAGTAAGTAGATGTTTTGGTTGTCATAATTAAATGTGGGATGAATAATCCTATTTGCTCTCTGCACAAGATTCCTAGCAAGTCTTATGTTAATGTAATGTGGCTTCCAGCTGTTTACTTGGTATCTTTTCCTCTTTCAATTGGCCCAAAAGGGCAGCAAGTAGATGGATAAAAAGGGGCCTCTTAAGAAGTATGGCTTTTGGCCTTTTGGATGCACCACCTAAAATCAGGCAGGCCCACAACTTCTTTCCCCTATTTACCTGCAGCTGCAGTATAAGAATCAATGTGTTTTAAGTATCACCTTTCATAGATCTAAATACTGGTGCAGGTGGTAGAAGAGTAGTGGGGCTTGGTGAGGGATAGGCCTAATGAACATTGGGGCTGCGGTGGGTCAGGGGGTGAGTGGGGATATGTTTAGGGAGCAAGGGAAGATGTGGGGCTTGAGCTGAGTGGGGCCTGGAAGAGAAAAGATCTGCACTTTGTTGAGCCATCTGAAATTTGTCAGACCACAGCAATTCTGTGCTCTACTTCTCCCGCTGAAGCTCTACCCTTATGCCATGCTTCACACAGCCCTGCTTCCCCTGACTCCCACACATTCCTATTCATGCTCCTTTGACCTCACTCCCCAAACATCCAATTATTTCTCTTGTCTCCATCTTTCCTTCCATCCATTTCTCCTTTCCTGTCTGCTCCTGAGATCATATCCTATCTTTCCTTCTCACACGTTCTTGAAACAGGCTTCCTCTGTGCACCAATGTATTCCAAGTGGGGACCAATGCAACTCTGGTGGGGATTAAGGAAAAATGGTGATGTTGACTCTGGCTGGGTTTTTAGCTATCTACATATGACAACGGTGCAGTGACAGGATCAGTTCTTGTAGTACTGCCTGGTGCTAGAGTCCATGTGGAGATGAATGTACACATTAGGGAAGGCTGGATTAAGGATACATGTAAGGAGAAGTCAAATAAGCCACATATGATAGCAAGAGTGGGGGCAGGCTTGGAAGACCAGCAGCCAGCCAGCTGTTAGTTTCAACAACTCAGCTGGCATATGGACACTTGGGACATTTGGAAAAACTGGCACTAAACAATTTTTGTAAAAACTGATATGGATATGGGGACAAGCCCTGGAAAGGCAACATTCTCAGTTTTCAAGATCATGTAGTCAACTAGGGAGCCTGCATCCTGGGAAGTTGCAAAAGTAAGGCAGTGACCACCTGCAGGGCTGGTGAGGTTGGTTGGGCTACAGGAAGCCCAGGGTTGGCAGCCACAGGGCAGCAGGCTGATTCCAACGGTGAATTTGGCCCCTTATCTTTGGATTTTAATAAGAGGTTGATGGCTTCTGAGTGGCATTAAAAGTACAGTAACAGCATACTGTAACCCACGCTAACACAGTGCGGCTTTTTGACCCCTCTAGTTAGGCTATATTATGTCTGGGCCTGATACTGCCTGCTAACAGACCTTCCTTTAGCTCAGACAGCGGAGGTTCACGCTTTAAAGTTCCAGTTTCAATCTCTACTGGCAGTTCATCCTGCGTTGTGACAAACTGTGGCCAGTACAGGGATTTGCACTGCTGTGGACCTGAATTGTTTGGGTTGAATGTTCCTAGCCAGGAGGACGATGTAATCTGGCCAAATACAGTGTGCCTGTTACAGAGGTTTAATGAGCGAAGCTTCTGCTGCCTCTGATTTAACAGGCCTGATACTTTAACTTAGGAGGTTGAGACTCATTCTTTTATAATAAGGTGGATTTCAGATCCCTTGATTACAAAATGTGAACTGCTCCATTTTGGAACTCCAGGGAATATATTTGGAGTGAACAGTGTTGAGCTTTTAGTTACTTTACTTGCAGCTGAAAAAGTACACTTTCACCCCCATGCTATTTAGCAGCCAAGATTGGGTGTGGTTTTGTTCCCTGACACATGAAAGGGATCGGCAAGAGATACTACTTCCCATAAAGTTCTTTCAACTGAAATGTGGCAGTGGGGAATATGCTAGAGAATGGTCTGACCAATTCCCTTCCCACATGCCGCTTATTACATACTCTATTGCTACAAAGCAATTAACTTTCAAAGGCAGAATTACCACTGTTAGTCTTGAATTTGGGTTTCCCAATAAGATTTGCAGAATGCTGCTACTTTGTCACTGGGAAAGTGGATGGTAGAGTGTTTTCTATTGACTTAAGAGTGACAAATGACTGACAGCAGAAGGAACATTATTGTCATTCTACTGGGCAAAAATGCATAGAATGTATTAGAAGTAATGGGAGTTTTCAAAAGAGTGCAAGTGCTAGAGCCATGTTATTTTGGATAAAACCTCAAAAATAAGCAGTTATTGCAAGAAGAAGAAATAGCTCTACTAAATGTGGAGTAATAGTGAAAGAAACAAATAGGCTGCATTGTTGGGCATAACAAGGTGCAATCTACTATCAGAAAGACAGTGTTCTCTTGAATGTGAACCTGAAATACCTGAAAAATATTTAACAACAACAAAATCCATGACTTTGAGAGCTGAAGCAGGCATACCCAGATTTGTGTGTCTATGGCAAACTTTCCATGTCTATGACGTTGCTTGATGAATTTGTAATCTAAATTCCATTTCGACAGGAACTGTCATAGGAAGTTCAGATAATGATTATGATATATTTATGCCTGAATTCAGCAAATTCATATAACTGTTTAATCTGTGAAATACAAATATTATTAATTAATATGACGGGTGTTAACTACACACTGTGGCCAAAGAGGCCACACCCCCTCATCCCTGTTGGGCACGATCAGTTTGGAGACAGGATATAAACAGGAGTGGCCCAGCTTGCTGTGGGTTGGGTGAGGTGGATAACAGTATGTTGTAAGTGCCTGGTAGGGAACTGCTGGAATACCAGACTGTGGAGGTAGAACCTCCTAGAGGATGAGAGTGAGCTGGGGGGCTGATGCTCTCATCCCTGTGGAAAACTGACAGAGCAGGAACCAAGGGTAGGAAGTGACCCAGAGAATGTGATTGTTAATAGGAAACTGAGCTCAACTGTGGACTACTGGTTTCACAGTGCCCTGTGTTGGGACCTAGTGGAGAAGGGTGGGCCTTGGGAACAAGGGCAGTCCCTGAGGGCTCTGGCCTGTTTTATAGGCTAGGACAGTGGTATCTAGTTTAGCCACTTGAGCTGTAACCCTTTATTTGTTGTATGTGATAGGTACACCTTGTGAGCTAGGTGTACTTACCCTGTGACAACTTAAAATAAAAGGTGTTGAGAAGTTCATGGGTAAACTCTCAGATTAGGAAGTAGTTGCAGCTACAACCTTAACTACTCCACTTTGTGTGGCTGTATTATAATGCAGTTTCTAGTTGTATAATTGTATTAGAAAAACAGAATTTCATATTTTTCTGATCTTTAGTAACATTTGTAGTAAATATTTCCATTGTCATAATGGCTTAACCTGTCTTTGACATTGTTTTTTCACCTTCTAAGTTATATAATGTAGTAATTTTAATCAGATGCTGTTTATTATACATTTTATTTTAATCCAACCTCACAACCTTCCTTTTGTGCAGTTCAGGAGATAGTACAGATACTGAGAGAGGGAACTAGTTGTAAATTGATTTTTACAATGGCAGCAGATGTTAAGTTACTCTGTTGTAATTAACTTGTAATGCTGTGCATGTATTTAGTTTGTATTTTTCATGGCACTATGAAAATCAGTAAAGAGGAAAACATACAGTAGTAAAGAGGAAAATCAGAAGAAAACACTTGAGGAGAAGCTCCACTCTCCAGCATTTTGGAGTTCTGCTGGTTTGCCAAAGATTTTTAAGTTACTGAGTCACCACTGTGGCTTAGTGAAGGCTGGGGGAAACAGGTCGTGGCCCAGTGCAGGATTAAAGGTCAAATGCTGCTGCACCCAATGCAAAGCCTGCTCATTCAGCCTTTACTTAGGGTGAAGCAGCATTGTATCTTTAACCCTGTCTGTGGCCAGTTCAAGCACAAGCTTGGAGAGGCAGGGAAATAGATTACATCACCTAATAAGTCTCTCTCTCTCTCTTCTCTTTAATTTCCATGATTCTAAAACATGACTGGGTGACCAGCTAGCAAGTGAGAAAAAGTGGGGTGTGGTGCGGAGTAATAGGCACCCGCACATATAAGACAAAGCCCCACAGAGTGGACTGTTCCTATAAAACTGAGACACTGGTTACCCTAATTGGAGGTGGGCTTTCCTCCACAACTCGGGGGAAGCAAATTGAGGCATTGAGGGCCCTCGGCGGAGAACGTCCCCCCCCAGACAAACGGACTGGCTGTCCGCTCGCGCCCTGGGCCAGTCACGCCTGCGGTGAGGGCTCACGGAGAAAACAGTCTCCGCGTGGGCGTGTGATTAGCCAACACGCCGACTGGCACCTGGCAGCCGGGCCGCTCCCGGGGGGACCAGCGCAACACCGCGCCCCACACCCCGCGCTGTGTCCGCTGGAGCAGCGCCAAGGGGCGCCCCGTGCCTCGCACGCCGGAATCCCCGCGAGCCGGCCCGCGCGCCCCTGGCTCGCCCGTGCACCCCGCCCGTGCAGGGCGCCCGCCGTCTCGGGACGCTCCGCGGGGCGGGAAGGGCAGGGGTGTGTCCTCGGCCCCGGAGGCCGTAGGGTCTCTGCCTCTTCCTCCTCCCTCTGCAGCTCTCCCAGGCAGCGGCTCCGGAGCCATGGCCCGGGGAAGTTGGCCTCTCCTCCTGCTCCTCAGCGGGCTGGCCAGCCCGGCCAGCAGCCAAGCGCAGCGCCAGCCGCCGCAGCCGAGAGGTACCGTAGCCTGGGGGGTGGGGGATGGATGAGCCGCCGCCTAGCTCGGAGTGAGCGGCTGGGGGGCAGCGCCGCGCCGCTGGCTTAGGGGGCTCCTGTGCGCGCAGGTCAGCGCCGCTCAGCCCTCCTTTCCCCCGGGAGCGGGGACCCTGGGTGGCACTGCCAAGGGTAGCGCCGGTGGAGCGAGGAGCGACTTGGCGGCGCTGCGTGACGAGCGGCGCGGGGTCCCTCCGTGCCTCCTTTGCGTTTAAGTTGGGAGGCGGCAGCCAGCTGGGCTGCGACCCTGCTGCATCCAGCCCGGTGGCAGGCAGCCGCCTGCGTGCCAGTGTCTCTCCCGCCCTGTGCTGATCCCAGGCGCTTTGGTTCGGATCCCCAGCCCTTTCCAGGCACAGGGGGATTGGGCCGTACAGGCTCTTTTGCGTGCCCACGGAGAACATCACTGATTCCTGACCGGTTGCCCCCCTGTACCCACACATACGCTCCTCCCCACGACAGCCTCTATTTCAGAAACAGCCGAATACCAAGCAGTTCTCTTTAGTCACGTTTCAAAATATAGGTGACAGGGAATAGTCCCGCTTTGCGAGTGGACCATCGCAGACACAGTAATCCCATGCAATATTGCAGGTAAGAGATGCAGGAGTTGTAGGCAGTGTATCTGTAACCCACTGACCCCCTCTTTTTGTCCTAGGACTGCAGAGGTGTTTATGGGCCACACTCTGCCTTGAGAGGTTCCTTAATATGTGCTAACAATTTACCCTAAACGATCTGTTCCGCCTTGTATATCTCTATGACAGAAGAGTACCTTTCTTTGGTCTGAAGAAGAGTTCTGTGTAGGTAGAAAGCTTGTATCTCTCACCAACAGATGTTGGTCTAATCAAAGAAATTACCTCACCCACCTTGTCTCTGGAGTACAGAAGTTGTCACTTGAAGTGTGATATTGTATACCTTCTTTATAGTCACACAGTTTTCTACTGGATTTGGTAGGGATGGACTTAAATATGAGTTCAGCTCTGCTTCTGTCCAGCTGATGCCCCAACTCACATGCATCTACTTCTGTGATTGTAATGGAATACATATGCATGCAGTGTTTTTATGGCATTCTGATTTTAAGCAAGATCATAAGTTGATGGAGTAGTTTCATGATAGTTTAGAAGTCAGGAGGGTGTCATTCAAACTTTGTAATTTTAAAAATGAAATATATCTCTTCAGTGGGTTTATGTCCTTCCCAAGTACCCAAAATGTTGCCTGTAGTAATACTTTGCAGTTATAAAGAGATAATTAATAACTTTAAAATGAAAGGACAATAGTTTTATTGTGCTAAGACTGCATTATTGTTGGTGGGAAATAAGATGTGAAAGAGTAGTGTACAGATATGAAAAATTTAATAAGCCATATAAAAATAAGCTAAACAAAACAACTTTTAAAAGTCTGTTTTCTAGTACAGTGTGCAGAGGTCTTCCAGGGGGTACATCAACTCATCCAGATATTTGCCTAGTTTTACAACAAGCTACATAAGCATTAACAAAGTCAGTACCAAATAAAATTCCATACAGACAAAATGAAAGTAAGCAATTTTTCAGTAATAGGGATACAGTAGTCTGGAAAGGTTGAGAATCACTGTTCTAGAACACACAGTATCACTTTTATGGCCTGTCCTTGCTACCCTAACATTTTTAGCTCTGCTTTAAAAAAAAAAAAAAAAAAAGGGAATTCAGTAAGGGGATACCATGGGTGTGTGATAATAAATCTCTGATTAAAATAGCTAGAATAACAATGAGCTCCTAAATGACCTTGCTGTCACTCTATAACCTGAGAATAACACATAGCTTCAGATTAATCTAGGGGTTTTGGTCCATTCAAGTTTTGGGTAAAGAGATTTGATGCCTACTTTATAAAATTTGATGTATTATCTCAGAAGAAGTATCTCAAGCAGCTGATTCCTTAATGCTAATTTTAACCAAGTGAAGATAGATGACAGTTGACTACACCTCTTCATAGAACTTAAATAGTTGTAGTAAACGGAGGGCAAGAAGTCTCACCCAGCCACATTGACTACATTTGGAAATTGACTCACTGGTAACTACTGAAGAGTAAGTCAGATTTTAAAATAGAGTATTTAAGATACAGCATTACATGCATTTGCCATAATTGTCATTTGCTTTTCCTCTAAGGAATTTTATTCTCAGCCAAAGAAATGCTTGTTTTGTCAGGGTTTCTTTTAATATTTGCTTTTTTTCTCTAACCATCCCTTTATTGATGGGAATGTGCTTTTCTTTAATCATGTCCTGGTTAATCATGTCTTGGCTTTTGACCTCCATGATGAAGAAACTTGCTCATTACTTTCTTCTTAAGAAGGAAATGAGAGTTCTTTAGTTTTCAACTACTTTATTTTGGGCTGATATGCTGTTAGTTTTATGCTCTGGGGGTCCCATTAATTCAAAGAGGAACTCTGGTACTACTTGTAATAAAATGTTAAACTTAGTGTAAATGGGACCTTTTTAGACCTCACTGCTGAATTCCAAGATTGGACTGACAGTTTTCCACTTTATTTATATTGCACCTAATCTCTCTTTAAACTGCGCTACAGCTGCTAGGACTATACAGAGATGGCTCCACTGCTGAAGAATGAAGTCAACTGACTTTTTTTTTAAAGGTCCAAAATCTGGTTTCAGTGACTGATTCCAGTGGCACCAGAACTGTTCTTAAGTTTCCAAGTTTATGTTCAGTGTTTGGTTTTTCAGTTAATCTTTATTTAATGAATAATACTGTATGGTAAAAACTACTATGTGACTTTGGCAGCAGTCTGGGAGACTTTGGGGCAGGGAAAGAAGAAACTATGAAACAAATCTTGAACAACTTGAAAAACTGTACTTAAGACATTACACAGAATTTCCATATTGCCATTTAAAAATGTAAAGTTTAGGAACATCTTGCATTTCAAACATGAACAGTCTGTAATGCTACGTTTTAAATTGCTTGGAGATTTACTGTGGTCAGAAACCTGGAGTTAATCTTATATTTTGTTCTCTGCCACAGATGTTATTTGCTGTTCTGTAAACTGAACAGTAAGTATTTTGTAGAATTCTTCATAAACTGAAAGCATCATATCTGGTTAAGAATAAGCCCTGCTTTATACTACAGAGTGAGGTGGACATAGGTCACTGGAAGCTGCCTTATCTCTGTAATTATTTACACTTAAGCCTGGTCTACAATAGAGTTTTGTCAACAAAAGTTAGCTTTTGTCAACAAAACAGTGGAGGTGTACACACTGAAATGCTCTTCCCACCAACATAACTCTGCTGCTATGCCGACGCAACAAAACCCCCTCAATGAGAGGCAGACGATTTATCTGGATGTAGTGAGGTCGACAGAGTGTCAATCTAGACACTGCATTGCTTACATTGCCTGTTGCTGCCTTTCAGAAGCCATCCCATGATGCTCCACACTGACAATTAAATTGGTGCAATCGCTCCTGGTGAGGACACACGTTGCCAACACAAGAGTGTAGTGTGGATGTGCAAAAGCACTTTAACTACCGTGGTGGCTGTGAGTTGACGTATCTTAAGGCAACATAACTGTATAGTGCGTGCATGCCCCAAATATATTTTATAATGCTATTTCTTATAGGTTTGGGTATTTTATAGTTGAAGCAAAAATTCTTACTCTGGGAATATATTCATTGATGTCAGCTGGTACTATTCGTGGAGTGGAGTGTTCCTGAACATGAGGAATGACATCAGAATCAGACTCTGAATTACCCACAATGCCACATATATGCAATAGGAAGAAATAAATTAAAGAGAAATTTAGGTTAAGTATCGAAAAAAACATCCTCATGTCACTCAGTTAGGAATAGACCAGTGATACTTGGTCTGTGGTTCTAAAGCTGTATGCAATTCTTTTGGGCGGCTTTTCTGGAGTCTGATGGAACCTCTTCTCGCTCATGCCTGGAGTCACTAGAATTCCTTCTCCCTACAGTTAGCGGGAAGGAGGAAAGGTAAGAGATAGCAGGCTTGTCCCCTGCCCCACCTCAGTCCCATCAGAGAGGAGAATGCAAAAGTATAATGTATCAATGGTAGTTGCAAAGAGCCATAAAGTATCCTGTCACATCATTATCATGCTGTTGCTCTGCACTGCTATGCACTAACAGTGATCAAAACAATTATTTGGTCACTATCTGCAACTCCATTTAGTGGCATTTTTGTGACTTTATTTAATCTTTTGTGTGTGTGTGTGTGATTCTACTGACATAATCTTTTTGCCTTCTCTTGTCTGCTGGTGCTCAGGTATTCAAGCTGCTGTCTCTAACCTTTCCTCCTTCCTGACTGCTGACAGTAGTGGGGGAAGACAATCTTCCCTAGTCTCTATACAGATCCAGACTCAGGCTGCCCACTTGTTTTTATTGTTGCTAGGGGTCTGTGTTTGTCTTGTTCTGTTCAGAAAAGTTATTATTCTAGTTATTTGGAATAACTGCCAAACAACCTGTTCATGAGTCCAATACTGCAAGTTCAATCTGTGCAGAACTCCCATGGACACTCTGATACCAATGCAATGGCACAGTATAAGAGCCTAGGTATTAAGATCTGGCCCCAAAAGCAGGGAGATGGATTAATAAGGATACAGATACGTCTGATAATATAAAGATCCCATTACAATTATTAAATCTTCAGAGCATTATGTGGATTTTGCTTCTGAGGCCTGTGGTATTGATCATTTGAGACTAAATACTAAACTAGATCCACTATTGCTCTGACCTAGTAGGGTTATCCTTATATTCTGATATAGGATACTTTCTGGAGGATTTTGTTCTAGCAAAGAACGTTAGAATCTTGTAACAGATCTAATCCTGCTCTGATATGTTTCATGGTATTTAACTCCTTTGCTTCTGTTTCCTGTTGCAACATTACTTGGAAGCATTTGGTTTCAAAATGAAGACTTATTTGTTATGTGAAGAAGTGCTTTAGGTGTTTTTTACTCTATGTACTAGGTATCCATGAGAAACGTATATATTTTCCTCACACTAGCAAATTGAAATTTAAGATAATAAGCACTTCACATCATAGATCTCAGAAATGAGAACTCATTTGGCACAATCATTTGAAAATGATTACTTCTAGGAGGAACAAAATACAGGTTGCTTTGGAAAGTTTCTTCATACCATGTGGAAACTTGGTCCAGCTCCCTCTCAAAGCAGTAGTATATGGATTAGATTTACCTCAGCCAAGGGAAAAAAACAAGGGGGTGGGGGAAGTCTTTTTTTTAACGGTATATAGTCTTTCAATCTCCCAGCTTCCTTCTTGTCTCTTGCCCTGTGGCATGGCTGGATTTGGCAAGCTGTAACTTTCACCCCTTTCCTGGCACTTGATGTCCCTCCCTTACTGTTTCACTGGCTACCAGTGGCCAGAACACCAGTGAAGGAAGATAAAATAAAGCCCCTCACTAGAGTTCAGTTCAAGCTCCTTTCCTCAGGTCTGGCTTCATTAACAGAGTTCAGAACAACTCAACATAATTGATAACCACAGAAGCTGTTTCAGTACAGGACCCCCCCACCAAACCTCTGCCCCACCACCTCAATAGTCATCATTGTAGTAGCTTTTATAACCCTACCCATATGCTAGTCAGCGAACTTGCATTCTACATGTAACTCCTTTAACACCTTGATACCTTGTTACACTCCTTTTCATACTCCTGTACCAATGAGCCCCAGGCCATAAGAGGTAGTGATGCTGTGTGAGCCTGATGAGAAACAAGCTAGTTTACTTCTGCCACATAATTGAAATTGTTGCATATTATTGTTATGCTTAGTGCAGAAAGCAAGCTTGAGGCCGAATCTTGTGGGATATACAGTGGTGCTCTTTATTAGAGGAATTCCAGCAATCTCCTCCAAGCACTACTTGCTTGTGCATTGGAATAACTTCCACCAGAACTAGGGTTCTAGATTATAGTTTGGTGGCCTTAAAAGGAACATATCATAACTGCTTCCCTCTGGCTGCTCAGAATGGTTGATTAAGGTTACATGCCTCCTTCCCTTGAGGGAGGCTGCTTCATCCACAGGGAATATAGGGGAAGGGGGAAAGAGTAGCACAAAAAGTGGAAAGACTGCGGGAGAAGCCCACTATTGGCAATGAAGCAAAGGAGATTCCTGGGTCAACTACCTCTGCTGTACCACCAGCTATAGGAAATCCACCTCTGGCTACAAAGAGATGGGTCTGTGTCTCCTGAAGAGCTGCAAGAGCTGCCAGTTGTCCTCAGTCTGCTTGTCGTCTTCCACTGCCTGGCCATGCAAAGTGCATTTCCAAAGTCAGGGGAAGCTGCTGTCATCTGGTCTTTTGTCTGCAGTGGAAAGGTCTAGCTATAGATATCCTCCTTGCAGCATAACTTGGTGCCTCAGCTTAATTTTCCCTCCTGGCCATAGCATAGGTAGAGGGTTTCAGAGTTACCGGGAATGAAACAGATCCAAAAGATGCACAAGAGTGTTTGTATTTTTTTTAAATATTTTTTTGCCACGTGACCTGGTCTGTGTATCCTAGGCTATGTAAATGTGCATTAGTATGGGCTTTACTTTAATCCTCCTTGTTTTATGTCCACAAGCCAATAGGACAAAAGATGACTGTCATGATGCTTCTGAAGAAAATTTGAATACATTAAATTTTGAAAGCTCAAATTTTTGGGCTAGAAATAGGTTTTGCCCATCAGTCTACTAAAATTTTTGTCCCTCAAAACTTAAAAGAAATTGATGTTTTTGAGGATACAAGTAGCACGCAAAACAAATCCAGTGAGAATTTTCATATTTTTCATCAGTTTTGTTCTTTCTATTCATAAATCATGTTCTTAAGGCAACTGTATATCTTTGTCTTTACTACATATTGAACACTGGGAGATTAACACATTTTAAACTTCTGAAAGCGGTTGATAACTCCCTGAATAGATTGGTTTCTTTGAGGTTGTTGATAACCAGAATCAATAGTTTTTTAGTGTATAGAACTTCAGGAGTTTTTTAGTGTAACTTTTCCCCTTTATATCCTTCAGGCTCAGCAGCTCCTAGTCATCCAGTTAAGAGAAAACAAAAGACACTTGACTTCCCATTAACCTCTGAGGCTAGGACAAGAAGCAACAGACTAAAATTGCAGCAAGAGAGATTTAGATTGTACATTAGGAAAAACTTCCTAACTGTCAGGGTAGTGAAGCACTGGAACAAATGGCCTAGGGAGGTTGTGGAATCTGTCTCTGGAGATTTTTAAGAACAGGTGAGACAAACACCTGTCAGAAATGGTCTAGAATGGTAATACGTAGTCCTATATTGAAGGCAAGGGACTGGACTAGATGACCTCTTGAGATCCCTTCCAGTTCTACAGTTCTATGATTCAATTCTATGATTCTCCTTCCTGGGATTTACATTGGGGTTTTAGACAATTTGTCCCTTTTGGTTAATAAGTGTCCAATTACAACCTCTACCACTTGCTTTTAATTAATTGAGAATGAAGGAAGGAACTCCACCCCCACAAATGCTTTCACTCCAATCTGGCTCCTTGGACTGACAGTTCTTGGAGAAGATCAAAATTCTGAATAGAGGAGGCAGGATTTGCTCCTAGGTTCCAAATGCAATTTTATGGGTTTCCTTCTTGTTTGCTAGATCACCAGACCCTATCTATTCCTAGGGTGATAATGCTACTGAGCCTCAAATATATGTATATATTTGTTTTTCTCCATTTCCTCCACCTTACGTTAGTCTTTTTAGACTGTAAGCTCTTTGCAGCAGAGGCTTTCTTTATGAGTGTGAATCATGCCAAGCATATTTCTGATAATGCCTACATACTATTAATAATAATTGAGGCTGCTGTCAAGGCTGAAAAAAACACTCTTCCATTCTGGTTGTAAAAATAAACAGACAGAACTGACAGTCTTGATACTGACTGTATCCCTGTCTTTGAGGCAGCAATGGAACTCCTTTGCTGGCTGCTAACAAACTAGTTCATAGTAGGCATCCTGCTAGGGACTGCACAGCACTGCCCCTCTGAACCAACTGCTGTAGCCAACCACCGATGCATAGTTCCTGCTTCACTGACACGCCAAGCTGGCTGCAGGATCTGCAGCTGTGTATGCTTCTGAACCATGCCACGGGCACACCTGTACATGCTCGTGCTCCAAACCCCTCATTTCCTCGCCCTTGTGTCCCACTCTGATACCCAGTGGTGGGAGCTTTTATTGCCCATTGAAGGTAAGGAACCCTGGTTGGCCATTCTGTATTCCAGCTTGGTTTCACAGCCTGCCAGGGATATTAGCTTGCAGCTCCTACATGGAGCCATCAGCATGGGCATGTACCTGGCGTGGTTCACCCCTCATTCTGGTTCCTCCAGAACCTCCTCCTAAGGTTCTGGCTGCACTTCTCCCCACACATTCTGATCTGTGCACATCCTGTCGATGGCCCCACAAAGTCACGGGACCTCCTTCTTTCTATCTTGGCCAAGGTTGCCATCTACAACACCAGTGAGAGGATGTTGGCTGAGGAGGTGCTCTGCAACTGTGTGGTCTATTTCCATTCCTCTGTCTGATCATGTATCTGGGCAGAGTTCCTCTGGGCTGCATCCACTGGCTCTTTAGCTACTTTTGAGGAACAGTGAGCACTGTCCAGGGTTCTCTGCTTGGTGTCCCCTTCAGGTTCCCTCTGTTTAGCCCTCTGACCTCCACACCTGTTCCTCTTTTCTCATTTGTTGTCCCCTGACATTAGTTGAATCCCGGGCCCAGTAGTTCCTCCCCTTGGGCTGGGTGAAGGGCTTTTAGCTGTGTGTGGGCTTGCGCCCACCCACATCCTGGAACCCATATAGTCCTTCACTGATGGCAGGTTGGATGCCCTTTTCAATCCAGAAGAGCAGATAGTAATAGAGATACTCAAGAAAAGTTTGAGAACTCTGAGAATGTTGTTGTGCTGTGTGTGAGGTAAAGAGTGTGACTTTGGCGATCTTGAACATTATAATTGCTATTGCACCAGTTTTCTTCCTCACGCCTTTTACTGACAGGATTTCCAAGAAATGTAATTTAAATTAATGAGTTTTGTTTTGTCAACTAATAAGATTACATCTCAGGATTAATATATAAAAATCTGTTATCGTAATCAGTTATTTTAGTATAGATTACTCATCAGCCTCACCAATAAGAGTTTGACAAGGATTGAATTTACTGCCAGATTCCTTCAGCAGAAAATCTGACTCAGCCTAATGTCATTACAAGGTTTGCAACAGCTGTAGCAGCGATATGCCAATGAATCCTTGTGAAACATTATGAATAATAAATATACTTTCACAGCATCCTATCCAAATACTACTAGTACACCTTGTCCTACTCCTAACTGACAAGAGTATGTGCATGTATTTGGTTGCCTTTAATTTATGGGTTTGAGTCATAGTTAGGGTGACCAGATAGCAAGTATGGAAGAATTGGGATGGGGTGGGGAGGTAATAGGCACCTATATAAGACAAAACCCTGAATATTGGGACTGTTCCTATAAAATAAGGACATCTGGTCACCCTAGTCATATCATGTTAAAAATTTTAATAAAATTGAGGTTTGACTTCCTGCCCATAACTTATAAGATCCAGTCATTCTCCACCGCTTCAGCAGTAGGCACAGTTTCTTTGGTGGCAGTGAAAAGTGGAGCTGCCAGAGCAGTTTTCCCACACTGTGGTAAAAAAAAAAAAGTGGTAAAAAGAATCATCACTATTGGAAAGGAGAGAGAGAGAGAAGCAGGAAGAAGTCATCTGAGGGAATCAGGGAGTGACAGGTTGAGAAGGAAATTTGAAGGACCTCTCCTGGGGAAATTTGGGGATAAGGAATAGGAATTTGAATGATCTGAGGGCAGGGATCCATGTATAATAGAAAATTAAACTGGAAATGTGCCTTGGTCTACAGATGAAAAGCATCTTCTTATAAGCAGGCTTGGAAAGATTCGATTTTATCAGTAAATGTTAGTAGACTTTGATTTCACCATACACACACAGACAAATAAAAATATATTTCCATGGATGATGATAAAAATTTGCAAATAGACAAAGTAAGAAAAATGTTGTTTGAAAACTTATTAGTCAAAATCCAATAATTTGGACTTCTGAATTAGATGTGTTACAAATGGATTAGTGAATGAGGAGTAAAAATTACTAAAGGATATTCACTTCATGTGGCGTTGACCATTTATGTGTTAATGGTTATAAAGCTTTAACTTTTTAAATCCTACCCATCTGCTATCATAAATTGTCTGACCCCTCATTTCCTGCAACTGTGAAAATTTAAATCTAGCATTTTAAAAAAATGCTTAAATAAACATTGATATCTAATGAAATTATAAATAAGTTCCACCAAGCCTAATTAAGATCTAGATATTTATTACTATTTTAATAAATGTTTGAATTGCAGGACTATACATTGAATCAGGAACACTGAATAATTCAATCATAAAAGAGATCTTGAATGGTCTGTGTAGTCATCAGAATCCAGGAATTCTATTTTATTTTTTTCCATTCAATATAGGTTCTTGTACTGTGCTCATCACTGTAGTATCCAGAATCCAAATCCCCCCATGACCCAAAATTTGCATGTATATTTGCTTTTACATGGAGCTAGTTCTTTGCTCTGCTCCTAGGGTTATGTCTTCACTGCGGCATTTACTTGAGTGTTGCCCCAGCTGCCTTCTGATTCACACACACAATCCTCTCACCAGACTTTGGTGGTGCTTTAAACTTGGCTAGCTAGCACAACTGGGGCTATAGGCTAACTTTGGGTCCTGCTTACATTCAGGCTGGTATTTTGCCCACTTTGCAGCAAGCTTGCAGGGTAAATCACTTGCGTGGTGTTAATCCTCCAGTGCCTTCCCACAATTCCTCTTGTGTGCCCTAAAGGACAGGCGCTCACAATTTAAGTAAATTGTGGAAGAACTGGACACAGTATTCCAGTAGTGGTCACATCAGTGCCAAATACAGAGGTAGAGTAACCTCTACTCCTATTTGAGATTCCCCTCTTTATGCATCCCTGGATCTCATTAGTTCTTTTGGCCAGAGCATCACACTGGGAGTTCATGTTCAGCTGATTATCCATCATGACCCCCAAATCTTTTTCAGTCACTGTTTCCCAGGTTGGAGTTTCCCATCTCTTAAGTATGGACTACGTGCTTTGTTCCTAGATGTATACATTTTATATTTAGCTACATTGAACACCCAGTGTTTGCTTTCACCCAGTTTACTAAGCAATCTAGTTAGCTCTGAATTGGATACCTAGTTTCTTCATTTTTTGCCACTTCCTCAATTTTTGTTATCTTTTTTCAGCAATTTTGTTTTCTTCCAAGTCATCAGTTTAACATTTTTATCACATAGGGCCAAGAATCTATCCATGCAGGATCCCACCCCCCCACCTCCGAAAAACACCCGTTTGATGATTGCTCACTATTTAAAGTTGCATTTTGAGATCCATTTGTGTGGCATATTAATTTTATATCATCCTAGTTTTAATTCAAATTATTGTGCGATACCAACTCCAACACCTGTATTACATCAACACTGTTATCTACCAAACAAATAATCTAATTAAAAATCAGCTGGACAGCATCTATTTTTCATAAACCTATGTTGATTAGCATTAATTATATTAATCAATTCCTGTATCAGCGATTTGATTCTTTCCTAGGATCGATGTTAGGCTGACGACCCTTTAATTACCTGGGTCATCCCACTTACTCTTCATAGAAATTGGCAAAACATCAGCTTTCTTCCACTCTTCCGGAACTTTCCCAGTGCTTCAAGACTTATTGAAAATCAAGATGGTCCAACATGCTCCTGAGCCAGCTCTTGTAAAACTCTTGGACTCAAGTTATTTGGATCCACTGTTTTAAAAATGTCTAATTTTTGTAGCTTCTATTTAACATACAACAGAGATACTAGTGGAACGGAAAGAATGTTGTCATCATATGATGAGAGGATCATTTATTTTTCCCCATACAGAACAAATATTTATTGAACAGATTTGCCTCTTCTGCATTATTATTGATAATTCTACTATTTCCATGTAGTAATGGACCATACCATTGCTAGGATTCTTTTTATTCCTTGTATACTTTCAAAACTTTTGTTATCCTTAACTCTGCTGGCCATAGAGTTTGCCTTGTGTCCCTTGGCTTACCTTATCAATTTTCTACAATTCTTGACTTCTGATTGATTAATTACTATACACTTCCTCCGTCTTTCATTTTGTTATATATATTATATAGCTGCCTTAACTTTCCCTCTAAATCAGGTTGTTGTTTGTGTTTTTAAAAACCAGTATGGCTTTTTTTCCTTAGGATTTTCCTGTGGCATTATGGCATATTAAGGTGTTCTTAAATGAGTCTCAATTATATTAACACTTTTCTAACAAAATTCTTCCTCACAGCTGATTTGTCTCATAATTGTTCTCAGCTTTGTGAAATTGGCCCTATGAAAGCACCAAGTATATTTATTAGTGATCTGGAGTTTATTCAGCTTGCACACTATAAGTGTGATCAAGTCATGATCTCTTGTACCCAAATTACCATTAATTTTTAGTTCTGTGATTGGTTCATCCTTATGTGCTAGGACAAGGAATTCCCCTGGGTCAGCTACAACACTTTTATTTTAAGAAATTAGATAATGTTGAGAAATACTAAGGATGTTTTTAGTATTGGCAGCATGAGAGTTTAAGTATTTGTCACTCAAAGTGAAGTCCCCCGATAATCAAATAGTTTTCTCCCCCCCTACACATTATAGATAGGTGTGTAAGGAGGTAGTCATCCTAGTATGGCTTGGCGGTCTGTAGCAGATACCCAACTAATATCCACAACAAATAGACTAAAGAGACCCAGGTTCAATCCTCTGCTTTGCCAAATACTTCCTGTGTGGAATGGGATGGAAATGAGTTTTAAATGTAGGTTATCTTAAAAATTCTGCTAGATTCCTGCATCTTGCATCTGTACCTTGAGGAGCTTAAATACCTTTGAAAATCTGGTCTTTGGTTGCGATTTACCTCAGTTCCCATTTGTAAAATTGAGGGTTTTATAGCAGTTCACCATCTCACAGGGGTACTGAGAGTAAATCAGCATGACTGACTAATTTTGGTTCTCTGACTGAACTGAGAAATTAGGGAAAGAAAATAATTTTGGGTGGACCTAAAATGAAAACATTTTGACAAATCAATAGTTTGGCTTTTGTTTTTGGGTGCTCAACCCAAAATGAAGTGGTTTTTCTTTTTGAGCTTTTTAATTTTTTTTTTAAATAAAATTGAAAGTGAAATTGAAAATATTTTTTTGTAATAAAAAAATCAAAAATTAGTTTCTATAATGTTGAAATGACATGTTTTGCAGTTCCTCAGAATTTGTTGTATCCAGATGAAACAATCCAGCAAACTTGATACAAATTTGCGAAATATTTCAGTCAACCTGAAAATGCATTTTTTGACACAATTATTTGGCCAAAATTTTTTGTCTGGCTCTACCTCAGTGGAGATATATATATTGAAGATTGAGGCACTCATATTCTATTCTAATGGGGCAGGAAGTAAGTACTAAGACAGATCTTTTTTTTCGTTATTGAGGACTGGCCTAAACTAGAAAGTTAGGTTGACATAGCTATGCTGATCAGGGGAGTGAAACTCATACACCTCAGACACATGGTTAAGTCAACCTAAGTCCAAGTATAAACCGAGTTAGGTCAGTGGAAGAATTCTATTTACCTTGTTACCGCCTCTTGGAGAGATGGATTTGCTGAAGTAACAGAAGAACCTCTTGAGTTGCTGTAGTATGTTTCTGCACTACAGCAGCATAGATACAGTGGTGAATCTGTGCTGCTGTAGCATTTCTAATGTAGGTGTATCCTAACACCATCTCTCCCTTGGTCACTACTCTCACAACCTTCCATTACTTCCCTATCATTGCTATCTTCCTTCAATTGCACTGCAAATAAACACTGCAATCCATGTGTGGTATTTTAAATATATTTTCCAGTTTTCCTTAGATCACACATTAAAATTCACACAATTGGCACTTGGGAAAGCACAGAGCATGTTGCTTAGTGAGGCACTTCCCTACTACTATATTAGTAGTTCTAGTGGAGCTCAGACAACATTAGCACCGTGGTCATCTGTGTTAGCTGCTGAATGGTCTGTATCCTGTTGCAAAGCAATATGCTATGGCATCCCCAATACTGGCTGCATGTATACATAGCATCTTATACATACGGATGTAAGGAAACGCATCACATAATAACCTACTTGTGACCTTCCCCTGTTCTGTTAGCATCTCTGGTAGATGCGAAACTACTGCTAGAAATTTGTTCTTGAATACGTTTCATATGTGGAAAAATAAATGCATCACAATATTTTCTTATGACTTGATATATGTATGCAAAAATACTTGTTACAGCAGCATCTATTATTCAGGTTAAGATTTTGTCATGATTATTTTCAGTAAAAGCCAGGGACAGGTCACGGTCAATAAACCAAAATTCAGGGAAGCCCATGGCCTGTCATTGACGTTTACTAAAAATAACTGACAAAATGGGGCTGATTGGAGGGTTGAGAGCTTGAGCTCTGCTGGGTGCAGGGAAGGGTCCAGCACCCACCGCTGCTGTGGCTGACAGCTCCAGGGCCCCCAGCTGCCTGCCAGGGCTTAGACCTGCGGGGTCACAGCTGGGAGATCCAGGGGGCCCCCTATGACATCTGAAGCAGAAAATGTCATGGAGGTCTCTGGAAGTCACGGAATCCATGACTTTTGTCACCTCTGTGGCATAATCTCATCCTTGTCTATTATACCTGTATTTTCTAAAACTCCTATGCTAATGGGTTGGTTGTACAGGAGAATGGAATTCCTCTGGGACGAGATGGTGCCATGGAACAATTTGGAAACCTTACTTTTTAAACAAATGCATTGTAATATGAATTAAACCATTTTGGGTTTGGTTTAAAAAAAAATTAGGCATGCAATACTTGGGTTTATGCTGTGTGCGATTCCCAAGACTGTATATGTAAATGACCAATGCTAGTGATTGTGTGCCTGAAGTCCTTGCAATAGCACATGTGAATTTGGGGTGCAATTTTCCATGTATTTTGTAACTGACAGAGCAGCACTAGAGGTGAATTTTGCTTCGCAAACCAGGCGGTGAAGTAGTTACAATTACTTGTTTTTTGCTTTATGCCATTTTCAGGTTTTAGGATGATCTCCAGCCTCTAGAACAATTGTTTAAAAAGTATTACTCTCAAAAATGTTAAAAGTACCAGATATAATATGTGGCATAAACAGACTAAACCATTCATTGATAAGCAGAACAGAGTTGTTTTCTGTTAGTGATATAATACAATATAACTGATCTGTGGTTCCACTACTTTACTACCCCTTTCTCAATAGGTATTGTAATTGAAAATGCATGTTTAATTGGCAGGGAATTTTCAAAATATCTAAAGCATGGATGATTTCTCCTTTTGAGAAAGTTGAGCTTTCTGCAGCTTGGCAGAAATCCTTCTGAATTAGTACCATTATATTAGGCTTGTATGTTGTGTGGGTTTTGGATCTGCTTAAATGTGCTTCTCCCTCCCAGTCGTTTCTGTTTGGATGTACAGTAAATATGGCAAATATTTGCTACATTTAGAGTGGGTGGGTAGCTTTTACATGCATACCCTATCATTATTGATTATGCATGCAGCTACAGTTTTTCCACTCCCACAGCTGTAGCTTCAATGCAGAGTGAGACATTGCTTTTCCAGCAAAGCACATGAACATTTTGTGCTACCTTCGTAACTTGGCAAACAGAGGGGAAAAGCTCACTCAACTTGCTTGCCTTGTTGTAAGCTATGGAGTCATTTAAAAACTGTGTAGCGTCTTTGGAATTCATGGATTAATTGATATATTTTTGTGTTTGTGGTTTGTTTGTTTTTTTAAGCAATAATCAAGGCCCAGGGCATTTTCTGGGGGATTATGGCTGTCCAGGCAACAAAGCGAGGCTGAAGCCATTATATCCAATTATTTATGAATTTCTCTGGGAAATGCCTGGGGCTATGTTCAGTATTGCTACCAGATCATCAAGTTCTCTCTTCACCACCACTACGATATCTCTTTATACCATGTAACTTAAAGTGTTTTGTACAATTAGTGGATGCACCTGTCCTTTGTCTGACTGATAAGGTTTAGTGCAGACAAACAGATGGTGTAAGCTCTTCAGAACAGGGACCATTTCTACATCTGTTTATACAGCACCACCCCCAATGGGACCCATATCCTATTTGGGGCCTTTGAGCATTACAATAATATACATATTTAATAATTTGTCTGATCAGAGATGATTATGGATTTCTTACTGCAATTGCCTCATTGTTCCTGTCTGTTTGTTGCATCCATCTGTTGTCTCTAGTTCCATGGGACTCATTTAAGACGAGTCATGGTAGTAAAGTTCAGCATGTGCCTAACAGTTTGTAAGATTAGGGCCTTCGATTGTCTTTTTGAGATATGGTTGTACTGTGCCTTGTACTCTGGGTACCTGTCCTCTACTTGCTATCAGAACAACAATAATATTATTTTTAAAAGAGGGAAAATATCCTTTCAAAAGTTGTTCGTGGCTTTTCTCTTTAATCCCAATAACATTATTTGGTTGATTTATACAGCCTGTCACTGCTTATTCCTGGAAGTGTTATTGTGGGGACGGGCAGTGTTGTCTGTTGTCTATCTGTGGGGAAAGAACTGGAGGAAAACCATTACCCTTGCATTGTTCCCAGTAGTATGTGTCTGGAATGAAGATCAAAAAGAGTTAGAGATTATCTGAACTATAAAGACTAACAAACCAAGCTGTGTGGGGCATTTTTCTTGCTACTTTAGGTTTGTAATAAATAATTACAAATGGAATTGAATGTTGAGACAGTTCAAGCAATCTGACTGGATAATAGAGGCCGTTAATTCTCTAGAAATGCCCTGTACAGCGCGTAGCAAATTAAAGTGATTCACTTATGTACAACAAAGCCCACTCATAGCCTTTCCTTTTTTTAAGCTTACAATAGCAATAGCTACCTCCGTGCAGAGCTATTTATTGAGAATTAATGATGACCTACTCTGGTTAATGGCCCAAGACACAGCCAAGGGCCATCTACTTTCCCAGCTGGTCATTAATCCCCAGGAAATGCTCCATACCTTGGCTATAATTGCTTAATTATATTCTAACAGTCCTAGAAGTAGGAAGTTTCATTTTCGTACTATCAAGCTGTATTTATTCTGAATACTGGGCATGTTTTTCTTGTGCATCACTCAAAAGAATCAAAACCCTTCAATTTAATAAGCTGTTGGCTTGTGTAAATGATCAGAGTAAATCAGGAGACTTATGAAATGAGTTCAAACATCTTCTGGAGGGTAATTGTCACTGTCTGTGTGGGTTGTGGAATTGCTCTCTCATTCTAAGGACACGATATGCATTGGCCTTGATTCTGGTCAAGTTGCTGAAGCATCATCCAGTGATGTATAGCATGAGATCACAAGTATGAAATTTAGAACAGATTTTAAGATGAGGCTGTAATTGGCTATAAAGTGATGGCCGAACAGCAAGACATCTCAGACGATTTAACTAATCTACTCACAATCAGGTGAAATCAATAAATTGAGGTGTAAATTTAAGAAAAATGAAGCTCCCTTTTTTAAGTAAGAGAATACCTTATCCTTTTTCTAAAATCCTGTAGTGTGTTGCATGTCAGTCATACTTTTTCTGCCTCCTTGTTGTATCTGCGGAGACTGCAACTATTGCAGGTCAAAATGGGTAGGTAATAATCTGAGTTGTGCAAAATGATTTAATCTTTACTAGAGACATCAGGAGAATTTTGGTAGTATTTTAAATGTGTAAATTATCTTTTTAAAAAGGATTTCTTATTAGATTTGTCATCCCAATAATCAGGAATGCATTTTATACAGTGTCAACTAATGTTGATTGCTTCAGGAGGAAATCTTTGCTGATATTGGGTCTCCTCTCTTATTCTTTCTCTTTAAGTATAGTTTCTGGTATGTAATGCAATGTTGCACCTCATGTGGGATAGTTCAGGTAAGTGTAGGGGAAAAAATTGGGGTAGTGAGCAATGATATTAATATGTATATTTAATTGATGACTGTGCTTGGCACTGCGGAGGACAGTCAGTTCTTACCACAAGGAGCTCAGTTTAAGGGCTTGTCTATACAAAACACTTAATTTGCAGCTAGAAGGGGTGTAAATCTACTCCACGCTAGCCTGCCCCACACTGTGCCCTAGAAGTTCCATAGCGTACTTTGATCTACTGTGCTTTGAAACAGAAGTAGATTAAAGAGCAATAGGGAACTTTTAGATGATGGCAGCAGAGTCCACATGGACAATTAGAATGCAGCAGGCTTGTGTGGGGTAGAGACAGACACAGAGGGACTGATGCTCACTCCAATAAAGTTGTAAAATATAGGAACTGGCCTGGGCTTAGTTTGAAGTGGATAAATTTGTGGATGCAGGTTACGGTTAGAGTGGGTTCATGATAGGGTTAAGGTGTGTTGTCATTTGATGGGTTCAGGATGGAATAGGTGTTGGGTCTGGATTTTACATTTGGGCTAACTTTTACATTTTGGCAAACTTACAGGCTAAGACGAGTGTAAGGGCTGTGGGCAGTTCAAGGGTTTTGACTAGGAATAGGCTTGTCTGGGATTGGGTGAAATTTTGAAATGATTGCTGGAGCTGAATGAGGGTAAGCATTGGAAGTTGTTCACTGTCCAGCAGTAGGGTTTGCATTGGGGCTGCCCATAGAGCTGAGTGAATAAATGACTCTTGGTTTTCTGGCAGGTCATGAAAATAGAATTTAAAAAAAAATCTTGTTTGGGTTGGCTATAGGCCACTCTTGTTCATATGCAGCACTCCTAATGATATCTATAGTAATTTTTGTGCAGAAATACAGGGTGGAAATGGGGCCCCTAGCAGTTTATAGATCTTGGCCCATATCCAGCAAATGGGTGTGTGTATCGACCCCATGCTCAACTGGAAGTCCTTTTGGGCTCTGCTCAGGCACACTGCTGTCCCTGCATGCAATGAACTGCAGAATAGAGGCCTTAAATTCTTATGAGAATGACTGAGTTTATTACCATGATGCTGTGTCTGTGTTAAGAGATATGGGAGCTGTGGTCATATACTGAGAAAATAAATTTCTAACTTATTACTGTATGAATTGTTACTAATGACTCATTTGAACAAAATTTTTTGTTTCCGAGTGGATCACAGTACAACAGAATAATAGACAATTGCATTGCTTGAGCTTGTGTTTTGAAAATGCAAATAAATTGTGAAATCACACATTTGCATGCCAATACACTTCCCAGAGCAGAGCTGTTAGCACAGCCTGCCTTTTCAAATACATATAACATTTTTCTGGTAGTGAAGAGGAACTCAGTAATTCCTCATCATAGCTGTCTACTAATAGTGTCCATAAGGCATCCAGTGAAAAGCAGGTATTAAAAAGGAGAAATTCACTTAATTTATGGTTGTTAATCTGGAATTTTTACTCTGTACTTCTCCTAATATAACATACAAGTAAATATTTCAGGCACATTTTATCCACACATCCAGGGTGAATCCTGGCTTCATTGAAGTCAGTGGCAAAATCCTATTGACTTCAGCTGAGCCAGGATTTCTCCCAGTCTCTATGAACTCAGCCATATAATCTAGAACACTAATTCTGTGTTATCCCAGTTATCCATTGGATATATGTGAATAGCTATAGTTTTATCTACAACTATCCAATGGACTAGAAAATTCCAACTGGGATGGTCCTGTAGCCATCAGCAAGAACAACTTAACCTGGAGGATCAGCTGTAGTTGAAGGCTATAAAAGAGGATTTAAAGTAATTTCCTATGGAAGTGACAGTTTTCTTTCTCCAGATTGTACTGGCACTGTAAATATTAGTTAGTGATATGAAAAGGACAAATAAAATAATATACTTCTAAGAAATACCCTTGGTAGGGAAATAGCATATGTGGGGAGTGCTTTAAAGAAGACTTATATCAGGTTCAATAGCAATCAGTTTCCAGGAATTAAACCACTTTTTCTCTCTGAGCTGAAATCTGTTCTTAACATATTAGCTGGGCCTAATGAACATCTGGCTCCAAAGCTCTGAGGAACAAGAATATTGATCAGCATGTCCTCAGACAGTACTACTGGCATCCCACTGATATTGTTTCAAGGACATAATTCATATAAGTTTCATTTAAAATGCAACAAGCAACAACTTGAAATATGTACTCTGTTGCTGTTTTTATACAATGTTTCCCCTCATTCCCTTGATAGACATTTGTAATTTCCACTAATGCAGTAAAACCTTGACAAAAGACCATTTTTATTTGCCAAATTCTTCTCTTCAGAGACAACCTGTGATGTGTTTAGGACACCAACTATAAGACACCGCGTAACACCACTACCTCAGCAAGAGTGAGTTTTGTGGCGGTCAGACCATGTGTCGGATCCCTGATCCCTGTTGCACCAGTCTATCTGCTTCATCAGCCAACTCCTTGTGACTCTGCCAGTCTAAACCTTGCCTTTTAGGTAACATGTAACACTCAGTTCCTGAGTTCCACAGACTTCTCCCTCTCACTGGACACTCACAGAGATCAAGCTCGCTTCCTTCAAAGAGACTGAGCACACACCAGCTTGCTTAGTTGAGGACTCTCACATACTTCAATATAAGAGCAATGAGGTGTTTGACAGTAAAACTGAAAAGAAGTTTTAACAAAGAAAATTATTTTAAGTGATACTAAGCAAGAGAAAAAGACAGGTGTGGTTACAAAGACAACAATTACAACTCCCCGCATGCTTTTTAGTGATGAAAATTTAACTAGCAAACTACAATATTTGCCTGAGCAGTTTTCTTACTGACAGTATCCTTAGCCCCCCAGGCTAGAGGATCCAACTTTCACAAGCTCAGATGGTGCTGTACTTTGTCTGCTAGGTGATGTCTTTGCTTCCCTTATTATCTGAAGTCCATTGTCTGTGCCTCAAGAACCAGGAAGGCTTCCTGGAGTGTAGATTCTTTCTCCTGGTGTGATTGCTAAACTGTCTCCTTTGCTGTTTGTTAGCTTTATGGCTTTGCTTACTTTTATATGCAAATGTACTTTCATTGTCCTCTGCCTGTAATCAAGCCACATTCAAGGGGAATCCACATTCCTTAGGGCAGGCTGGGTTTATGCACTGCCACCTAAGCACATTTTAAGGACATACATCTGTGCAGGAAATATAACTCTTTATATGCAACCTGTACATACATCACATGATTTTTGGAACCAGTGTGTCATCAGTTTACGTATGATACATTACATTACACCTTTTAAGATGCATATTAAGAAAACAATGTATTGCAGGTAATGAGTCTCAGGCCTGATAGGAGTTACAGTATGGTGGATCCTTGCTGTGCCAGTTGGTATTCAGTGGAATATGTATAGAGAGAGAAATATTTATCTCTGGGCCAAATCCTACCTGCTTTTACTCTGTCCTTTCTCAGACATATCTTTTATTAATGATCAATAGAAGTTCTCTATAACCGGAACGTAATTCATACATTACAGTGTGCTGTGGACAAAACTGGGGAATGTTTTATTCTACCACTGTATAAACTGAGTTTCACTCTACTGAAGTTAAATAAATTGGATGCAGATAACATTTGGAATAACCAATATTAGTAGCTTTGCATTATTAAAAAGGTGTCTAAATTTGTTTTCCACAAATTTCTATTTTAGGGAAATGTCAGAGGGTTTTTATAAATTTTTGTGGGGGATGGGGGAAAGAGGGAATTTAGGCTGAAGGAAATTGTGTGTGACAGTTTCATTGTATTTTTATTTTTAACTGAGTTTATTAAAACTCAACGTGAGACAGAGCACATTTCCCAGTCTTAACAGCAACCACTTGTTTTCTTTATTTATCCCATTATTGCATCTTCCAACTTTATTCTTCATGCAGTTTCCATGCATAACTTCCATGAATGGAAATTACTTGTATGCATCAAGAATAGATGCATTCTTGGAGAGTAAACTCAATTATTCTTTCAAAGTTCAGGGATGAGACAGTGATTGTGCTATTTGGGTAAGTACATAGCATTTCCAAAAGGTTAAATATGTAATGTGATATTGAATGAATTTGCAATAAAACCTCCATGAACATTAGTAGTAGATGCATGGTTTATACCCACATATTGACCCCAATCCATGAGCTACACTTGGCCCAAGATCTGAGGAGGTGTTAGAGGAGGATATATACCACCCTTCCCCAATTATCTAGGCTAGCCTGGAGATGGTTCAGTCCTGAGGCTGTTCTAATGATTAGGTGGCCACTACATCAGCCAATCATTTCTGGTCACAAGCAACTTTGGCCATTGCCCCGTACCTTCCTGACATATACCTAATATCCCTATATGGTGGGGTCCAGGAGTGGATGACGTAAAGCTGGCTAGCTGGTGTGAAGACCACATAAATATTGTTTAGCTGTTCAGTTAGGGCCACTTCACAGTACCTTTGAGCTGTTTTGGTAGCGCAGAGGGGCTGTAGCGTGGGCCAGGTTTTTATTTATTCTGTTGAATATTTTAATGTCTTTGCCACTCTAACATGGTCATGTTCTTTTGGCCCAGGGATTCTAGCTAGGTCAGCTACATTATCTATTTAGAACATTGTTTTAATTTCTCCCCCAGTGGCCCAAACTGTCCCTTTTGGTTATGGGAGAAGAGGGGATTTAACACAGATTTTCTCATTGGCTATGCAGAAAGCATGAGTACTGTTTCTGTGGCATTGTACTCCTTCTTGAGACTCCACAAAACCTGTAATTGGAGTTGTACTTTCTAGGATTTGGAGTACAAGGTTGGGGGAGAAAGGGGAAGAGAAGAAGAATGAGCAGCTTTCCAGAACACATGCATGCTTTTCAGCTCATGTTTTCTCCATGCTGAAGTGTAGGAGGGAATTAATCTTGTTGGAAGCAGCATTATCTCCTGAGGAATTCTTTTCCTGGCTGCTACAGAACCAGCTTAAGTGGATAATGAAAGCGCTGCTGCTACTGGAACTGTGCTGCTTTGGGGAAGAGGAAATAGGGGTACCCTTTCCACATTTTTTTTTTTGCAAAGGAAAGGGCAATCTTATCCAGATTCTACTTTTTAAAATGTCATGTTTGTGAAGACTGACAACTTTGCATTAGAATATAAACTCTGTCCAGCTTCTGATTTGGCAAAACACTTTTGTCTTGGATTTTGTAGACTTCCAATCTCCTTCACAGTGAACCTCAGCTGAAATGGTGGGATGCTCTTTTCCAAACCTGAGATTTTGTAGATTAGGCAATAGGTACTGCTGAAGTGCGATGGCTGACAGTCTTTCTTTTCCCATCTGTTCTCCATCTCCTCCCTCTCTGTTTCCAAATGATTCACCTAAAAGATATGTCCCAGTTTCACCAAAGTTATAGGTCTCTATGCAGAAATTGCTGAGTAAAGTTTTGTGGGTTGTGTTATGTAGGAGGTCAGACTTTATTATGATCATGACAGTTCGTCTGGCCTTAGAATCTATGTATAGAGATTTGTGGAAGATTATAATTTAGAGACGCTCCTTCAAAGGGACAGTATTATGACTATAGGAATTTAGAGGAGTTGGGAGCACCACATGGCTGTATGCAGCAGCTCACTTAAAGAAGCTCTTCCAGTTTGTGTTGAAGTTTTTTATTCCTTTCTCATTCACTTGTTTGTCATTTGATGAACCACATGATTGTTACACACTGCACCTTTAATTGATGTGCTTGGACCGGGTTGATCCAAGAAAGAAGAGTTTGGAGTTCTGTCTTCTCTGTTTGAGTGCTTTGGCAATATCGGAAAATGCACCTGATTAAAGGCATTAAGAAGTGAACCACTTTAGTGCAGTAATGCATCAGAACCTCTGTTGGTAGTTCAACTATAGTAGATCTTTCTTACCCTGGAGACTGCTCCTCCGTACAGATGAAATTACCAGCAGTATACCATCATAGCAAATTATGTAGTTTTAAAATGAACTCATACTTACATTATGGCAGGGGTGGCCAAAGTTATTCATCCCCTGAGCCGCATATGATAATGTTCAGTAGCTTGAGAGCTGGGCATGCCTGCCAGAATTTGGGGCTTCAGCCCCACACAAAACGCCTCTTGGAGGGCTGAAACCCCGAGCCCTGCCACAGGGCAGAAGCCCTTAGCTCTCTCACCCCAGTCTGGTAAGTGGAGAATGGAGGAAGTGTGGGGTCTCCAGGATCTGAACTTTAACTGTCAGACCAGCATGTGGCTCATGAGCCACAGCTTTCCCATCTATGTATTCTGGTAATAACTCAAAGGCCCAGATGAGGAGTGGAGCTGGTCATGGTAGGTACTCTACAAACAGAAGACATTGTGTCTGATCAGAATATCTTGCTATCTTGGCTACAGTCCTGCATACACTTACAAACTCATGGTGGGATTTTGAAAAGTGCTCAGCACTTGATTTCAGTGGTGTTACTCATGTGCTGATGCATAAGCACATAAGTGTTTCCAGGATCAGGATCTTTTAAAAAAAAAAAAAAAAGGGTGGAGGAGAGCCATAGCCTTCTCAATCGGATGAGGGCATATTTTTTCTTCTTAATGCACACTTGTAAATTTTGAGTTTGAACAACATACACAGGAAGTTATAAATTTAAATAATAAAGTCGTAGATTTATATCTGGATTATGTTACTAGCCTCAAGATGCTATCCAGAGCAATTGTTGTACAACGTACTAGAAATCTGATAATGTTATAAAGTCTTTCAACATCATGCATTCTAATCTGGAGCATAGTTTCCTGCAGTATCGCTGAAAAAACAAAAACGTGTCCAAAATCAACTTCCATTATAACTGAGCATTCTTTGTGGTCCCTGTCTGTACTGTTTGCTTTTAACTGTTTGCTGTCATAAAAGTGCAACAAGAAGGTTATTGTCCGCATTTTTGTGTAGTCTGAGCTCACTTCTGGATGGAAAAAAACTCATGCTTTACATGACTGTTTGATAAAGATAATAGATTTAATATTGCTTTTTTGCTGTGGTTAGGTGTACAAATACTTTGATTCAACAAAAGTGTCACAGTAACGGTTAATTTGATTTTTCTCCCGCGGGGATGAAATTGTCATGTCTTTTCAACACCCTGACATTAATATAACTGACCAGGCTTCTGCAAAATTATGAGCATCGTTATTTCTCATTTATTTAAAGGAAAAAGTAGGGCAAACAAGATTATCTGTAGAATTTGTCATGTGTTGCATAAGCAGACAAAAATTACTTGTTTTGCTGTTTTTCTCTGAGAATGTTGAGTAGAAGCTGTGATTAAACACTGAAGATACCAAATGTTTTTCCTTCTAACACTAGACAATTTCATCGGAAGCTTTGAAGTTTACAATGGGATTTGCGAAATGAAAAACGTGACACTTTGTAATTAAATAACAGAGTATGTCAACACTGCAATCAGGTCATGTGACTACAGCATGTGTCGGCATACTTGAGCAAGCTAGCGTTCCAATAGCAGTGAAACCGTGACAACACAGGCTTGAACATAGGCTGTACTAGATTAAGGCTAGCTCATGTATGTCCACACATGCTGCAATTGCAACGTGGCCATCCCCGAAAAGAAGAGATGTGCAGTGTTTCTCTGCAGCAAAGCTGTGTAGTCATACTACAGGCCCAGTGGTCACACTTACAATTTCTTCCGTTTTGAAAGGATCAAAGTGTTTTGAGAGAGATTCACTGTATTTAAAAATAGGAGACTACTGCTGAAGCAGGTAGTATCTCCCAAGCGTGGAAATCTTTTGAAGTGTGATCATTATATTGCAGTATTTCATTGTTATACCAGTAGCCAAAATGGCATGGAAAATATCCTTTCCCTTTTCTCCCCACCCTCCAACCACCATCACATATGGTGCTATTTGACATCCAGCTATTCTCAGCAGAGCATACAAATAATGGAGACTGAACTAATATGATTAAGTAAAGAAGACTGAATTATCATGCTGGTTTTTAGTAGTCCCTCCAAGCTTAAGGTAGACACACGGGTGGGACAGTATTTAAAAAAAGAAAAAAAAAAAAAGCTTGCAATGAGAAAGTTGTAGTGAGAGTGCTTGTTTGGACAGTATGGAAAAAGTAGTGCTAGTTTATATTGCATGGAAAAAGTAGGGATAGTTTTTGGGCCCTTTATGAGTGCTCTGACCCTGCCTATACAATGAGATGCATGCACGTGAACTCCGGCATCCATGCAAAGCCACATTGAGTTCACTAGAGCTGAAAGCACAGGGGCTTGTTGGCGGCACACATCTCATTGCAGATTTGGGGCATCAAATAGGCTAATAATAATTTGTACTTTAGCACTTCATTCTAAATTCTTGAAATACTAAATAAATATTTAGCCTCCAAACCCCTATGGAAGCTGACTTTAGATGTGCTTTTTTTTTTCTTTTATAAAATGCTGCTCATGAACAGCTAAGCTTTTGTGAATTCCTGTCCTTGTACAAGATAGATGTCATCTCAGGTTTTTTCCCTTGGGGACTGAAGACAGGATGCTCTCATTGAAGATGATTGACCCCTGTGGGGTCAGGGAAATGTGGAATGCAAGAGGGAGATGGGTGGGGAATGTGGGACTAAGGAAAGAAATAAGGATGTTGTAGAAGAGTGTGATAGGGGCAGTAGGTTAGAGGAGCAACAAGAATGAGAGATATTAGGCCAGTCAGAGAATGAGGAAAAGTGTTGGGGTAGCTGTGGTACTGAAGATGGGGGAGAAAGAGAAATGGGGCAAGGGAAAGGATAGTGAGGGTAGCAGGAGAGAGACTAAGGCTGGGTCAACGCTGACAGCGGCAAATTCGCCGGCGTCACATCGATTGCTCTGGATCGACTGAGCGGTCTGTATAGACGCGCTCAGTCGATCCAGGAAGCGATGCAGGAAAACCACTCCGGTAAGTGGAGTAGCGCTGCATCAAAGGGAGCGCTGTTCCCTTCGACGCAGCGCAGTGTGGACGCCACGCAGAGGAGATGCTGCAAAGTCGATGGGAGATACGCAAGTGATTTATGTCACTTGCATATTTCCCGTCGACTGCTGCCGAATCGCCAAGGTAAGTGTAGACCGGGCCTGATTGGGAAGGAAGATGTAGTGGACAGCACCTGAACCAGTGGTGAGGTGAGCGTTGTGGAGGAGGCCTTCCTTTTCATTTTTCCAGTGTTTATGGGTGGTTCAAGTTCCTGACATGAAGGGTTGTTGCTTCCCCCAGAGGCTAGATGAAACCACAAGGCAGATCAAAAATGTAATTTATTATTGTGATTAAAATCTCATGTTTTTGGGCTCTCACGCATGATTTTTGAGCACTTGGGTATGGCGATACTGTGTACACATCTTACTGCTGGCTAAACAAAGGCACAGGAAGGTTAAATGACTTAACCAAGGTCATACTGAAAGTTAGTGGCAAAACTGGGAACAGAAACCTGGAGACCCAACTACTAGTCTCTTGCTCTAACCATTGTATTGTATTGCCACTAAACACTTTTTGTCGAAAAATGCAGATTCATCAAAACAAACTTTGCAGAATAGGTTAACATTTAAGAATCTCCTGATTCAAAAAAGCTCAGTTATTTAGAAATGAAGAAAATCCACTAGTTTTCAAACTTTACAGTTCAAAACTTCAGCTAATTAGACTAACAGATTTAAAAAAGGGAGGAGGTCAAAACTGAAACAAAACGATTTCAAAAGGATTGGAACAAAACATTTCAATTGACCTGAACAGACTTTCTTTTTTCAGTTTGCAACTAATGCAGATTTTGACATTTTGTTCTGATTTGAGACTGGAAAAAACACTGAATGCTTGAAAATATTACGTGAGATCTGGGAAAACCATCCCACCCATCTCTAGGTATGAACTAGTTTCCTAGAACATCAATCACCAAGGGGCAGCCTGCTCCAGCTACGTCTTCTCCCAAACATTCCTTTAACTGTCTTCTGGTATAACTGACAAACTGATGCCCATTGTGCTCCTATGGCTGCCTTCCTCTTCTAGGATTAGAAGAAGCAGGTGACCCCTTCCTTATCTCGTTCCTTAGCACGAATTGGCACCCCCTCAGTTTGTCACCTCCCAAATCGCCAAGGGCCCAGGATATGGCCTGAAACCCTGTAATCTATATTTTAATGTATCATGATTAATATTCAGCACAGTCAGTGAAAACTGAATTAGTGTATAATTGGAGTATGTGCACAAGAAGAATAAAAATTCTTTTCCGTTTGTGCAGCCTGACCGTGCCTGAATCTTGTTTGAAAATGTAGCTGCAGCAGCAGCTGTAGTCTTGCGTATCTTCTGAGAGTAGGTGTGGCTCACACCCACCAATCCCAGGAAGGCTGTTTCGTTTTTATTTGAAAGGAACTTGGCTCTCTTGCAAATGACCTTGAATAAACAGGGGTGGTGGGGGGTGGGAGGGAAAGAAAGGAAAAGTACGAATTTTCCTGTGAGATTTTCTTGTTTTTCTTCTTGGAGCAATGAGTCAAAAAGAGGATCTTCTGCCTTAATGGTAACAGACATGAAAAACAACTCTTATGGGAAAGTTCTATTCTTCTTCAGAATATTGAAACGAGACATATTTCTGAGGTCAGAGTTCAGGGTGTCACTGCTACAGTGGATCCTCAAACACAGGTGGCCAAGTAATCCATGGTAAAGTTGAATGGTGTTGAAGTGCTGCACATACTATTTCAGGGGGACTACACAAGTGTTTAATGTTAAACCTAATTATGAGCAGTTGAAGGCTTTGGTTCTAAATCTGAATTTGGCTATAGTTAATGCCCACATTGCCTCAAAGAAAACAAACCAACCAACAAACAAAAACCAAAAAAATAGTAGTCAACATACAGTATCTAGGCAAAAAGCTGAAGCTTATCTGAATATGAATAATTCAGTCCTTTTTGCTATTACCATCATAATGTATGAACTGTACTATGCTGCCACCACAGAGGTGTTCTAGCTGGATCATCCTTGGTATAAACAAGAGAGGCAGCTGGCAGGGCATTCTGTGTGAGAGAGGCCACTGTTTTGGAATTTGTTCTCTCACTTGACTGTAATAGCCTGAATTTTACATCCTTTGGGGCATGTTGCAAAGCTAATTTTCACTCAGACATCTGAAAATGGGCTGAGAAGCTATGGGAAGGTGTGCAGCTGAGCACACCTGAAAATAGGCTGAGCAGCCCACTACTGATTGATAAATCTGGGACACTGGGTTGATTGCAACTTGTGATTGGGTGCACTGGTTCTTTGGACATTATGTGCCTCTAGTCTAAAGGAAGGTCATGCAGAGTCAGGGTTTAGAAGTTATTCCAGTTTTTTGGACCTGACTTTCTTCTGTGGAGTACCCCCCTTTGCTGAGAGTGATTGGAGGAAGCCCTAGGCTGCAGGCAAGTCTAGTTAGACTCGGAGCCTTAGAAAGAAGCTGGGATCCTTTTCAGGGAATAAGCAGATGGGGTGTTAAGCTTAGAAGCTAGAACAAGGAGTTCTGGAGGCACAAGAGTGGCCTTGTTAATATTATGGTGTTCAGCTGCAAGAAGGGAATGTGGCCAAGAATTTAGCTAATCAGTTTTTTTAGTTGTACCAGAAAAATGAATAAACTGGAAATCCTAGAAAGGAAGGTTTTATGCTTAACTTCTGGCTTCTGCTTCCATTTCTGATTAGCTGTACAGACTCTGGACTTGCAACACAGTCAATTATTAATACTCAGGCATATAAAATAAACATCACCCTTTTACATTGTTGTAACTTTTACCTGTGCTTTTTCCCTACGTACTCATTCCCTCCCCACCCCATTCCATTGCTGCCACTCAGGCTAAACTTATGGCAGGGAGTAAAGCCATGTTTATTCACATGTGGGAATTCTTTTGCCCCCTTAATACCTGAGGTATGAGGAACTAAGATCTTCATGCTTCTTGTAACGGTTTAGAGATTCCCCTGTTATATTCTTTCCTTCCCCTAATACTCATGGGACTGGCTTCAAGGGACAGCTCCCTATTCCATCAGATGCAGGCTATGGTATTTTGACCCCTTTGCCTTTCCATCCACGTTGCAGATCCCATCTGGATGAGGGGAAAAGGTAAGTTTGCAGTTTTAGATTGTTTTCTCTTAGACCCAGGCTCCACTTCTGAATATTTTTCTGAAGATGTCTTTGATGCTGAGGCAACTTCTTTCCCACTACAAATCTGTTCAGACACCTGATTCATCAGTCCTTGATGCAGGGACCAGTTGTCGTGGGCTGGATTGACATGAGTACCCTGAGGGATGCATTTTTCTTTTTCGAGAAGGCCTCTGAGACTATGGCATCTTCACCTTCTTCTCCAAGTTTAGGATGGTCCTTGTCCTACTCCTTTGGCAAATTAATAACCTGGAGGAAACTTTTGTGCAGTTCCTCATGAACATGAAGTTCATTCCCATTCTTAGAGGTGAAAGTACCAAACATGAGAAGCAGATGGAGTAATGAGTGGAAGATGGTCAATTCTTGGGGCCAGCAGTGTAGTTTAAAAAAAAAAAGTGGCTAAACTAACTTAAACCCCATATTCCCCAAATAAGAAGTGGGTAAATTCAGGTAAACTACACCACTGTGTGCGGTCCTTTCCAATGAGGTTGGTATGTATGGAGTATGACTAAAAGTCTTTCTGAAAGGTAGGGTTGCCTACCAGAGGCCTGGCTGAAAGGGAAGACTTTCTCCTTTTGCATATAGTGCAAAATGTCATCGCGAAAGCAGGACAGATGCCCTGTTTCATTACAAGTAATGAGAGGATTCTGCAATCTGCTGCTGGAACGTCTCTTATCTCTGGCAGAGGTAAGAAACCTTCAAATATTTGTTCCCTGACCAAAACTGTTAATCCTCTGAATCCAATCTGGAGGGGAGTCGCTTTAGCGTTCACAGAACATGCCTCTGCCAACCATGTGTGGACTCTCCCACTGTGTCCAAGTCTGGACAAAATGCTGTATCGAATCAGTGCTTAGATACTATAGTGATGGGTGCTATAGAGAAATAAGATTAGACCCCACCTCTACTTCAGTAAAAAGTGGATTACATGGGATTTAGAAAAAAACCCTGCCCCCAATCTTTCCATCCCCAGCATCAAAGGAATTATTTAATGCTGAAGGTGCACTTGGTGCTGTACAAGATCAGACACTTCTTATCTTGGTATCCCAAGGATACCAGCCCTGCGACATAGTAGTACCACAAGGTATTTATGCAGGCTACATAAGCTGCATATTAGATGTTCTAGACTGAATGGAATTTTGAAATTCTGAACCAGTTTATACTACCCAGCCATTTTAAATAGATGCCTCCACAGCCTAGAAGGTTCTAGTATGTCATCTTAGTTATTTATCAGAGTAATGAGAAAACTCTCCCCTCTTTAGCTCATAAACCCTTTTACTCCTCAACTTCTAGGAAGTGAGATGCCGCACAAAGTATGGAACAGATATAGAAAAAGTGAGGTCTTGCCTATTTCTCCAAATGTTTCCTTTTGAAGATTTAGTTAAGTCTAATGAGTGGCTAATTTGATCTAACTTATTTGGAATTCTGTGTCTACTTTACCTTCATACTCACAGGAATTTTTGTTACTGTTGTATCTTTCATGAGATTTAACAAATTTTTTACATGGTATACGTTTGTACCATGTGTGTCTCCAAAATGGAATCTTCTGGTTATTTAAGTTATGTATGTATTTTTACTTTCCATCTGGGGCCTATTGTTACTTGTTACCCTATGCAGCCTTCTCTATTGTGTTCATTTAAAAGAATCTTCCAACTCTTTCTTTGGCTGTAAAGACCTTAATTCAACCACTTGATGGGATTTAAAGGTCAAGATAACTACCATATGTGACAAATATCTGTAGTTGGTGTGTGTGAAGAGATGTGCTTATTTATAAAATCAGACATACTCAGGCTTTTAAGGAGATGTAATCTAGTCTAAATTTGGTTAGATTTTTGTCAGGGTAGATGGTGCATCACCTATGCAGTGGACTGCCTTTCCAGGAGAATAACTACAATTACTGCCAATAATAAATTGAACCATATAGTAGAACTACACTGAAGTTAAATTGCATTTTGACAGTGTCAACAAGTCAATATAATATCATTGGCTCTTTTCTTTCCTCCTGCATTTGAATAGTGGTAAGTGAAGACATGCTGTGAAAGTGCAGTTAAAGTGTGTTTCTCTGCAGGTAAGCTCAGCAGTACTCACATATGACAGGTACCTAGTCTGTAGTTCTGATATATGGCAGTGTTTATTTACCACATGTGTATGTGGAGCACGCTGTTTGAAATACCTACACAGGAACAATGTACAGTATAGCATGGTGTATATACAAGGAGGCTTTCTGACAGTAGATTGATTAAAATCTAAAACTTAATACCCTATCAGAACACAACACAACATTTCTGTTTCTAAAGGTGACATACTTAGGTACTTATATGATTCCTGCTGTGTTATCTGAGCTAGTTGGATAGAATGTACCTATTAGAATGTACCTATTCAAGATGGTGAGCTTTTTAAAAAGAACCAACTTTGAAATAACTTACACTGTCAGATTTTGCCTATTTTTTTTCTCTAGTATTGTTAGTATCAAGTAACTGGTTTCAGTTTCAGCATTGGTTGGTGTACTGTACTCAGTTATACTAAAGAGTACTGATGTTACAGCAAATGACTATTGCTTACAGGTTCTATACAGGGGAATCAGGATAGGGGTTTAAAATGAAATTGCTGTGTGCAGCAGGTAGTTGGTGGCCTTGATGTTTTTGGATCCTGCTTATAATAAAGGGAGTAGTTCAGTGCTTGACACCCGTTACACAGTGGCCTCCTACAATGTTTTTGATAAACTAGCTCAATAATGCTTAAATCTTCTCTTGTCTTTGTTATATTTACAACAGGGTCTGGAACAGCAGCTACTCTGTTCAGATTTATGCTTCACCAAAGGACTCTTGTCTCGTTACTTTGCAGTATTGCAAATAACAGAGGGCTAAAAACAAATAACTTAAGTCTGTAGGGTGTTTGATGTTACTTTCTTTGCCGCTGCTCCTACTGGCAATATTCCACTTATTCATCATTTAGTTACTTGGTAATTTAGCAGTATTTCCTTGCTCATCCTTCATTTCCAAAGTAGGCTAGTGAAATGTGACCTGATAATGAGTATGGTGTTGCCGAAAAGCCAGTGGAATGAAGCTGCTCTGTAAGATGAATGTATGTGGTGTTGCAACACTGGCAGTCTCATGTGAAACAGAATCATAGATGCTGTGTTGGTCAGATTATGGTTAATCCTTTTTGCCAGTTTAACAAGGAACTGGTAGGAAGGTGAGAAGAGGATAGAATACATGGAGTACCTGAACTCCCAGAAAAGGGAGGCAGAGATAGTCCTATAAAGATGTTGTCCCTTGGACACTAGGAAAAGGAGAAAATGGAGAAACACTACAGTTTTGGCTTGCCTGGGCCCATACGCAAATCTGCCCATGTTCTGTGTCTGCAAGTGAGGAGTGGTTTTCTTCTGCTGCTGGCACTTATCATAGCAGGGGTGCCTAAAAGCAAGAAAAGAATAGAGACTGTGCCTGCAGTGCACAAAACTCTTCAAAATGTTTCTCAGCAACAACGTAATGTTCAATAAGTGTGCAAAGGAACTGCATTTCAATTTCAGTGTATTTAGGACTAGGGAGCCTTGACTGGGTCATTGTGTATGTTTGTGCTGATTTAGTTTTGAAATAAAACCTGGAATATTTTTAATCTTAATATAAAACGTCCTTAGTGGAAGATTCTAACTTCCCAATCTGTGGCTGAATTCCTATTCTGTTGGCGCACAGCATATTCTGAAGTAGTGGCACATTCCACACACTTCGATCTTATCTTTATATCCCCTCATATTAATGTTCTAATATTATGGTAGTGTGTCAGACGTTTGTGTCTGCAGTTCACTGCCAGTGAAATTCTTCGCATTACTGTTCATGTTTAGAGCTAGGTTTTGCCTTTAGAAACAGCCCTGAAAAGGGAGTGGTGGTATAAACTGTGCCACCCCAAGACTAACTTTAGGTGGTACTCAGAATTACAATTCCCTCCATGCATCTCTCTTAATCTGTCAATGTGTAAGCCCGCAGGAAATTACAACATCCCCATGGTGGCTAAACCATGCTGACTAGCACATATGGGGATGTAGGGCCAAAGCGCTGTCCCTATTCCACTCCTCCCTACCAACTGCTCCTTAGGAGGTGTAAAGTAAGAGGGCACATACATCCGAACCTTCACCTGGGTAGCTCCTGCTCATCTTTAAGTGAAGGGTTCTTACCTTCCTGTGTAGGTGCATAGTCCAAATCACAAATTACCCTGTCGTCTATTCTCTGCCTTTTATATGAATAGATCATTTTAGTATTGACTTATGAGTAATAGACTTTTTTCATATATTTTTACATGAATTAGTGTCATGCCGCTTTGGTTTTAATATAGAACCTTAATGAATTTTTAAATAAAACAGCGTATTCTGTTGTGGGAGGGGGAAGGTATTTTCTTCTAACAGCTGTCAAATGTGCAGCATAGTGGGTTGGAAAGATGTTTTTCTGTTACTGCAGTGCTCAGTTTGTCACACTTCTTGCAAATGATGTAACATGACATTGTGCTTAAATTTGCAAGTGAAAAGATTGGAAACATAGCACAAAGCAAGTCCAACATTGGACAAAAAGAATTCGTTTTTTGTGTTTCAGTAAGTGTTTTCACTCCTTCCCACTGCTCTGCCCGCATTTTAACCCAACATGTGTCCAATATACAAACACGAGGGGGACGAGGGGGGGATAAAACTCTTACAAACTCTCATTCCATTGAATCCACTGGAAGCTTTTGAGTGAGTGAAGGATGCAGCACTGGGCCCTGGCTGTACAGGTGAGATTTTAAAGACAGTCTCTATTTATGCAGCATAAATTTCAAACACAGATAAAATGTATAACCTGTACCTTCTTCACAATCAGAGGCAGCCTAAGTCACTCATTTTGCTTGTTGTTCACTAAGCACTTCACATCTACCTCAAAAGAGAGGTGGGTGGCATTTACATGCCCTAACCAGTGGCCTAGCAGAGAGAGACCCCTCTACTCTGAGATGTACTGAAACGTTAATTGTAGTACTTTGTGCAAATACTTAATGATCTGTTGATTGTTTGAAATTTTCAGTGGAGAAATGGGTTATTTTATCTGAGATGAAGCATTAAAGTGAAGGGGAGGAAAAAATTGCAAAAACTAGGAAACAAATGCATTCTAATTTTCATGATGTTCAGTACACATTTTTTTCCATGGGCAAATTGGCTGCTAAACACAGCATTTAATCTTTGCAGTTTACATGAACTACCCATGTTGTGCTCAGTGATTACGAGATACAATAGCTTTATGTAACTGGAGTATTTTAGCACTGAAACTCATAAATATACAAGGAATCCTCTTAAATGCTTAAGCAATTGTATCCTCAAAGGGATTAATGGCTGACATGTGCTATTGTAATTGTTGATGCTAACTTGGCTGCAGGAGAGGTAAAATAAAGAATTCATCAGGGAGGGATGATGTCTTCAAAATAAATTAAATGTTTCCAACTCCATAGAATTGGAGGATTGAAGGGAAAGGAGCACAGAAAGGAAGCTGGGAATTGTGCTGGGAAGAGATCTGTGTAAGTATGAAAGGGTGCCATGCTGTTCTTATACCTATCCTCAATTGTCTCAGACATTGCTGCACTAAAAACTTTGCTCACTGCTCTCCCTCTCTACAGCACTGCTTCATGCAATGTATCTGAACAGTATCCTTTTGCCTGATGTGCAAGATCAGGCAGAGACTAGAGTTACATGAAGGTGTCCTTCCCTCTCTTGTCTAATCATCAAGACTGCTTCTGTGGTGTTCCACCCCCATTGCTTTGCCCATTTGTTTCAGGCCAAATGGGAAGCTAATCAGAGGTACTTAAGCTGTGCTCCCAAAATGAGACTCCTAGTTTTGATTGTCCTTTACCTGCTTCAGATGGATTTATAGTTTTAGTGAGAAATGGTATATAACAAACCCAATAATTTAAGGGCATGATCTTGCTCCCATTGAAGTCAACGGCAGAACTACAAGTGATATCTGTTAGAGCCCGAAAACCTGTTAGAGTAGCTTATTAAATATACTGACTAAGGGATAAAAGTGTGAAAGCAATCCTGGAGACGAAAGGAAAAGAACAGTTGTGAGGCAGGCTGCTGACTTGAAACTGCCATATGATTTTGACTGGATTCATCCTGTGTCCGAAGTCTATTGATGGCTAAAACAAATTAGATATTAGAGCAGATCTCGACAAACCCCGGGCTCCAGGTCACCATAGCACCTAGAAATTTAAGTCTGGCGCCCAGTATTTTTCTGGGGGGAGCGGCTGCTGCGCTCCGGCCAGAGTGCTACTGTGACCATGTGGGAGGAGGGAGTGCTCCAGCCAGGGTGCCCTGCTGCTGGGCCCACGTTGTGGGGGAGAGGTGGGTGGGAGGGATAGGGCCGGGAGAGCAGCTGCTATGCTCTGCCAGGGCGCCCCACCACTAAGCCCATGTTGTTTGGCTCCTTAATTTTTGGGCGACTCCTAGCTCCAAAACAAATTTGTCAAGCCCTGTATTAGAGAACTGGAATGACTAATTCAAGGTGGATGTAATTCCTGTTCAAACAGAAGGCTGGATTAGTTTATGTACAGGATGAAAGGAATGGAAATCTTTGTGCTTTGGTCCAAATTTTGTCAGGGAGAGTGGCTTTAACCCAAATTAACATTATCATCCCTTTCTTTAGTTTTGCAGAAGCTCCTTGTGGAGCTCTTAAAAAGACCAAATTCCTCAGTGGAACAGATTCCCTTTCATTCTCTTTGAGGGTCCAAGGACATGCCTCAAGGCATCCAGAAAGGCTTTAACCAAATGGATCGGGTCCTGTATCCAGGACCACAGAAGCTCCCTCTCGAGTAAGGCCACCCCCTGTTACAGAAGAATCATCTATGTTGCATGATTTTTGCAAAGCTGCCCCTGGTGGTGATTGCACACTTTGAGTAGACAGAAGTCTTGTTTCACCAAGGACTTGAAGGTGTGATATTAGTCATAACATTTCAACTAACACAATTGAAAAGTCTACTGTAGACATAGCAGTGTGAACTTGAACACATCTTAGTTAATGCCTAGATTGCTTCTAGATTTTTATTTGATCAGTTTACTGCACGTTAAAGGCAGTGTGACTTTTATACTTTTTAATCATGTGGTGGAACATGTTAGCCAATATATTCTAACTTCGACACCTTTAAATCCTAGTGTAAACAAGACCTATAGGTTGAATTCCTTTTAAAGACCTTAGAGCAGAGCTTCCATGAGAAACTTCACTGTAGAGAAGAGAGGCTTCTGTTTTTTCTCAGCCTTCCTGTTCTCGTTCTCACTCCTTGGGTATTTTCTGCTAAGGAACTATGCCGTCTGCAGACAGAACAATAGAGAAGCAAATTATATTTCCAGCTTTCCACTTTCCAACTAATTTGTTTTCTGCGGTTCTGTTGAAACGGCCCAGATTTCCACCCTACTTGGCTTTTAAAATCCAGGCTAGGAAAAGAGAGATCTCATTTCAGCTGGGGTTGAAGAGCAGCCTCACAAATTTCATGCAGATCATAAGGAATCAAACTGAAGAAGCAGAAAAGGGAGACCTAGCTGATGGGAAAATTCTATATGGTAATTTGTCATTGTTCTGCCTGTTAGAGCAAGCAGTGAGGAGCAACACAACCTCTTTGCTCTCTTGTATGAGACAGATAGCAAATATCTGGTAACTGGCAATATAATTAATTTTAATTGAAAATAAACAGCAATGTTATTTTGAGCAGTGGTAACTTACTTTTGGCAAAAACATCTTAACTTGGCAAAATAATACTTCAATGAATGTTGCTGCATACAAGGATAGCAAGAGGCTTGGAAAAGTTTACTTATTGACATACAACTTTACTACTTACTACAGGTTATTGACTTGTATTATTGTAGTGCTAGGAGATGATGAAGGCACCATGGTGCTAGATGCTCTACAAACTTACAGTAAGAGATTCTGCCATTTGAATACAGCGCTGCATCTTACCATGGATCACTTCAGAGGGAAAACTGTCTTAAGTAAGAGATGGCATGGCTAGAAACACACAATGATTATAGCCATGATTGGCCAAATTCAGACCAGGCTCACCTCCCTTATCTAAATTTGCATCTGATCTGAATTTAGCCAGTTTTGGCTATAATCTCGTTCTAGTCTCTTTTTTTTTTTTCCTTTCAGACTGGATGATCCATATGTATTTACAGTTCAGTTGTCTGTACAATAGCTCCCAAAAGGATTTTTCTCTTTGGAACTAACTTTCACTTAGGTTCCTGCCAGTGAATGTAATTTCTGATTGGGATAGTATTTGGCTACTGTCTTTATAGCTTTTACAGATCTTGGAAATAGCGAAATGCAAGTAGGGATCTCTGTGATTTTATTAGAACTCATTATTTCACTATAAAATTAATCTTAGGTAGATATGCGTTGAGAGAATTCATTCTCTGGGCAATTGCCTTACAGGATTGTAAGAGATGCATAAAAACTGTGCATTGGCAGCCCTTTCAGTTGGTGATACTGGAAGATTTAAGCTTACTCATATTAGTGACTTGGAAAGCTTTCACAGTTCATGAAGTAATTATTATGCCTTATACTTATAAAAGACAAACTGTGGCTTCTGTTTGACTAGATCTGAGCAAATCTATAAAATTTCAGTTAGTGATTTCCTTAAATATATGTTCTTGAAAGCTTTCACATTATATATTAACTTATTTATTTAAGGAAATGTTTTAACTCCATGGATGGACTGTGACCAGTTCTCAGCAATATTTTTCTATTTGAATAGTGTTGGTTGGCTTTGAAGTCTGTTGTGGATGGTTGAATGAATGTTTTTGATCCCTGACTGATGAGGAAGCAAACAATAGTGGCATAAATTTAAATTTGAGTTCTATTCATATTTGTACATTCATTTGTTTTCTGTTTACATTTTGAGTAAAACACATTCGCTTAAATATTTTTCTGAAGGGAAGAGTGAGCATGGCCAAAATTAAATGTAACATTCACACAATTATGTTTTTCAAAGATTAGTTGCCATTTGTCTGAAAATCTTTCTCAAATGTTTTAATAATATTTGTTCATGACTAGCTATTTTACAGATAATTTAAAATGTTCCAAATTTCAATTTTGGTAAAATATTCACCTTGAACTGGGGAGGCACACACAGGCATTTCGACTTTGGTGTTGAAATGATGACTATGTCTATAGGATATAAGAGCTAGCAAGGTTTAGTAGTGAGAATGACTGTACTTTGAGTATTTTTATAACAATGGTAAACATGAAAACAGTGAATTCTTTGCTTCAGGGAGATGCTGTTATAGAGCTTACATGGTTACCAATATCTCATAAAAAGTTATAATATTCCAATATAATTATATATAAGGATGACAATGACACATCTTTCATTTCTATTGTTACATATAGTACTGCTGTAAAATTCTGTCCCTAATATAAGATGTGACCCACGATCTTTCAGCACTAGTTTCTTGTATATTAGTTTCTTCAGATCTTCCTGGCAATTACAGGTCACTAACATAACTTCAATACCAGGTAAATTGGTTGAAACTCTAGTAAAGAATAGAATTATCAAACACCTAGATGAACACGATTTCTTGGGGGAAGAGAACGTGTTTTTTGTAAAGGGAAATCATGCCTCACCAATCTACTAGAATTTTTTGAAGGGATGATTCTTGTCCACATGCTTGCTGATCCCATGGATATAATGTGCTTAGATTTTCAGAAGCCTTTGACAAAGTCCCTTATCAAAGGCTCTTAAATGAAGTAAGCTGTCATGGGATAAGAAGGAAGGTCCTCTCCTGGATCAGTAACTGATCTAAAAAGATAGGAAATAAAGGGTATGAATAAATGTTCCATTTTCAGAATGGAGAGAGGTAAATAGTGGTGTGCCCCAGGGATCTGTACTGGGACCAGTACTGTTCATCATATTCATGAATGATCTAGAAAAAAGGGTAAACAGTGAGATGGCAAAATTTGCAGATAATACAAAACTGCTCAAGATAATTCAGTCCAAAGCAGACTGTGAAGAGTTACAAAGGGATTTTACAAAACAGGGTGACTGAGCAACAAAATGGCAGACAAAATTCAGTGTTGATAAATTCAAAGTAATGCACACTGGAAACCATAATCCTAACTATACACATATAATGATGGGGGTCTAAATTAGTTGTTACCAGTCAAGAAAAAGATATTGGAGTAATTGTGGCTACTTCTCTGAAAACATCCACTTCGTGTGCAGCCACAGTCAAAGCTAACAATTTTAGGAATTATTAGGAAAGGGATAGGTAATAAGACAAAATATTATATTCTCTTTATAAATCCATGGTACACTCACATCTTGAATACTAAATTCAGATCTGGTCTCAAAAAAGAGATGTTGGAATTTACAGAAGGGCAACAAAAATGATTAGGGGTATGGAAAAGCTTCCATATGAGGAGAGATTAATAAAACTGGGACTAATAATTCCGGAAAAGAGACAACTAAGGGGGGATATGGTAAAGGTCTATAAAATTGTGGCTGGTGTGGAGAAAGTAAATAACACACAAACACAAGAACTGGGGGGTCACCAAATGAAATTAATAGGGAGCAGGTTTAAAATGAACAAAAGAAAGTATTTCTTCACACAATGCACAGTGAACCTCTGAAACTCCTTTCCAGAGGAGGTTGTGAAGGCCAAGATGATGATGGGGTTCTCAAAAAGAACTAGATAATTAACGGAAGATAAGTCCATTAATCACTATTAGCCAGAAGCTGGGACTGGGCGAAGGGATGGATCACATGATGATTACCTGTTCTGTTCATTCCCTCTGAAGTACCTGGCATTGGCCATTGTCAGACGACAGGATACTGGGCTAGATGGAGCATTGGTCTGACTCAGTATGGCCATTCTTATGTTATATTTATTTTATGGTGTGAGCACCAAAGAAAAACAATGTGTATATCTGAAGAGTTTAAAAAACAAAACAGTTATGAATGGCACACTATAAAGAATGGAACAATTTTATCCTTACTGTAACACTCAGAGGGCACACCTTAGAAAGCGGGGTTGGTGGAGGGGTCAAGAATAGGTTCAGATAGGAGAAGGGATTAAACACTCACCCTCCTTTAGACATTCCCATTGCCTATGCCGCCTCAAATATTTGGAAAGTACAAACGAAACAATCTTGTTGGTGGATGCATGAGGGTGAATTCTGTTCATAGTATCTCTTTGCTAGGGAAATACTAATTTTAGGGTGTCTCAGTAACTGCCAAACCAGCTTCTGTGATAGTACTTAGATAGCACTGCATATTGGGTAGCTCTTGCCCCAGACTTTTGCAGCAAACAATAGTAAAACAGACCACTGAGGAGAGAGGGAGGCATAGAAGCATAGTACAACTATGTAACCATAGTTAGAGCTCTGTAACCCCTGGACTGGAACCAATTAAATGCCTGATATAGGAGAGTATGGGTGATGGGTGTACATTCTCATTCAATCTTTAGTCAGTCTGACACTGCCAATGGTGGAACAGATCGTAATAGTAGGTTTTGTCCAATAGAAAGTGGAATGACATGCAACTAACTTATTTTACATATATAAGCCATTGAACAGCAACTTGATGGTAACAATTGTCTGTCAATGATTTATAGATGAGAGGTTTCATATCCCATATCTCCAAACTATCCTATTTCCCCCTGACCTCCACTGCTGGTGGTTTTAAATAGTAGTACATACGGTAATTATCAAACTTTCTGACCCTAACAAAGAACAGCACCTACAGAGAGATTTCTCTCTCTCTCTCCCTCTCTTAAAAAAAGACTATTAAAAGCAGACAGTCTTGATCAAATGAAATGGATGAGGTGTTTGAAAAACTCCATAACTCCTGGTAGGTAGGACATTTTTATAATGCAGGGAATTTAAGGAGATAAACCCCTGAAAGATTGGGAAAGTATCTTGGTTCCTACTTGAATAAAACTTAATACTCCTCAATTTTCCTTACAAACACAAACTAATAGTTAAAACATACTTCAAGACCATGGCTGAAGTACTCCACAATATCTTTAGGAAATCTAGAAGAGCATAAGGGCAGTGACATAGTTGTCAGAAAGAAGAGTTTGGGGAAAAGATAACAGCTCTCCAGGAAGCCAGGACAATCACTAGAGCAGTGATAAAAGTAAGTAGTCATAAATAAATGTGAACTGGATTGATAGTACAGTGGCTACAATTGACATCTTCCCAGTTTTGTTTTTGAGAAGCAGATAATACTGGAGTAGTCATGGTATCTCTGTACTAATGCTATGGTAACGTTATTTATTTAAAAAGTAAGTGAAAGTGACCACTAACTACAGTGGATAAACTGGAGATATGAGGGTAAAGCTCAGGTTTAAGGAATAGATCTTTTGGTTACACAAACTGTGCTATGGTGGACTATTGGAGCTATTTAGCTACTAAAGTTGTGAACTAATCAAGCACCTAATGAAGGGCCTACAAGCAAGACAATGAGGCCAGTTTTTGAAATGAGATGCCCTAGCTTGCACATGCAAGTCTCCCATTTGTACACACAAATTTGGCTTTAGGAGCACAGTTGTTTAATTTGCTAGCATAAAGTGCCTACTGACGTACACTTTCACGATTGGTTTTCATACTTTAGGTACTGAATTTTGGAAATTGGCCCATTATATATTGAATCATATTACTTTTAGAAAGCTGCCTGCCATATCCTACACAATGTAAATTTGGATCGCATTACATTTAGTGAATCTGGGTGGCCACTCTGAGGTCAGGGCAGTAGGCGTGGCTGTCTCAGAGACAGCCTTTCCTATAAAATCATATACAATGAAGTGTTGGGATCAGGGAAAAGATGGGGGCAATTTCACTTTAATTATACGTGCCAATTACTTGGTCTTCCATACAAGTTAATTAGTCATTGATTATAAGTAATCAACCCATACGCATAAATCGCTAAAGAAAATGAAGTTATCACAAAACACAATGTAATCTGCCAGAACAGTCAAGCCCTCACACACAGCGACCCCAAATAATATCTACCCACAATTTGTAAACTCCTCAGTCAGTCTGATTGGTATTGTACCCAACCTCTTATGAATTTCACTTTTTCATAATGCAGCCATTGTATGTTACATGTGCATACAGACTTGCAACCAGTTACATCTGTTCCTGACATATGATACTAAGAAATTTATTCCATCGTATTGCATGGATCCTTGCAGAGCTACTGTGAGTCAAGGGGAATGTGGGGAAGTTTCTCATGATGCTGGCTTGTGCCAGAAGTGTAAGCACAGCTAGCAACTATGTAAGATCTTACTTATGTTTGAAAATATGAACCTCTTTCACGTGATTCCGCACCCTACCGCCCCCAATGATGAGTTTGGAGGAATTCCAAGTGACTGAAAATCAGGGGGATGGTGAGTTGCATTGCTATAAAGGCAGGGGCAGGCATGGATTCCTGTAGTCCATGCAAATTGCCACAGAATGCATCCCATGCTACAGATTTTTACCACAATCTAAGCTTTCATTGGCTCCTTCTCTCTATAGTTAGTTCTAGTTTTCAGGATTCCTAGATTCCCTGTCCAGAAGAGACCATTGCAGTCATTTAGTGTGACCTTCACAGGCCATAAAACATCCCCCAAATAATTCCTTTTGAACTAGAGCATATATTTTAAAAATATTAATATATATTTTGGTTGTGAAGAGACCCTTATATTCATAATCTGAGCTGAATGATTCTGCCTTCCTGAACATGTGGGCAGCTAAAAACCCTAGTTCTGAAATGTGTGAAATGCCCCATTCATCTTAATGCTGAAATTTAAAGCTGGGAGTTTAAAAGTAAAAAATGTTAATTATTTCATTGCTGATCAGTTTAGCAGAACCATCCAAGTAACATGTTCATCCCATAAATGCAAACGGCTTCCCAGGCCTTCTAAAATGACATAAGCCCTACCTGTTTCCTACCTAGCTTCCAAAATCTTTATCTTCCCCTGATAAATTCTACAACACACTTAGGCTTATGTCTATACTAGCACTTTTGCTGGTAAAACTTAAGTTGTTTATAAGTGTGGAAAAAATGCACTCCTGACTGACAAAAGTTACACCGAGGCATGCCAGTGAGGACAGTGCTATGTTGGCGGGAGACATAGCTGACATAGCTATCTTTATGCGTTGGGGGTTGTTTAATGCCAACCTGAGAGCTCTCTTCCATCTGCATAGAGCAGCTACACAGGTCACAGCTGCAGCGGCACAGCTGTACCGCTGTCAAGTTTAGTGTAGACATCACCTTAGAGGTGACCAGCGGCGCGGACTGGCCATTTGGCAGTGCACTTAAAGGCTGTTGGGCTGCTCAGCCTGCTGCAGAAGCCTTTCATCAGGCCCTCCAGCTGAGCCCTGCAGCTGTTCCCCCTTCCTGGCCCCACCCCTCTCACAGCACAAGGGACCAGCGGAGGGTAATGGCCACTCTGCTCCCCCTCCCGGTCCCACCTCTTCCCCTCATCCCTCTCCCACCATGTAGGCCCAGCAGCACCCTGGCCTCTGGGCTTTAAATGCCAGAGCTGATTTTTAGTCCCAGTCCGTCACTGGTGACCAGTAAAAAAACAAAAACAAAAAAACTCCTGCAGCATACAAAAAGTAAAAACATGGGAACAGAATATAATATCAAGATAACACCAGAGCCACTATGCTGATTGTATTATTTTTTGTATTAAATTAACTTCAGTTTTGTGTTTTTGTTTAAATGAAGCTGTCACATGCACTTTGAAGCAAAATGGAACCCCAGTTTGTTTAGGAATATAGGAAATGCCTTGTTGCATCAGACCTAAGGTCCATCTTCTCCAGTATTAAGTCTCAAATGGTGGCCAGCTTCAGAGGAAGTGTAATAAACCCCACGATAGGCAGATATGGTGTAATCTCCGCATGGGAGTCTCCTTGTAACATCTAGAAACCAGGGTTTTTAAACTTGGAAGCATGGCGCTTTATAGCCTTATCAAAACTTTTCTAAAGTATTCATTGTTATAACTCTGATTATTCTTGTTATCCATATATATGTCTAATCCCTCTTTGAATCTTGCTAAATCATTTCCTTCAATATCCATGCCAAATCTAAGGGTTTTACTTCCTTTGCTTTTTATCTTTAGGTCTGTTTTGACTAGCTTTCTCTTTATTGAAATCTCCCTTTCTAAAGTTTAGCATTGCTGTCTCACTTTTTGGTAGTCTACCTCCTCCTCCTGGTTTGAAACCAGTTACTTGTGGTCACGATTTTTTACTGGCTCAACTACTGTTAATTATAGAACCAATGCTTGTATGTTACTTAGGATTTAGTCAAGATTAGCCTCTCTTTTTGTGACCTAGAATTAGCTGTTCTAAGAAGCAATAATTTAAAGTGATAAGAATTTGCTTTTATGCTTTTTCCCATTGTGATATTTGACTTATTCATACATGGGTACTTCAATTCCACCACGATCATTATTTTTGTTTGCTGCTTCCTCGATCTCTGAGGTTAGCATGAGCACTCACTGCCCTCTTCTTGGAGGCTGGTGGTATAGCTTTCCCACTATATAACAATGTAAACACAGTAGGAGGGCTTACTGCAGAGTTTGTGTGGCCTTGGGTATAAGCCAGTCTCTGCTGTAGGAAAGCAGGTAAAGTTGACCTAACTAGAAATGGGTGAACTGGTTTGATTGGAATAAAAATTCTTGCACCTCATCCTAACTGAATCCGGTTTAGATAAGTGAAATCTCCCAAATGACACTTTCTGTTAGATAAAAGCTGTTTGGCCCCAAAACTCTCACAAGTTCTATTTGACAGCCTCTGGGTGTTAGACTGGAAATCTCAAGCCTCACAGTGAATGATCTGTCTGGCAAAGGAATCCATAAGGAATGCAGAATCTGAATTCCGGGGTGGCAGGGGACTGGGATAGAGACAGTTAGGCTGCGGCACGTTTGTTAATAAAAGTGAAGGGAACTGTGTACAGATCCGGGAGGCTGTTGGAGTTGGTGAAGGTGGTGGAGGTAGCCTCCTGTTGACGAGACTAGGAAGACTAGTGGATTGCCAGGAGATTGTCATGGTGTAGGGGGTTGGGAAGATACTTAGGAGGAAAAAAAGTTGCAGACTTGTGGTAGCCTTTCACATCGGGGCACAGAGTGTGGAAGCTAAGGGTGTGCCGCAAGGATAGCTATAGGTTGCCAGGAGTTTGTTCAGATGGCTACAGCAAAGAAGAGCAGTAGATGGCTAGGACCCTACCTGGAGCTGGATAATTAGGCATGGTGGAGGAGGAGGGGAGAGCCTGTGTGGCATTGTTGTGGAGAAGGAAACTGAAAGGTTCAGACTGGGGTTGACTTTTATAGTAAGTACCAAAAAGTCTGGATGCTAAAATGAGTAAATCTTGCTTTGAGGTTCACATGCTAGTCTTAACTAGCAGCTATCTCTCCCTACTGCAGTTCAGTGTAGTTAGGGCTGCCAGTTTTTTGGTTGGATGTATTCCTGGAGGTTTCATCACATAACCATCTTTAATTCCTGGAGGGTTAGCAACAGATATGACAATGATTTATAAAGAAAAATAGAGAGATGAAAATGTCATATCTGGGAAATAATATATAGCAATAGTGCATTGTGTCAATGTTTTGAATTCTCCTTTACAGTGGGGAAACTTGCCTTATAAAGAGAGATTTTGCATTCTGTTTGATCTGTTATGAATGACTGTTTCTAATTAGGCTGATGAATTAGGTGTCTGGTTCACAGCAATGATGGCTTGATCAGTAGCAGAAGTGTACATCTTTGATAACCACATCAGGAATTATCTATGCAGTAGAAGTACACATGAATGTAGAGCAGAGGGGCGGTATCAATTTAACAATGTTAGCATGGTGGGGGAAAAAGCTATTTTTCTGATTAAGGCAATGATTTTCCCTCAGAATTCATATATCTTGTATCTGTGACATCCATCTTTAATTTTCAGATCTCTATACCATATTCCATGTTAAATAAGCAAAGACTTATTCTCTCAGATAACATGCTCTTACTTAATCCTGAGGGGGATTTCTTTGGAAATCACAGCCTAAAATTCATTAGCTATGTGAAGAATTGGCTGAACTAGTTCTGATTGATTCTAGCTTTCTCAGAATATCCATTGTCCCCTTGATCTGACGCCTTCCCAGCTATTGACTTCCTTTGTTGTTAATCTCTCACTCTATGCCAGACATTTATATGGTCCCCATTACCATAGTATCTGAGTGCCTCACACATTTTAATCTCTCAACACCCCTGTGAAGTAGGGACCCATCGTTATCCCCAAACAGAAACAAGGCACAGAGAGCTTGTTTTAACAGCAATTTTAGCTCCAGCTATAACTCGAATGTAGCCCCAATCCAGCTCCCATCTGTACACACAAACCTCTAGCTCAAGTTAAGTGGTATTTTAAATGTCAGTTAGTTGCTTTGTCAGGAGGTGTGGGTTGCGGTTTGAGTGCTGCTGATGCTCTTGAGCTAGTAATGCAGTGGGGATGCACCTTTGCTGCGACCCAAATTAGCACAGCTGATTGGCTACTAATCCAATCACTCTGTTTGGATCTCAAGTATTTTGCTGTGTGGACACCACGCTCACTTGAGCTAGGCTGGTTTGAGCGGAATAATATCAGCTAACTGTTTCAGTAAAGATGACGTGACTTTCCTAAGGACATGCATAGAGTCTGTAGCAGAGCAGGAAACCAAACACAGGTCTCCCAAGTCCCAGGCTTTCATCATCAGAACCAAGCTCCCTACAGATGGGGACACCATCTCAAAGCAGCACCAGACCCTGCCAGAACAACTGATGCAAAACCTGCAGACATCTCTGCTGCTACGATGATCAACACCCCCTCCCCGCCTTAACACGCCTTTCAAGATCCATGGGTCATATACATGCCTATCACAACATGTGGATCTCATCTAGTGTATGAAAAACCCCAGTAACTATGTGGGTGAAACCAGACAATCAGTATGCTCTCGAATGAACTCAGAGGAAAATGACAAAAATACCATATCTCCTGTGGGTGAACACTTTTCACAAAGCAATCATTTTATATCTGACCTATCAGTCCTTATCTTCAAGTAAAACATGCGCAACACTTTCAAGAGATGACCATGGGAGCTTAAATTCAAAACCTTGCTAGACACTAAAAATCAAGAATTGAATAAAGACACTAGATTTATGTGGGTTTTTTTACAACAATCTGTAACCCACAAACTATCCCACCTCCTCAACTGCTTCTCCCTCTCTTCCCTATGACTGGAGGCGTGTTAACAGGCCTTTTCACCTTGAATGGTTCTTTGAAGTATATGTTCACTTCTTATGCAAAACAATCTCTTCCACCTTGAAATTAGCTGTGACGCTCTGAAGCCTGGTCTACACTAGGCTGTTTTGTCAACTTAAGTCAGCTTTTTTTTGACAAAACAGTGCTCGTGTGCACACTGCAATCGCCCTCGGCTGACAAAACTGCCCTGTTTTTTCGACAAAATAAAACCACCTCAATGAGGCATAGAGCTTTTTTTTGCATATTTTAAATCGAAAAAGTGTCGGTGTAGACACTGCGGTTGGTTATGTTGCAGTAAACTGCCTCTGGAGGTGTCCCACAATGCCTATCCTGATTGCTCTGGCTATCAGTATGGACTCTGCTGCTCTGCAGCCACCTGCCATTTCCCCCTTTAAAGTCCTGGGAATTTTTGAAATTCCACCTCCTAGTTGGTAGACGTGGCAAGCTCGCATTTCTTCTTTCCAGCTGACCAGGGTGGCTCCATGCACCAAACGCTGTCCTGCTTAGAGTACACTGGAGCTTCTGGATCTCATCAGCATTTGGGGAGTGTTGGCTGTGCAGTCCCAGCTCTGCTTCAGCCAAAGGAACTTTGCTGCCTACGACCAGATTTCTCATGCCATGGTAGAGAAGGGCTCTGAGCGGGACACGCTGCAGCAGAGCTGCAAGCCGAGCTACTAGAAGGCCAGGGAGGCAAACAGTTACTCTGGTGCAGAGCTAACCCCCCGCTGCTTCTATAAGGAGCTGGAAGCATTCTCAGCAGAGACCCCCCTCTCCTCCCCGTCTACCTCAAGACATCTGTGGATACCTCTGTGTGCCTGGGGGTGGTGGACACTGGACTCGCCCTGATGAAGTTGTCAACAAGGAGGTGAAGTTGGATGAGGAGCTGGGAACTGGGTCATTTGGTGACGTGGGGAGTCGGAATCTTCGCGACCCCAGAGGATTCCAGTCAGTGCTAGGCCTGCAACTCTGGCATGTAGTATGCAGGAGAGGGGAGCTTTGGTAAGTTGTTGTTGGGGCATTTGGGTTTTTGTTTTTTTGAGCTGATGCTGCTTGTTTATAGGCGGCAAGGGGGTCCTTTGCTCTGCTAAATGATAGAGATAGTTGACAGGATAGAAATGCACGAGAGTAGCTGTTTCCACGTGCTTCTCATTCCATTGTGCAGCTAGGCAGTGTGGCTGAGAAGCATCTTAATGCATGCTAAGATTGCATGGGTATCCTCTGGTGAGATCTTTAGGAAACTTTCCTGGAGGACTCACCAATCCTCTGTCTCAGTTTCCTCAGCAGAGCCAGTTCTTTCCCCCCACTGTGGGACTTTTCCGTGCCAATCGGCAATCACTTGTGCAGGAACAGAAGTGGCACACAGGTGAGCAGCACAGGGGCCCAGGTTGAAGGTGCTTGCAAGGAGGAGATGCACCCTAGCATCCTTGTTTACTCTCAGGAATGAGATCAGTTTCTCTGGCCCCTGCCTGTGGAAAATGGTGGCACAATTTTTGAAATTTTGTCCCTATGTACCTGTATTTATGCCCCAAGCAACCACCCACCCAGAACCTCTTCCCCAGTATGATGTCCCCTCCCCCTCGGCAAAACTCACCATTCCCAGGCTGATCAGAGCTGCAATCTTCCCAGGGGACAGTGAGAAAGAGATGTGTTTAACAGTAATGCATCTATACTGTTAGGGCATCCACAATAATGCTTCTGTTCATTGTTCATTGCGCTTTCCAGGTGTGACTTTCACAGTAAAACCCCTCACACCTGTGGAGAGCTTCTGGCTGATAAGGAAGTGATTTTGGCGAAGCAGAGGAGATGTTCCAAGAACTCCTCCAGTCCTCTGAGGTGGCAAAAAGGAAAAAAGGCATGGAGACAACCTGTGTTCAAAAGTCAGAAAATTGATAGACCGGAAAGGAGGGAAACCATGATGAGTGTATGAACAAGGCCAGGAAGAGTAGACGGAGCTACTAAAGCCAATCATGACTCTGCAGACAGTTCATGCATGCGCCATGCCTTCAGACAACTATGAGACCAATAGCTGGACTTACACCCAGGTGTCATAGCTCACACTGCCCCTTACTGCTTTTTCCCTTCCAGCCTGGTGTTTTGTTTGTTCTTTTGTAAACTTTTTTCATTTAATAAAGACAAGCTGTAAGAACAATGACCGCTCGTTACTTCTGTTGCACACTGCACTTTCAGCTGATACGCAGCTCAAGCTGGATAGCAGTCATAGCATAGCACGACACTGTTCACAAAAACACCTTATCGGTTCTTATTCTCAAAATGGGCCCTCAGTGCCTCCCTGATCGGAATGCCCCCCTGTTGTGCCCCTCTCATACTCCTAACATCTGGCTGTTCATATTCAGGTGCAAGGTGATCTGCTTCTTTGGTCCACCCAGGGGCAAACTTTTCACCTTTAGCTTCCCATAAATTGTGGAGCACACAGCAGGTGGCGATCACCATAGGAATATTATTCTCATTTAGGTCTAGCCTGCCATAAAGGCATCTGTAGCAAGCCTTTAATCTGCCAGACACCCAATTCAATGGTCATTTGACACATGGTCAGCCTGTGTTGACGTGCTCCTTGGTGCTATCCAGGTTGCCTGTATAAGGCTTCATGAGCCATGGCATTAATAGGGGTAGGCTGGATCTCCCAGGATCACTATGGGCACCTCAACATCCCCCATTGGGATTTTTTGGTCTTGAAAGAAATTCCCTGATTGTAGCTTCCTGTTCAGGCCCGTGTTCCTGAAGATGTTTGCATCATGCACCTTTCCTGACCAACCCATGTTAATGTCAGTGAAATGTCCACAGTGATCCACAAGTGCCTGCAGTACCGTAGAGAATTATCCCTTTCTATTGATGTACTCCATCGCAAGATGGTCTGTGGCAAAATTGGGATATGCATGCCATCTATCCCCCCACCACAGTTAGGGAATCCCATCACTGCAAAGCCATCCACTATTTCATGCACATCTCCAAGACTCTCAGTCCTTCATAGCAGAATGCAAGGAATGGCCTTGCACACTTGTAATAACATAGGGCCAGCAGTGGATTTCCTGACTCCAAACTGATTAGCAACAGACTAGTAGCAGTATGGAGTTTGCAGCTTCCACATGGAGATCACCATGTGCTTCTCCACCAAGAGGGAAACTCTTATTCAGGAGTCCTCGTCCCACAAGGCAGGGGTGAGCTCTGCACAGAGTTCCATGAAGGTAGCATGGTGCATTTAAAAGTTCTGCAGCCAGTGCTCGTCATCCCAGATTTTCATAACAATGCGATGTCACCACTGAGTGCCCGTTTCATGTGCCCAAAAGCGGTGGTGTGCTGTGAATGCATGAATGCAAACAGTAATCTGGTGCTGGCTGTTTGCATGGCATACAGCAGGTTAGGTGCCTCAGGTTCCTGTTCTGAATGGGAGCTCATGATGTACTGCACTACCAGCTGTGATATGTTCAGAACAATGACAGCAACAGTGGAGAGCAGTGCAAGATCCACCCTTTCAGACATAGAGGGCTGGATGCTAAAATGCTCTGTTTGAAAAATGCCACAAAATGGAGTCGGAATGCAAGGAATGACAGGACAGATATCAATGCATCATGGGATGTTGAGCCCGCACTCATGATGCACTGCGATCCTCTCCACAACTCCTAGCAGCACAAGCTATTGAGTTGCACATTGGGATAGCTGCCCACAGTGTACTGCTCTCCCTGTTAATGCTAGAGCACCAAGTGTGGATGTGCTTCAGCAACGTCATGAGTGCTGAGTGGATGGGTTCAAGCACTGTAATTACAGTGCTTTTTGATCACCATGTAACTTGCATCAACAAACTTTCTAGTGTAGACAAGGCCTGAGTAATTTTCCGAGACCCGAAGAAGAGCTCTGAGTAATCTCCAAAGTTTTTATTTCTCACCGACAGAAGTTAGTTCAGTAAAAGATATTACCTCATCCACCTTGTCTTTCTCAATCTCAGTTATCACATTTTTCTGGACCTCCCATCAAGTCTTTTCTATCTCCATTGTGCCTGTCTTTTAAACTATAAGCTCCTTGGTAAGGGTCTGTCATTAATTTTTTTTTCTTGATCAGCAAAAAGCACATCATTGATGCTTTCCATATAAATAACCCTCGCCCAAAATTTGAACCAAACCTTCTGCAGTTTAGAAAGCGTTGTATTTCATTCTGACCCTTAATTTAATATTTATCCACTTCTGTACTGTCTGGTTTTTGCTGGGTTTGTAAGTGCTGATGCCTTAATGAAGTAGTGGAAATTTCTTAAAATGTCTAAGTCAGTGGTCCCCACTTTTTTTGCATGGTGCCTCCCTTACCTCTGTCCACGCCCCATCCGGGAACCAGGGCCAGGAGTGGTGGGGCAACAGTCAGGGCTGGGAGTGAGGCAGCAGTCAGGGCCAGGGTCTGAGTCTGGGGCTGCGAGCCACAGGCTGTGAGGCCCAGAGCGGGGCCAGAAGCAGAACTGGGATGCGCTTGGGAGTGGGTCTGGGGCTCGAAGCAGAACAGGAGCTCAGACTGGCAGCTGGGAGTGGAGCTGCAGCTAGATACAGTCTGGTGCAACACCAGAGCTGAAGCAGAGCGTGGCTGGGTGGTGCTCTCTCCCTGCCCCCATGGGGGCTGGCCTGGGCCCTGCCACGGCCTCTGAAAGTTCTTCTGCACCCACCTAGAGGGGCATGTCCCATAGTTTTGGGGACATCTCAGTGTTTTACTTAAGCTGACTTCTCTCTCCCTCCTCCCCCCCATTGTTTTTTGTTGTTTGTTGTTTAGCAAATTATCTCTGGCCAACTGCTGTGGTGTTATGCCACACTCCGATTGCCACTGTTCCAGTCTTTATTCTATAATTTTTGTCTTGATTTTGCTTCTATGGGAATATTTCGTGTGTGAGAACTTGTGGATAACAGGCCATCTGTGTTTTTGGAGTTGATGTCTTCCTGACCATTGGAATTACATTTCCTAATTTAGTCAAAAACACAGACATTGTGTTAAAGCTGAAACACATTTGAAGTGTTAGGATATTGGCAATAACAAGCTCAGAACACATCAAAGGCTTATTTTGGAAAGAAAATCTGTAGTTCAGAATGACACTTTATATCATTGTCACTGCTGAAGATGGCTATCATTTTAGCTATTATAAAACAAAGGCATCAATGAGCATTAAAATATAATGCCTGAATTCACCGTAACATAAAATAAATAAAGTGAATACATGAACATTAGTTTTGATCTGATACATTTCAATTAGATTTATTTATTTTTTATTTTTTTGTGGGAGAAACTGTAAACTGTGTGGCAATCCTTTGTCTCACATATAAAGAAGCTTTTGGTTTTTATGGAATCTTTAAAGAAACATAATGTACCATGAAAGTCAGTTAAGAGTCATCAAAGTTGATTTTGTTTTTAATGTTGCGTTCACCCTGGTGGTTTTAAGTTTTTCTCTTTTGACTCTTTTATGTTGCTGATGACTCGATTTGATTTTTGCTTTAGTTCTTGATATGTCACATGGTGTAAATCAATGTAGTAAGGCTCTAGTAGTCAGGTAAATGGTAGAAGATAAATTTCCATGAACAACTTTACAAAGGCACAGGATAAGGAGATGAGCTGGATAATACTTGTAAAACACTTACGAAGGTTAGGATCAAATCTTACTCCTCTGGAAAACCCCCCCATTGAAATCAGTGGGGTTTTTTCTTAGTAATCACTGAAAACCAATGTGCTGACTTGAAGCCATGGTTTTCTGTAAGGAGCTGTGTGGGAAGACAGTACCTTAGGTAGGTGCAGTGTCTTTTGGTTGTGCTTTCTGGCACTCCCAAAATTAGCGTTTGGAAGGATGCAGCATGTGCTCCTGTTAATTTTTCTTACGATTTTTAGGGAGACTATGAGTTCTGGCCTTGTACAGACTTAGCACAGTGTGACGCTTTCTCCAGGCATCCAGAACTATACCTCACCCTATCACCTTTCTGTTGTAACCAAAGAGGAATTGATTGGTGCTACACTGTGTGTCCGCTCCTTGCCACCGCAGTCTGCTAGTCCGCCAAACAAACTCTTTGGGAGTGTGCCAGCTCCAGTTTTGCTTTGTGGGTTAACCCTTGTGCATTTCCGTTCCCAAACTCTCCAGAGGCATTTTTTGCAGCATCCAGTCTGACCCCTGATGCCCACAGAAATACTAAGTCTGCTCTCTTCAAAGAAACAGAATACCCTCTTGCCTGTTGGTTCAGCTGACGATGCACACTTCACTTTAATATAACAGCATTGACATGAATTTGTAGTAGCCTTACAAATTAAAGAACAGAGATGTAAGTGATACTAAGCAGAAATAATAGAAACAAAACCAAAAATGTAACATGCTTCTAAGAGACGATTTATCATTTTAGCAGGCTTCAAGCTCTGTCTAAAGCAGTGTTCTTACCTATGCAACTTCTCAGTGCTGCCATCCCACATGTTTGGGGATCCACTGCTCATGGGTACAAAGAGTACTGACCTCTCTCTTCCCACAGTGACGGATAACAAAATGCCTTTTGCTTCTCTTTATATTCCCCAAAGGTCATTGGGTATGTTTCAAGATTCTGGATGACTCCATGGGCTTGAGACTCTGACATGCTATTTCCTCATCCTCATGGTAACCACGGTTTACCTCAGATGCGAATGAACTACCTCTTGTCTCTGGCTCACCCTGTTTAATTTACATTTGAGACTCAGGCAAACAAGCAAATCAATATTTTTGTCTAGGACAAATTTGTTTATCAACTCTGCCTTCAAAACATAATTTAGGAACATACTTCTAGCACACATACCTCACTCTTGATACACCATCTGTACATACATCACTCAATGATATTAATGACTGGTGTTTCACCAGCTTTCATTTTATACGTCACACCATTCTTTATAGATAAATATCATGACAGCAGTGTGTTAGGTGTAGTGTGTTTGTCAGGCCTAACAAAAGTTGCTGACAGAGTAGTGAACCACCAATGGTCTCTGTTTCATGCACAAATTCAAGGACCAGCCGGTGAGTAGAGTATAAGGAGGGGATGGGGGAATACTTCTTGTGCTGGATTTTGGCCTTAGAGTAGAGGACAATCCTGCATTAGTATGTGGGGATGGACTAAGTGACCCAAAGGGCTTATTTCAGTTTTGTCATCTATAGATTATCTTCTCCTTTACCCAGGGTTAAATATCAAGGGCAAAATAACTTCTACAAATCTGTGAATGTACCCCAAAACCCAGAGGTCTGCTTCCAATACAAAAGGCAATCAAGTGACACTTACATAGATTGTACATAGGATTGTTCGCAGATGAAACCTGGCTAAATGCATTTAGGTAAACTAGGGCTTTGTCATAAAGTCCATGTAGTCAATTAGAAAGATACAGATCTTGAGCTCTGATGTTACATCCTGAGAGAATTCTCTGGAGGAAAAAGTAATACTCTTTCTAAACTATGAAGAGCAACTACATTATGCTTTAAAGGGATGCAATCATAATTGGCAGGCCCTGTGTTATACTGACCTTTCTTTTTTTTTCTATCGGTTTGCAAAATCCATGTGCTACAATGTTTCCTTTAAAAACAAATGCTTTTATGTTTTTAAAAAGAAGCCATTGATAGCATTTGAGCATTCCTGAGCACCCCCTATAATAAACTAATTTGCACATGTCAGGGAGGGAAACCATTCAGAGCTATATTTTGCAACTCTTACTCATGCTGATAAACATTTACTTGTATAGTCCCATTAATTTCAGTGGGACTACTCAGGTGAGTAAGTGGCCACCAACATGAGTAAGGGTTGCAAAATATAGACTTCAGCAATGAAATGGATTTCAATTTGCAGCTTCCAAAAGGCTATTAGAAATAGATATAAAAGAAAATTATCTTAAACTATGGAAAATAGCTTGACCGTGTTCCTAATATTAGGTTTATTAATTCTATATTTGTTGTGACATGTTTTGATTATAGTAAATAGTCAGCTCTCATATATGTCCTGCATTCTAAACAGTTACACACAGAAAATAAATCGAGTTAACATCATTTTTAATATAGTGTCATCACTATTATATTTGCCTTTATATTCATAGTAAAATTCTATCTTCGAGGGTTTAAAACGTGCCTGCAAAGAAGTTTGAGTGTAAATTTGACACACAAGATTTTCTACCAGACATAACTTTGGTTTTTAGAAGATCACTTGTCTTCTTTACACTCTTGTTTTAAGGGTTTTAGATTATATCTGTGGTTAAATGACTAATAAATGTTTTCCATTTAAACAATAAAAACAGAAAAAACTCAACAGGCCAGTTTAGTCTCGGTGCAAGGAGCTGCTACTCTGCAACTTGGATAAAATCTTTTGAAGTGGATGTGAAATTCAAAAGAAGTAACAAAGTTAGGCAAATTCTATCAAGGAAAATCCTCTCTTTGACGGTGGGGGGGATAAAGGAGGAGTAAGGCCTGATATACACTGGCAATGGAGGTCGACGTAACGCCGCTTATGTCGATCTCCTAACGTATGTGTCTACACTGGCATGTGAGTTCCATTGATTTAAAAAGCAGTAAAAGTCAACCTTATAAAACCACCTTTGCAAGTGGCGTAGTGCTAAATTCGAATTCCATGGGTCAAATTCGCGTCAGTGTAGGCAGAGCGTAACGTAAATCGACGCCATTGGCTTCCGGGAGGTATCCCATAATGCCCTGTCGTTACTGCTTTGGACATTCACGCTCTGCTGTAATATGGCCATGTACGCAGGAAATAGTTCCTCCCCACATTTCCTTGGGAAATTTTGAATTTCCATTTCCAATTTAGACAGCATGGAGAGAGTTTTGTAGCTGAACTGCTCATGGCGATTGCACAGCCCGAACGCACTCCAGCTTGGAGTCCACCAGAAACCTTGGCTCTCATCAGTCTGTGGGGTGAAGTATCTGTTCTGGCACAGCTCCAAGCCAGCAAACAAATTTAGATATCTACAAGAAGATTTCTCGCAGCATGTTGGAGAAGGGGCACAACAGGGATGCGCAGCAGTGCCGCATTAAGACCAAAGAGCTGAGGCAGGCTTATCAGAAAACTAGGGAAGCTAACAGCCATTCTGGCTCCTCGCCCAAAACACGCTGCTTTTACGAGGAGCTGCATGCGATTCTCAACGGGGACCCCACCACTGTGCCACCACGCAGTGTGGATACCTCTGAAAAATCCCCATCCAGGATGACTGAGGACTCCTCTGTGGTCGAGGCGGATGAGGAGAGCAGGGTGCAGGAGAGTAGTGTATCCATTCTTCTTGAGAGCCAGGACCTGTTTGTTACCCCAGAGCAGCCCAACCACACACAAGACAGCGGGACTGATCAAGATGCAGGGGATGGCACATCTGATGAGTGTGTGTGGCAAATCTTGTTTTTGCGATTCTGTTGCCAGTCCAGCTTCTTAAAAGGAGTTGGCGTTTTTGAGGGGAAGGTTTTACTAGGTGGTGGCAAACTTCAGTGGAGGGTTATTCCTGGAACAGGCTATTTATGTGCAGAGGTATTCTCCGAATATCTCAAGGAATATCTCAAGGAAACTTTCATGTAGGTAATCTGTTAACCTTGGCAGAAGGTTTCTGGGGAGGGCAACCTTATTTCTTCCGCCATGGTAGGATACTTTTCCCCGCCAGTTTGCTATTAAATGAGCAGGCATCATTGTGGAACACAGCACAGTAGCACAAGGGCCAGGCCTGTACCCCGATGCTTGCAGCAAATATTCACCTCTGTTACCCTCAGGAGACTGATATCACAGATGGTCACCTAGGGAAGATGGCGCAAGTTTAAAGTACCCGACCAATACAGTTACTCCGTGTTATTCCTCTGCCATGGACAGGGTCCCTGGGCACCTCCCCAAGCCTATTCCTAGTCCTAGTACTGTTGTAGTGGGCATTATAGAGCAAGACACTGGTTGCCCTATATTTTCTGCCGCTACAATTCACCTGCAGTGTCCTCTAATCTGTTCGGCCCACCTCCTCCCAAACCAGTTTCTGGCATGCTATAGGGGAGCCCAGTGATCCCTCTCCTTGCTCAAGTGCGGATTGTCGATTTTAGTGCTAATGAAGCCTCTCTATAACAGATGCAAGGGCCCCTTGCTTATCATTTCTGTAATGCCAGTCCGAACCTTCCAAGATGTACAGAATGGAATGCTGGTCTGGTTTAGCCTTGTGAACATGAAGGGGAGATTGTAACATTTCCTTACTGGTTTGGGACAGCTAACAATGGCAACTTTGTGCTTTGGTTATCTTACAGTAGACACCTCTGCCTTCAGCCCCCCTTGCCGAACTCCAGCTGAAATACTTTCTCAGATTAGGAAGCGGGGGGGGGGAAGTGGGATGACATGTTCAGCGAACTAATAAATGCCTCTGTGGCTGCTGACACAGAGCTCAGAGCCTGGAGGATATCCTTGTCTGAAAAGCTAGACATGGACATGGAACATGGAAGATCTGCGCACGAGCATAATATGCAACAGGAGATGTTGCATATTATGAGGGATCAGTTCGACATGCTGAGGCATTTGGTAGAGCTCCAGGAAGAGCAGCAGCAGAGCAGACTCCCTCTGTAGTCCCTCCAAAATGCCCCGCCACCTAACGCTTAGCAGTCCCCACCCCCAAGAGCTCTAGGAGGAGACTGGGTAGGGTGTAGTAAATGCTACACGCCACACCGGTGGAGGCAAGCAGAAGAACATGATGGCCCCTTTAGTAACTGCCCGCAACCACGTTGCTTGCACAGTGACACTTTACAATGTGAATTAACCTTCCTTCCCCCTTCCCCATTAAAACAGGTCATTAATTAAACTTGGCAGCATTGGAAAAAATGCGTCTTTATTCATTCACAGCTTGGGTGGGGAAAGAAGGGGAGGGTGCTGATGTAGCTGTGGTGAGGGATGGGAAATAAAGGCCCAGCACATACATACATTTCTGTGGTTCATTGCAAAACCAGTTTTTCAGTGCTCCCCAAAGACAAAGCGCTCCGTGGTTGATTCTAAGCATAGTGCTAGAATCTGGCTGCTCAAAATTTGCAGCCAGTCTATCAGCCTCCACAGCCTAACCCTGGGAGAACTTTTCCCCCTTCATTTCACACAAATTATGGAGCACACAGCACGCAGATATAACTGATGGAATGTTCTTTTCATTGATGTCAAGCCTATTAAGCAGACATCTCCAGTTGGCTTTTTAAACAGCCAAATGCACATTCCACCACCGTGTTAAATGAACGGAGATGCCAGAGTCAGGACCGAGAAAAGCTGAGTTGCTTCTTAAACCCCTTCTTGATTTGTCCTCAGGATTGGTCATGCCAGTGCCTTACCTCCATTTTCTTAGCTCCTTATTAAGACAAGGTTAGACTTTTACTCTATTTTTTTCCTTACATTTTAATTTTTGTTAATATCTAGTGTTGCCTCATATCAACATATACTGCACATAATCAGTATTTCTGAGAAATAAAATGGTTTTTAGAAATTCACCTTTCACAGCTCTGATGTCACAGCTGTGAAATAAGGCCTTTTGATGCTTCCATAATTGTGAAATTAACTGGAAGGAAAAAAAACTAAACAATGTGAATGATAATTGGGACTTGTTTAAGAAAACTTTACGAAAAACCAAAATTCCACAATAAAAAGAAGGCCTTTTGTTGGTTAAAAACTATCCCAATTAAAGGAAGATACAGAAGAAATAAAAAAATTATTTAACAAATGGAAATGGGAAACTTTGACAGCAATGAGCATAAACTAGCAATCCTGAAATGCTGACAATTAATGAGGAAAGCTAAAAGTATCAATGGAAAAAAAATCTGGCCAGTTAAGGCTAAGGACACTATATATATATATAAATCATGTTTAAAAAGAAATCCTAATAATGGTATAGACTTAAAGACTGGGCTTGATAAAATGGCATTTGGAGCCATCAATGTTAGCTAGAAATAGTTATGTTCCTTTCCTTACTGATTGCCTCCAATATCAGCCTTCCCACAATTTTTACTGGTATTAATTTTCATAGACAAAACTTTCACTGAAATCACTGGAAGTTTTAACAGAGAAAGGTCCAAGTGAAGAGTTCAGGATTTGCCACCATGTTGAAGAGATCTAATGATCTTATGTCTGTGAAAGCTCTTGAAAGATCCTGTGTTAATTTTAGTCAGAGCAGAAACAGAATTGTGAGGTCAAATGGATGTAATGAATGTTTTGACTGAAAGGGCAAAAGGCTTTGCTGACCTAAGCAGGCACATGGAAATCAATAAGCACCTACCGGTACTTATACCAGCTGTGAACGTGTTACATATTCTTTCAGCTAAATGAGTCAGTATGTTGACCTTTGCCATTTGACCTTCTCTCTCTCACACAGTAAAGTAAGATTTTTAAGTGTCCCTCAGGACTATCCTGTTGACAAGTTTAAGGGCAATGTCTTAATATCTATTTTTAAAAACTATTTTAGAAGAGGTATTAAGATACCCAATATGTGACATTTTCCAGCCCTTTTATCCCAAGGACCTCAAAGCACTGTAAATATTTTTTAATTAAACCTCAACAGCTTCATGAATTTATGTAAATATTATTTGGGAAAATGGGTAATGGAAGCTTAGGCTGAAATTTTTCAAAGATGGTAGAGGAGCCAAACATCTTAGGAAGCTTTGAAAATCTGTGTAAGATGGTTGGTCAGTGGTACTCAGTGGGTCACTGACAGTGGAAACTAGACCCCATGACTCCTGACTACTAGTTGCCTGCTCTAAACACTACACCAAACTTTCAATCAAGGAGTTGTTGGTTGATGAGGCATTTTTATTGGCTAGAACAACAAGTAAAACAATTGGTTATAGCAGAAAATCTGTTCAAGTCGTTAATGAAAGCAGACAGTTCATGTCACTCTAACAGCTAAATAGACTCATCATACTTGCATGGTAAATCCATGTGTGCTTTCTCTAGGGCCAAGGTGCCTGCAAATTATTAATGGACATTGGCATAGAGATGGAGGTAAAAATAACAGACAAGTTATCACATTTTAGCTGATGAAACTTTTATTGAAATCTTATCTCTGTAAGAAACTGGGAAACTCATCATTAGGATGTTAAATAGACTGAGTTATAGTACAGGAAGAACATAATCTACCAAGGGAGTTTATTTTCAATGTCCTAATGACCAAAATTAAGGGAAGTACAGATGTTTATAATCCTCACATGTGGTATATCGGATAAAAGGAAGAACATCTTCTGTTTAGCTGTTTTGTTTTTCTGAACATTTTCACACAAAGCTCAGTTAAGAGCAGATTAGTTCACAACTATTTACAGTTTTTATTTAGTGCAGAATTACTGGATAATTGGATGGATGGGAAATGAAGTGAATTTTCTTTATTGCATTAACTATGTACATATGGATGCCTTTTAAAAAAAGATTGTAGCAACTTTTATTTCTGAAGAACAAAAAAAAAATAGTGCTTTTAAAGTGGGATAGGCCAAATTCAAGTTTTTACCAAAGTAGTTTAAATTGTATATGATGCCTGACACATTAAATAAGAGGAAGTAAGTAGAGATGTAAATCTTCAGAACAGCTGCATTAGCCTGCTTTGGTAAAGACTAGCTGTATTTTTAGTTAAGTGTTGTAGATGTGTAAAGGTTGAGTTTTCATGCACAAAATGATACTTCACAATTTTGTAATCTATTCCATCTTTATTTCAATCTTAAAAAAAAAAACTTGTTAAAGCTGCAAAGTGAAGCACTCAAAAGTTAGGAAATGCCATAATTAAGGTTGTCTGTGCTTGATTTGCCCCTCTTGTGCGTGTGCATAACGATACAGTCTTTGGGTATGTCTACACTGCATACTTCTTTCTGCAGTGCATAGAGTACATACCTGCGTAGCCTACCCAGCACAGGTGTAAACAGCAGTGTAGTCAGTGAGGCCTGGCTTAGGCAAGTAAAAACCTGCCTGAACAACGTGGGTATGTTTGCACGTACAAACCCTACATGCTCGCGCGCTCTCTCCACAAGCTGTGCCTCCCTATCTATGCTGCTACTTTTAGCACTGTGGTGTCTTGTTGCTTCCCTGCTGCTGGAGCCCTTCCTCTTCACAGAAAAAGGCTTCTTTCCCAGGGGGAAAGGCTGTGGCAGTAGACAGGCAGCTGGGAAAGGCTCTGCCAGCTCCCCTCTGCTTCAGGGAAAGACTTATGTAGTGGGGAAAGGTTCCACTAGCTCACTCTTGCTGGAGCCTTTTCCTGCAGCTGGGAAAAACTCCAGCAGTGGGGCAAGGCTCTGGCAGGGGGAGGAAGCAGGGAAAGGCTCAGCCTTCCCCTCCCTGCCCTCCCCAAGCCTTTCCTCACATTGGTGAAAGGCTCTGGCAGTGGGGAGCTGCTGATGGCTTTCCCTGCTGCCTCGCCTCTACCAGATCATTTCACTGACATGTAGCTACGCACTGCAGTGTAGACGCAGCCTGCTTTTCAATGCAGCGTGTAGCTACGTGTACTGTACATGCCAGTGCCACTAGTGGGTGTACAGTGTAGACTTCAGTCATGTGATAACATAAGATTTTCCCCCCAGAGCCCCATCTTATTCCACGAACGGGAAGTTATTCAAGATTCCTTTTCATCCTTATGTTTGGCCCTAGGTCTTATTCACCACACACCATTCAAACCCTGCACTGAAGAGAGGGTTGATAATTTCCTCCTGAATGTTTCTGTAGTGCTTTCACAAAAGTGTTTGAGTGCTTCAAGAGGCATTAACAAATTTATCTTTACACCATCCCCATGAGGTGAGGTTTACCACTGGTGAACTGAAGCACTGAGATTATGGTCAAAATTGACAGAAATGTCCATTAATTTTGTGTGTCCAACAGAGGCACCTAGCAACTGACACTTCTGAGTATTGGGGTGAAGCAGGCTCACTATAGACAGAATCTTAGGAGAATTTTGCTGCCAAACTATAACAAGTCTGTAATGAGCATGTGTGAATGGAGATTTATTAAAATGGTGGCTCACAATTTGGCCAAATTTGGGCAATTTTTAAGGCACATCCTTGACTCAGGATGACTCCCCAGCCAAATCTCATGTGCCTGCTCCAAAGCATGAAGGCACGAGAGCTTCTCAATGGAAAGGATGTAAACAGTGAACACAGGAAAATTGTTTCCCCCCTTTATCTTGTCTTGAGAAACAGCTGAACTGTTTAAGATGAAAGTTTACAAAAAATGAATTCTGAGACAGACGTCTGGCATGGAAAAGATCAGCCATAAAGTTAAGCTTGGCAAAGTTATGAACTACTAAAAATAGGATTGTATATTGGAATCCTTAGTTAGAGGCAGCACTACCAGCTTCAGTAAAAAGGTATTTTCCAAAGTGTTACTGTTCAGTAAACTGGTGTGTGGGCTTGTTGGTGCGAGGTTGCTGTTGGCCTTCTTTTATGGGTCTTCTTATGGACTCAGTGGTGAAATACAGAATTATAATTTTCAATCTTGAGTTTGAGGGACTGGAAAAAATTGGTATTTTGGTTTTAATAAGAGGTCTCACCAGAAATAGGAGAAAGAAAAGTTCCAGAGGGGTAGCCGTGTTAGTCTGTATACAGCAAAAGAAAGAAAGAAAAAGTTGGGTTCTTGAAATATTCCAGTCAAGTCAACTCTCCCTTTTAGATAAAATGTTTCTCTCACAGTAAAATTGCTGGTGATTTTTATTGTTCTTGTATGTTCTAATGGAAATGTCATCACACACTATTTTGGAAGTGTACTACGTGTCTTTTGACATTGTTATAGGGCACTGTTCTCCAAAATAGTTAGTAATAACAAGAAAGGTTGTTAAACAGTATCTAAAAAGGATAAACATTTTAAAATCAGCAGGGCTGGATAACGTGTACCCAAGAGCCTTAAAAGAGTTGGCTAAGTAATTTCTGGCTTGCAGATGTTAATTTGCAATTTTGGAATAAAAAGGAAATTCCAGTAGAAAAAGAAAGTCAGAAGAATGCTAATGTTGTGGCAATGTTAAAGGCAAGTATGATGACCTGGGTAATTCTAGGCCAGTTAGCCTGACCTCAGGCCATGGCAAAATAATGGGAAAGCTGACAGACTACTCAACATGAGCTCCCAGTGTGATGCTGTAAGAAAAAGGGCTAATCTGATCCTTGCATGAATAAATATGGGAGTAGTGAGTAGGAGTATGGAGGTGTTTTTTATCTCTGCATAAGGCCCTGGTGAGGCTGATAATAGAATACAGCATACAGTTCTAGTGTTAATGCTTTTAAAAGGATATGAAGAATTGGAGAGGGCTAGTGAAGAACCACAAAAATGATCTGAGGGCAGAGAGAAAGCCTTAAAGAGCTCAATCTGTTTACTTTATCAAAAAAGTTTGAGAGGTGACTTGATTAGAGTGTATGAGTACCTTCACAGGAAGAAAATTCCAGATACTAAAGGGGTTTTTAATCTAGCAGAGAAAAGAATACCAAGAACCAATGTCTGGAAGCTGAAGCCAGACACATTCTTATTAAAAATGTGTGCCTAATTTCTAACAGTGAAGGTAATTACCATAGGAACACACTAACAAGGGGAAGTGGTGTTTCTCCATCTGCTGAAGTCTTCAAATCAAGACTGGATGCCTTTCTGGAAGGTATGCTTTAATCAAACACAAGTTATTGGGCTCAATACACTGATAGAAATTTAAAGGCCTGTATCAGACAGGAGGTCAGACAAAATAAACTAATGGTTCCTTCTGGGTTTAAAATTTATGAACCCATGAAAAGTACTCAACTGGCATTGGACTGGTTTCAAATTTTATTCCTCACAGAACTGAAAAATGTACTATACTCATGTTCCCTTTCCAAAGTAAATATTAATACACCCAAACAGACAGTAGAGAACAAATCTGAGTCAGGGTAAATGCCTTGAAGCATCTGTGAACTTTTGGAGACAGGGACTCCTATTTTAAATGTAGTTGTGGGCTGTCTTAACACAATGGGGCCTTGTTCCTGATGGGGTTGTTGGGGCTCTACCATGGTACAAATTATAGATGTTGGTGCTAAATCTGTCGTTCCTTCATTTTGAGATTATGATGATTCTGTGTAAATCTGTTTGAAAGTGGCATTCTCCTCAGGAATCAGTAAAGCAAAGTGTCCTTTTGTAAGTCATTAGTTTTGGTTTTTAGGAAAAGAAAGAACTAAAAGATGCAGTCTTTCAGTTTTGTGCTTCCTAGTGTACAGGACAATGTTTCTGACTTTTCACGAAATGCTATCAGTAGTAGCTCATTAAGTGCTTTGCTCATTAAGACCTCAGTCATGTAAATAGTTGTGCACGTAGTTAAATGTAAGCAGACCCATTGGGACTACTCATATGTTAAACAAATGCTTAGTTAAAGTGTTTACCAAATCAGAGCCCAAGGACCTGACTTGACAACATTGTCATTTTGCCCCTGACATTTTGGAGAGCAGGAATAGTCTCTTTAAGAGATTATTATTGTCAAGCCTCCAAAAGTATGCAAGGTGCTTGCTCAGTCCCTGCCTTTGAGGAGTTTAGTCTAAACTGACAGCACACAGACTGGGATGGTGGAAAGGGGAGAAATACATAAGTGAAATGATTGAGATGAAATTCTTCTTAGTTTCACTATTTTAAAATATTAAGTTCCCTTTTGCTACATTGCGGCAGGAATGTCCCACTTCCTCTTTTCATAACTGTTCATCCTCCCTCAACATGCACCAGGGATTAAGTGATGAGGGAGTCTACATTATTCACAGTATTTCTACTATTAAGGACATTTGTAAGGAGAATATATTTATTTTATTTATTTGAATTTGTAATAGAAATTTAGATGCACTTTTTTCAAGTATGTCCTCTTATAGGTGCTATCATGAGCAATCTGGATGAATGGAGATGTACTTAATGCACGGCATTTTCAGTGCTGTGTATCAATATGTATAAATTCTTTTGGGGGGTTTTAGACTAAGATCCACTTTATTCATTTATTTTTGCTAGGAAAGACAAGAGTGAATCTTAGCTTGTAAACCCTTGAGTGCAGAGACTGTGTGCAGCTCTGTATTTGTATAGTGCCTAGCATAATGGAGTCTGACCCTGGTCAGGAATTGTGAGTGACATTGTAAACTAAGTTATTTGTAAATCCAACATGAGTGACCCAAATAACATCTCATAGACTTTAAGGTCAGAAGGGACCAATGTGATTATCTAGTCTGACGTCCTGCACAATGCAGGCCACAGAACCTCATCCTTTCACTCCTGCAATAGATCTCTGACTATGACTGAGTTATTAAACTCCTCAAATAATGGTGTAAAGAGTTTAAGATACAGAGAATTCACCAGCAAGTGAGCCATGCCCATGTTACAGAGGAAGGCGAAAACCCCCCAGAGTCTTTGACAGTCTGCCCTGGGGGAAAATTCCTTCCCAATCCCAAATATGGCAATCAGTTAAACCCTGAGCATGAGGGCAAGATTCACCAGCCAGACACCCAATAAAGAATTCCCTGTAACAACTTAGAACCCACCCCATCAAATGTCCCATCACAGGCCATTGGCATATTTACCACCAGTAGTCAAAGATTAGTCAATTGCCAAACTAGGCTGTTCCATCATACCATCCCCTCCATAAATTTATCAGGCTCAGTTTTGAAGCCAGCTAGGTTTTTTTGACCCTGCTGATTCCAGAACTTGACTCCTCTGATGGTTAGAAACCTGCATCTAATTTCCAATCTAAACTTCCTGATGGCCAGTTTATATCCATTAATTCTTGTGTCCACATTGGTGCTGAACTTAAATAATTCCTCTACCTCCCTGGTATTTAATGTATTGATGTATTTAAAGAGAGCAATCATATTTCCCCTCAACCTTCTTTTGGTTAATCTAAACAAGCCAAGCTCTTTGAGTCTCCTCTCATAAGGCAGGTTTTCCATTCCGCAGATCATCTGAGAAGCTCTTCTCTGCACCTGTTCCAGTTTGAATTCATCTTTCTTAAACATGTGGGACCAGAACTGCACACATTGTTCCAGATGAGGTCTCACCAGCATCTTGTATAATAGTACTAACACCTCCCTATCTCTACTGGAAATACCTTGTCGGATGCATCCAAGGACTGCATTAGCCTTTTTCACGGCCACATCACATTGGTGGCTCATAGTCATCCTGTGATCAACCAATACACCCAGATACTTCTCTGTCACTTCTAACTGATGCATCCCCAGCTTATAGCAAAAATTCTTGTTATTAGCCTCTAAATGCATGACCTTGCACTTTCCACTGTTAAATTTCATCCTATTTCTATTACTCCGGTTTACAGATCTTCCTGTGTGATATCCCGATCCTGCTCTCTATTGGCAATACCTCCCAACTTCATGTTATCCACAAACTTTATTAGCACATTCCCACTTTTTGTGCCAAGGTCAGTAATAAAAAGGTTAATAAGATTGGTCCCAAGACCAATCCCTCAGGAAATCCACTAGTAACCACCTTCCAGCCTGACAGTTCACCTTTCAGTATGACCTGTTGTAGTCTCCCCTTTAACCAGTTCTTTATCCACCTTTCAATTTTTCATTGAATTTTCATTGAAAAATTCATAATCCCCAGCTTCTCCAATTTAACTAATAATGCCCCATGTGGAACCATATCTAATGCCTTACTTAAATCTAGATAAATTAGATCCACTGCATTCCCTTTGTCTAAAAAGTCTGTTATCTTCTCAAAAAAGGAGATCGGGTTGGTCTAGCCTGATCTGCCTTTTGTAAAGCCATATTGCATTTTATCCCAATTACCGTTAATCTTGATGTCCTTAACTACTTTCTCTTTCAACATTTTTTCCAAGACCTTGCATACTACAGAGGTCAAACTAACAGGCCTGTAGTATCACTTTTTTTCTCTTTCTTAAAAATAGGAACTATGTTAGCAATTCTCCAGTCATACATTACAGCTCCTGAGTTCGCAGATTCGTTAAAAATCCTTGTTAATGGGCTTGCAATTTCACATGCTAGTTCCTTTAATATTTTTGGATGGAGATTATCTGGGTCCCCCAATTTAGTCCCATGAAGATGTTCAAGTTTGGATTTTACCTCGGATGTGGTAATTTCCATCTCCATATCCTCATTCCCATGAGCCACTCTACCACTATCCCCAGTTTATCATTAGCTTCATTAAAAATAGAGACAAAGTATTTGTTTAGATATTTGGCCATGCCTAGATTATCCTTAATCTGCACCCCATCCTCAGTGTTTAGCAGTCCCACTTCTTCTTTCTTTGTTTTCTTCCTATTTATATGGCTATAGAACCTTTTACTATTGGTTTTAATTTCCTTTGCAAGGTCCAGCTCGACTTGACTTTTGGCCTGTCTCACTTTATCTCTACATATTCTGACCTCCAAGAGGTAGCTTTCCTTATTGATTCCCCTTCATCCCCCAATCTCCCACTCCTTGTAGGCTTTCTGCTTTTTCTTAATCACCTATTTTAGATGTTTATTCTTCCAGTCTACAACTCTTGCCTTAAAATGAATTTTAAGGAATTTTAAGGAAATCGAGGCTCTAGTGATCTTCAGTGGGATTCTGTCTGTCCCTAGAGGAGGACAGCAAAGGTGTGACAAGATTCTGATGATCAACAGGCAGTGGTGCAACAAGAAGGGCTTTGGGATGAATGGTCACCGGGAAGGCATTCATGGATAGAGGACTTTTCTCTTGGGATGGACTTCTCCTGAGTAGGGAGGGAAATTCACTTCTAAGATAGAGGCTGGCACAACTGATTAAGAGAGCTTTAAAGTAGGGAGATGGTTGGGAGATCTCCACACCTGATTTTAGCATTGAGAAGGAGGAAAATGAAGTAAGAAAGGACACAGAAGTGGGGAGCAGAATGGAAATTAAGAGGAAGGGTAGTGTAGATACCAGTCTAACATCAGTAAACATGGTATTACAGAAAAAGAATAATTTAAGGTATATCTACACTGCTGGCGGCAAAGTCGCCGCTGTCAGATCGACTTATCTGATTGATTGAGCGGTCAGTGAAGTCAGCGCTGTTAATCCACCCCCTCAAGTGGTGTAGCGCTGCGTTAATGGGAATGCGGTTCCCATCGTCGCAGTGCAGTGAAGGTGGCGCGCAGAAGAGACGTACAGCAGTCGACGGGAGTTACGCAAGCTACTTTGCTTACCAAGTAAGTGTAGACTAAACCTTAGACAGCAGTATGGGTAAGGTAAACATGGATTGAAAATTGGGGAGAGAAGGGCATCAAAGTATAATGGTGGTGTTTTGGCCTTTTAGTTTCTTTTGTCTTCAAAGATGTATAATATTGAATGAATAGTATAATATTCACCTTTACTTCATTGATACCTATCTTCCTTTCTTGTTTCATTTGAGAGTTAGTGATAGAACTGTTGAAAACAGAATTAGAAATAATATAAGAATAAATAAATCCAGATAAGACACTGACAGCTACACCTTCCGAATATTTAGTCACAGGAAACAGTGACAACAAAAACTCAGCAATTGTCCAGTCAATCTATTATAGTACTTAACACAGAGAAAAGTAATTTGAATCTTTTGTAGTATTTCCTGGGTTTTCTCAGTCACACTAACTATTTGAAATAATTTGTTTTACTGCGTGCAGTATATCTGTAAGAAAATAAATAAGCACACACACACTAGATTATGATATAAATTTTCTCAACCTCACATCTTCTTTTTCCAATGGCCTTGAGGGGTGAATCCTTCATAGTGACCTTTTATTAGAAGATAATCAATTAATGCCCTAAGGGGAAAGGAAATAAAAGTATCTAAGTCTATCCACGGGGGGAAGAAAAGCAGGAAAATCTATGCTGACATGCAAAATAGAAGAGCACTTCCCAAAATGCTTTAGGGATATTAGACTGAGATATTATAGAGATTTATAATCTAGTGTATGAGATACTGAGATCCTCATAGCCCAATGGGGGGGAAAAAAAGAAGATTTTTTTCCCTGAGAAAATGTGATGCTTAAAAAGATGAGTCATGAATAAAGAAAAGAATGCTAACCTGTCATATTTTGTTGACTTTTCTAGGGGTTCAACATGTATTTTTGAAGTAGAATGACTAGGATGGTTTCATTTCAGTCACTGATGGACAGTGCTTTGGAAAGGTGAACTATTACACAAATTATTCAACATTGTTGACAGTCTGAGGTCTGTCTAGTATGGCAAAAAGCTTTTCACACATAATGAAATGTTCCAGAGGGGTAGCTGTGTTATTCTATATACAGTAAAAACAACAAGAGTCCTGTAGCAGATGCAATGAATAGAAATCAAATAGAGGGTGTATATATATATACTCACAACCCTTCTCACCTTCTAATCAAGGGTTGTGAGTAGGCCTCATCTACTCTAACTGAATGGATTTTGCTAACACCTCCCCTCCCCAGTGTTGTTTCTTAACCCTGGATGTGTGTGTGTGTGTGTATATATATATATACCCTCTATTTGATTTCTATTCATTGCATCTGACGAAGTGGGTTACAACCCACGAAAGCTCATGCCTGCAGAAATAAAATTTGTTAGTCTTTAAAGTGCTACAGGACTCTTGTTATTTTTTCACCCATAGACTCTCTAAATTCAGTTTGTAATCACTGAGGTTCCTATGTAAGGTGAAGTTGTTGCACTTTTCTAAGGCTACTCAAATCCAGATAAGAGTTATATGTACTTTATGGCTACGTCCACACTATGAGCCAGGAGTGTGATTCTTCTGCTTACGTACATATATTTGCGCTAGATCGAGTATAAATCACCATGAAACCATGTTAACATGCGCAGCAGCAGCAGAGGCACACCTTAATTGTGACAAATACAAACCCATCTGAACACTGGGTATGTACTTGGCATAGCTAAGCTATACCTCCTCAATCCATATCTGTGCAACCACGGCTACATCGCTATTTTTAGTGGTGCTAGCTTGACGAGAGCTACCACAGGAATGCGTATGTGAGCTTGGGATTCAGATCCTTCATAGTATAAATATAGCCTATAAACACTCCTTTAGTTAAACCAATGCAAGTTTGTGCATAGACCAAGCCTTTATTTTTTATATATATTATATGGGTAGACCTCAGCAGTTCTTACTCTGGAAGAACTACTCCCAATGCACAGAAGCTGACACAAGTTAGAGACACTTTAATATTTCCTATAGAGTGGTTACAAGTTTAAAAATGTGGGTATCTTAGAACAGAATACTTCATGCAATAGCTGAAAACCACCCCCACGCATTAGAAAGTTAGCAATAAATCGAACCTGGCTGTTGAGACATTCCAGTGGCTCTGCTGCAGCATTAATGAGCTCAGCACCCAACCACCCAGTACTCAACAGTTCAGCTGGGTTCAGGACTCAGTATTTCTCTACTCCATGTTCTTTTTGCGTCTGGCCCCAGCTAAGAGATAAAGCCCACACACAGGAAGGAACATGGCCAGACATTGGCTGAGCTGCAGCTTGGAGATTATTTTCTTTCATTACATTGTTTTATAAATGAAGAAAGAAAACAGTTTTTATGTGGTGCTGGCTAGAACTTTGGCCAAATTCATCACTGGTGCAGCTTGACTGATGTCATAGTTGCTACAGCTGGCTTGTTTTGCTTATAAATCTTTATTTATTTGTCTGTCTGTCGTACAAAGGAATCTTTCATTAAGGCCATGATTCAACAGAACACTTAAGCACATGCTTATGAATAACTGAAAATTGCTGCCTACACATTAGAAATATAACGTGGATGATGTGATCCTTAATCAAATCTGTCTGTCAATAGACATGCCAGTGGCTCTACCCCAGTACCCCTGAAATCATTGGAATTTACGCTCGTACTTGAAGTTAAGCATATACTTAAGTGCTTTGCTGAAATGAGATCTAATTTACTGGTACAATTTTTAAAAAACATTTGAAAAGCCTGGTAATGGTAGCCATTCATGGATTAGTTATTCATTGCAATGCTATTCCTTAGTCCTGCCTGAAGTGCAGGGGACTGGACAAGATGACCTCTTGAGGTCCCATCCAATCTTACACATTTATGTTTCTATGTAATTTATTATTTCTATTATTGTTTTGTTATTAATTGTTTATTATATAGAGACTAAAGGCCCCATTGTGTTAGGCACTGTACAAACACAATTGTAGATGGCCCCTGCCTTGAAGGCTATTTAAATAGGAAGACAAGACCCAGGGTGGGGGAAGAGGTAGAACACACAAGCAGAATGAACAATTATGGCAGCAAAAAGCATGTTAATTCTATTATTTTTTTTGTTGTGTTCTGGGGGTATGTGGGGTTAGGAAGGCATAAGCTAATGGAAAGAGAATAAGGGAGAGGGGACATGGAAGGGAAAGGGGTAGAGGGTAGAGAAGAAGATAAGAGGGGTAGGTGTGGAGTGAGGCTGAGGTGAAGAGAGGGAGGGAGTATAAGATTTGGAACAAGCAGCCAGTGAACACAGGCAGAAAAAGTCCTGTCAAAATAGATGTACGCAGGGTCTGAATGAGCTCTCCCCTGAAACCTAGCGAAGCGCAGAAGGGAAAAGGCTTCAGGAGCAGATTGTGTTCGCATAGGCACACATACTCTGTCTAGGTGTGCAGCATGATGGAGCTACTTTGTCAAAATGACCAATTTTGGCTGATTTGGGGTTACAGATCACTTGAGTACTTGAATTCAGAAGTAATGGATGTTATCCTTATTGTACAAGTGAAGGGCAGCAGAACTGTGTCCAGCATGCCCTGATTGAGGGGGTCACTTTACACTGTACCTCACTGGCTAAGCGGGGAATAGGGATGCCAAATCCTTGGGGGGGGGATGAAGATGTTTGTGTTCCTGTGTGGTGGTGTGAACTCTGCCTAAAGAGTCCTAGAAACCATTTGACCTGCTCTTCTTTAATGACTGAGCTAATTAGACTCAATTAAGAGTTCCTGTTTCCATTTAATATTTAGAGCCGTTTTTACTGCTGAGCAAGTCTAGGGCTAAGCCTTGGACCTTGTGTGGGAACAGTGAAAGGCAACATAGGAATTGCACTGGCAGTGAGGTTCCCCACTACCTACTGAAATCACTGAGAGCTGGGTTAACTGGTGGAACCTCAGAACGGGATGTTGCAGCAGCAAGCGGCACTGGTCATTGGTGGTAGCAGAGAGACAGTGGCAGGGGTGGTAGATAGCAGTGGGAGACAGGCAGCCGCAGCTGTGAGCCAGTTGCTGATGTGGCAGCAGCAGAGGCATTGCTCAATGTGCATCTCCCCCCCAACTTGTGAACACACCTCTGAACTGAGTCTTCACATCAAGGACCACCAACTGTGAGTGGGGTGTTGTGTAGCGAGTGGGGTGGTATGGTAACAGACATTCATTTGTCAGACTTCCTCACTGTAAGGTGAGAAACTGAGGCAAAGGCACTGCCCAGTGCACTGGGAGGTCGGACTTTTCCTATGGTTTTATGCTTTTGAATCACAGCTGTGGTGTTTTCCCAGATTAATGCTGGGTCCACTTTTCCCTTTTAATAAAACTTTTATTTTGTTGTAAACAGACTCAATGCTTGCAAGAGGGGAAGCGTTGTCTCCGAAAGGTGCCCAGAGTGTTTAGTTTTCCCAGTTTACTGGATGAGGGTTCCAGGTGGTTCTGTTTTCAGTTAAGAGAAACCCCATGATATTGAACTTACCCTTTGTTCCTGCTGACTTCCCCTGGCAGAAGAGTTATATGGAGAAAGTTCTCTGAATACCCAAAGGTGTCCTGCTCTGGCTGGTTCAGCAGCTAATCCAGTTGGTTGTGTTCTAGTGAGTTCTTCCCTGCAGTTTTTTCCCCAAGGCCACACAGCGGAGGAGCATCTCTTTGGTCCTAATTTCCTCGTTGAGTTGAGGAGGCATCTCCCCTGCACTGTCCTGAATCCAGCGGGTGTGGTTGAGGGAGGGGCGGCCCCATTCGGGCCCCATTTTATCCCCTTCACAGCAAGTGCAGCAGTCCTTGCTTTGGCTGCTCTTGCAGCTGTTGCTACCAGGTACTGGAGTTGGTGGGAGGTTCTATGACTTACATGCTGTACCCACAAAACCAAACTTCCAATTAATCGATCTTCACTTTGTCATAGTTTCAGTCAGCACCACTGATAACAGAAAAAAGTGCCACCGATAACAGAAAAAACAAAGCATCCAAAGCATTTCCAACAAAGCATCCATATTTCAATTGCATGACATCTTTGGAGCCCTTTATTAGCTTCTGTTGTGCTATGGATACTAAAGGCTCTTGGGGATTTGGCAATGGGTATCCTGGCAGTAAGGTTGTTCTCTCCCACAGCATAGAAATAGACTGGTGCCAAGATTCCTATACAGATGTGTAGAAGAAGTCAATAGCTGAGACATTGAGAAGCTGGAATAATTGAGAATCAAGGTGTGACCATAGTCTTGGTGGTCCAGCTTACTCAACCCTTTTTGATTTAGTGTGGTTCATTTTAAAGTACAGTTAAGAATTTCTGCCATTTGGACTGTGATGTTATTTACAAATTTGGTTTTTTGATTAGAGGCTTTGTATATTTGACTTGTTCTTTATCTAATCACATTCATATATAGAATTACAGGAATATTTAAAATCAGATAAGAGATTTTAAACATTTCTGATGCTTCCCCCCGGCCCCTTGACCACTCACTAGGTACAGTACATAGAAGTTCAAGGATGGCAAAAAATAAACTTTGGTTCACTTAGTATTTAGTAGGAAAGCCCTAATTTTCAGATGGAATCCTATATCCAAAATATTAGTGAAAATTAACCGAATACTGATTTTTATCCTTAAAAGTTTACCTGAACCATCTGCTCATAGCGCTTTTCCTGATGGTATTTTCAACATTCTGAGGATCCTTGTGGAGAAGAAATTCTTGTCTATCAGCTTTCAGTTACAACCCTCAATTTTTGTGATTCCTGTTACCTCAGTAGATCTGACCAAACTCTTGCTACTGTAATTTTAAATGCACACACACCAGAATGAAATTTCCTCTTAATTTCTTCTGAAGACTAAATGTAATCTACTCTTAAAGCCTTTCTTCACAAGATACCTTTTAATCCCCAAATACCTTGCAACTTTTAAGAATGTAAATATCTTCTACAGCTATCTACTGAGTCTTATTTTTGCATCCTTATGTGTGTGTGAATTGAAGATGTATTCTTTCAGCATGGTATTGTACCAAAGAATCTCTATGGATAGAAATTCCATGCTTGAATAATGAGTATAGCAGTAGGAATACCCAGGACCCAGGATGGTGGTGGTGATTATGAAAATGCTCAAGGTACTTAGAGAGGCTACAAAAACAGAAAACTCGGTAATAATGGGAGATGTCAATTAGCCTCAGATTGACTGGGTCCATATAATTGCAGGATGGGATGCAGAGCTAACCTTTCTAGATACCATTAATAATTGTTTCTTGGAGCAGCTAATCCTGGAATCCACAGTAGTTTTAAATGGCTCACAGGCTCTGGTCCAAAAGCTGAGTATAGCTGAACTGCTCAGTAATAGACCCCCAATGTAATTAAATTGACATCTTGGTGGGGTGGGGAATACAAAAGAAACCCATCACAATAGCATTTAACTTTAAAGGGGAACTACACAAAAACGAGGAAGCTAGTGAAATGAAAATTAAAAGAAACAGTCACAAATGAAATGCCTGTAAGCTGCATGGAAACTATTTAAAAACACCATAATAGAGGTGTAAACAAAATGTACGCCCCAAATTAAAAATAATCAGTAAGAGAACCAAAAAAATGCCGCCATGGCTAAACAGAATAAAAGAGGCAGTTAGAGGCAAAAAGGCAGCCTTTAAAAATTGGAAGTCAAACCCTATTGAGGAAAATAGAAAGGAGCATAAACTCTAACAAGTCAAGTATAAAAGTATAATTAGGCAGACCAAAAAAAATTGAGAGCAACTAGCAAAAGACACACAAACTAACAGCAGATTTAAATATATCAGAACCAGGAAGCCTGCCCAACAATCACTGGGTTCACTGGATAATTGAGGTGCTAAGAGAGCACTCAAGGAAGACAAGGCTATTGTGGAGAAACTAACTGAGTTCTTTGCATTGGTCCTCATTGCAGAGAATGTGAGGGAGATGCCCCACACCTGAGCTCTTTTTTTAATTGACAAGTCTGAAGAACTGTCCCAGATTGAGATGTCAGTAGAAGTGGTTTTCAAACAAATTGATACATGAAACAGTAGTATGTCACTAGGTCCAGATGGTATTCAACCAAGAGTTCTGAAGAAGTTCAAATATGAACTGTTCTGCAAATTGCGGTATGTAATCTATTGCTTAAATCAGCCTTTGTACCAGATTACTAGAGGATACTTAATATAATTCCAATTAAAAAAAAAAGGCTCCAGAGGTGATCCTGGGAATTACAGGCTGGTAAGCCTAACTTCAGTACCAGACAAATTAGTTGAGTAAAGAAAAGAAATGCATGGATGAACACGAAAGGTTGGAGTCAACATGGCTTTTGTAAAAGAGATTTTTGAGGTATGATTTCCATTCAAATTTTTTGAAGGGAGTCAACAAGCATGTAGATGAGGCTGGTCCAGTGAATATAGTGTAGCTGGACTTTAAGTCTTTGACAAGTCCCATGCCAAAGGCTCATAACAAAGTAAGCAGTGATGGGATAAGAGGGAGGCCGTCTTGTGGATCAGTAACTGGTTAGAAAAGAGAAGACGGTATGAAAATATGGTCAGTTTTCACAATGGAGAAAGATAAATATCAAGGTGCCCTAGGATCTGTACTGTACTATTCAGCATACTCATAAATGAACATAATAATGGGGTGAACAGAGAGGTGGCAAAGTTTTCAAATGATACAAAATTACTGTAGATGGTTAAGTCCAAAGATGATTACAAAAGTTACAAGAGGGTCTCAGAAAATTGGGTAACTGGGCAACAAAGTGGCAGACATTCAGTGTTAAATGCAAGTAATGCATATTCAAAAGCATAATCTCAACTATACGTACAAAATGATAAGGTCTAAATTAGCTGTTGATACTCAAGAATGAGATCTTGGAATCATTGTGGATAGTTCTCTGAAAACATCTGCTCAATAGGCAGCAGCAGTCAAAAAAGTTAAGTGTTAGGAACCTTAGGAAAGGGATGGATAAGACAAAAAATATGATAATACCACTATATAAATCCAGGGCATACCCACACCTTGAATAGTGCATGCAGTTCTGATTGCCCCATCCCAAAAAGATGTATTAGAATTGGAAAAACTACAGAGAAGGGATTAAATGATTAGTGGTAGGGAACAGCTTCCATATATGGAGACATTAAAAAGGCTGTGACTGTTCAGTTTAGAAGAGAGACAACAAAGGGAGATATGAGAGAGATATAAAATCATGAATGATATGGACAAAGTATTTAGAGAAATGTTATTTATTAGTGTACATAACATAAGAACCGGGGATCACCCAATGAAATTAATAGGCAGCAGATTTAAAACTAACATAAGGAAGTACTACTTCACACAGTGCACAGTCAACCTGGGGAATTCATTGCCAGGGGATAATGTCAAGGCCAAAAGTATAACTGGGTTCAAAAAGAATTATAGGTTCATGGAGGATAGGTCCATCAATGGCTATTAGCCAAGATATTCAGGAATGCATTACCAAACTCTGTGTATCCCTAAACCTCTGACTCCGAAAAGCTGGTACTGTCCACTGTCAGAGGATAGGACATGGGTAGGTGGACCATTGGTCTGATCCAGTATTGCTGTTCTTAACTGGCATCTAACTTTCACTTAATGGTGGTGCATTAATGAAGTAGACCGTTATTGCTGAAAATTTACAATGAAACAGTTTACAGTCTTCAAGACCCCCAAGAAAATGTGGCAATGAAATGACTGGAGCTAGCAGAAGCAAGCTTGCAATCCAGGCACATGACATTTCCTCAAGATGTCATATAAACCCAGAAAGATGAACTAAGGCTTTTTCTTCTTTCATGCTAGTCTTCCAATTTTTTTGTTGAAGTGTGATCACACCGAGAGACTGTCCAGTCCGTAACACATGGGAGACTTGGTGCATTGTCGTATGTTTCAGCCCCACTCTTTAAGGGACTGAGATGGGAACACTTGGTCCTTTTCACAGTTACTAGTAAATTCAGGTTGAATTTACTTAAGCTGTTGCATTCTTCATTGACTTTCCCAGCTGAACTCTTGCAGGAATATTTTCACCACTTCAGCAAACTGTGCATATGGAGTAAGAATCTTTACATACCAAGAAGTGGTCAAAGCTGTAAAATTATCAGGCTCCTTTCATTTCTTCCAGAGCTCTGTCACAACAATGAAGCTGCAGGCTGTCTGATCCTCCTGGAGGACAAAATGAAATGTTAGAAACTGCAGATTACAAGGGGGAATGAGTATTGAGAAAACACTAAAAAGATCTCTTGAAAAAGCAAGCATCACATGGGAGGTGAACTTATTCTAAGCACACATTAACTCTCTTCTTGCAAGAGAAAACTGTTACAAGGCTACATTCCAACTTGACTGATAGACCATACCTGGGGTCTCTAGGCAATAGGCTGAATGCTTGAGAAGTATTAAATTTTGTTCTCGTATAGCAGCTAGTCATGAATCGTCATAAATACTCTTTGATGTAGCCATGAGGAAAAACTGGGATAAGAGAAAAATAGTTTTTTCTTTTCTTCCCCAGCCCCTTTCCTTAATTATTGCTAATGTCCCTGAATGACATGCAGGACCATGCAGTATGCAAATAACAGTTTGCTGCCTGTATGCTATACTAAGGAATAATGTATCACAGATCAGTGAAATAGTCAGGATTTGAAAGCTGGTTTTGATGGCTGCCTATAGCAAATCTAATGGGGCAGAGGATGCTTTGACAAGTCTTGTAAGACAGGAATAGGGCTACAAAGACATTTGTCTAGCAGCAGTTCTCTCTGTTAATCTTGGTGAACAAGTCATTCCTGGTTCTTACTCCTAAAAATGGAGGACTTTGATTTGGTGTGCCTGTCTCTTCATTAGTCTTACTCTCTATACAATGGTGTATTTTTCCATGGTAGAACTTTTCTCCTGGCTGTAGTTTTTAAAGAAGCAGCTCTTTCTTTGGCTTCCAAATACTTTTTGTATCTCTGGCTTTCATTACCAGCAAATAAATCATCAGTTTCCCTAACCTGACATTATTCCTCTGACTCTTGTACAGTCCAAAAAACAAACACCCCCCCCCAACCTGCTTTTCTTCTGGGTACAAAAGTAAGTAATTATGAATGATAGTGATTACTAATAGCAAATATTTTAGAATTAGCAAAGAAATTATCTAAAGTATTTTGCTAGATCCTTCTTTCCAATATAACATTTAAGTTTTGCTTGAAAGAAACTGATACAGTTGGCAGGAATTTTCAAAAAGGGGGTATTATGAGCAAAAACCTCCAAAGTTCCCTTTGTTTTCTCCATGTCATATTTATAAAATAAATTAGTTGGGAAAGGATTTTTTAACATTTGTGAATCTTGACAAACTATTGTCTGTAAATTCTACAGCAGCTGCTGTTGTCTTGATAAGCCCCCTACTATGGTAACTTATTAAAGAGATAAGTATTCCAGTGCATTCATGTTTTCCTTTTGAAGCCTATAAATTGAAAGTACGTGTGTTGTATTTTAGTATTTGTGGGATGGATGGGATTCTGCCTTGGGTGCTTCCTGTGAAGAGGAAATACCTTGTCCCTGTTTTCTTTCTAGGGACTTTTCTCACAGAACAATGTGTCAGATTAGGTGAAATATAAGAAGCACGTGTTTACTGAGCTCCTCTGTATATCTCCTAAAAGAATTATACATGCAGAAATAAATTTGTTTCTACACAGAGTCAGAATGAGGGGCAATAATCACCTTAAAGTAAATAGCATTACTGCCAGCTGGAGTATCAGTCTTTGCCTATTACACATGTGCTTTTCAGTTTTCCTGATTTAAAAAAATTGTTTTTCTTGCATCCTTTCTTGTCTCTTAAGATTTGATAAGACAATATTTCATACAGTTGCAAAGCCACATAACTGCTATTTTGGTGTATCTGGAGCACATAGTTCCAGTGAAGGTTTTGTTGAACCAGGTCTTAATTCAATATTTTGTTATTATTAGTAATTTAATATTTATGAAAGATGTTGGAGTGGCAGCCCTGATGATGGAAGTTCCCTGCATAGGCCTGATCTAAAGGCTCCATTGATTTAATGGGTTTTGGTTTAGGGCCTATATGCACAGAATGGGTTCAGCAAGGATAATAGTGGGGCAAACTTTTCTGCCATCATACTTTGGCTCTGAATTGGAGGAACCATTTCTAGGGTTGAGAGTTGTTCATTCTCTATCCCCTTTTTCCCTTTGTGGTGAGAGGCTAACAATGGTCCCATTATAGGTTTTTGTGAAGTAAAAATTGGTTTGAGGTAGGTTTCACATGGGCCACTGAGTTATTTCATTTTTATTGGCTTTTTTAAATTGATTGTTTGCCCTTTCTTTCATGCTATCTTTAATAATTGACATTTCTCCTATTCTTGCTTAAAGGCAGTAGGGACCATGTGTGTTGTTTGGCTGTATTGAAAGGCCAGAAGACGTTTGATATAGTTTTAATCAGGCTGCAACTTGATTATTAGATGTCTGGGACTACTCCATAAATAAAAGTGTACAGTACAGTCACCCAGTGTTCACTCAGTAACTTCCAGCAGGGCTTCAACTAGCCTCCCATTTTTCTATCTGGACCCCCAGCCAATCCATTGCTGGGACTTTACCATCCACCCCCTCTCCTAGGAGAGTTAAGGTAGGCTATAAAAAAGAGGGGGGGGGCTCCCTTCCATACTAGTCATAGGAACCCCAACTCCTTGTTCTGTTCATTCCTTTAACCAACACTTCCTTTTTAAGTCCTTTATCAAGCTATTTATCTGGTCACAGTATACCTTTCTCATAGAGTACCTGCATTGGACATCCGCCACAAGGATGCGCCAGCAATTTGCTTGGCTGCCTTCTCCCCAGACCCGGTCAGATTCCCAGACATCTCCCAATGCCCTCTTTTATATTGGACAAAATATGTCAGCACCCAAATCTGAGCCCCATCTCTCACCACCCTCTTAGCATCAGACAACGTGTATGTGACCCAAGTCCTCTGTCGCCCCACGTGCTATGCGGAGGTTATTGAGCATGCCACTTGCTGGCATCCAGTGATACCATGTACCATTGTACAGGCTCTTCTGTAATGCCATATTAGTGACCAGCTTCCCAGATCCTGAAGTTGCACTGAAATCATTAAAAACTTCTCTCATAGCTCAGCCATGCATCCTGAGCCCCTGATCTCCGCACAACCACCACCATCAAAGGCCAGTGCTCCGTAACTCTAACAGCATGCGTTTGGGTTCCATGCTGGCTTCTTGTGCAAGCTCCCGAAATCTGTCAAAATGAAAACAAGACAAGGCGTCTGCTTTGCCATTATCCACCTTGGCTACGTGCTTGGAAGAAAAACAGATGTTAAGGCTTAAGCACTGCAGGATGAATGCCTTCATGAGCCTGTGTGATGTGGAAGTTTGGTGATTGATAAGGTGTACTACCACCACCATGTTGTTGCACCAGAAACACACCCTTTTATTATAAAAGGCCAATCCCCAAATACGCACTGCAACCAAAATGGGGAAAAGGTTCCAGGAAAGTCATGTGTCAGACTACCCCATTTTGTGTCCCGATGACGGGCCATTTCTGGGCAGACCACCTGCGGTGGTAAAACACCCGAAAGCCCATACCCCTGAAGCATCTAAATGGATTTTCAGACTTGCCTTCAATAACCATTCTTCCATCCATAAAAACCCCTGTTAGATTGGCTCCACAACTGTTCCCATGCCTTCAAGTCTCCCTTCGTCTTTCCAATAACTTTGTAGAAAAGCGGCTTTCCTATGCCTGCTATGGCCACCACCAGCCGATCACAGAATGCCATTCCCAGGAAACCATCCTGCAGGCAAAGTTAGTGCCCCATAATAGATTTCAGCTCTTGGAACGTGAATTTCTTCCTTCCTATAGCTCTCTGAAGCAAACTCAATAGCTCCTGAGGCTTATTCAGAAGGAACTATGGTATGCCCACCCTTGGGTCTAGCTCAGTCCCTAGGTAGGTCAGTGTAGTGGAAGGATCCTCTGTTTTTTCCTCCACTAAGGCTACATCCAAATGTTTAGCCAGGGACTGATACAGGTGAACACACTCATCAGACCCTGTCTGGGCTGCAGACAAACAATTGTCTAAATAATGCATTATTTAGTGCAAACTAGTTGCTTGCATTGTTGCCCAGTGCAATATTGTACTATGTTTTTCAAATAATGAATGGGATAGTGCACAGCCCCTGGGAATTGCTTTGTCAATATAAAATAATCCCTCAAAAGAAAAATCAAAAAGTTCAAAATCCAGCGGATGCACTGGAAGAAGTTAAAAAGCAGATTTGATATCATACTGAGTCAGAGGTGCCGCCGGGGCACACAATCTAAACATGCATGGCTTCATCAATGGAGGAATAGTGAATGGAACATAGAACCACGTCCATTCCATTGTTAATGGAACTACCTTGTGGTATGAAAGGGGATGAATTAATCAGTAGTCTCCTGGAGCCTTCTTGGAGACCAAACCCAATGGGGAAACCTGCAAGTTCTCTATAGGTAATTGCTTGAATGGCCCTGCTACCCTATGCTCCTTTAACTCCTGTATAATCTTTTTCTGCACCATATGGCCCATCCCCACTAGTGATTTTAAATTTTTAGATGTTACATGAGTCCTAGTCCCATAAAGGGGATATGAAATCCAACAGTAACCCTTTCCCCCACAGAGAGGACCCATCTGCTTTGTTAGGATAATCCCAGAGGAGCACCCTTAACACCTCTATCTTAATTGATGATGGTGCCTTTGTCCCTCGCACTGCCTTCAGCTTGCCCTCCTCCATCACTTGGGTTCTGTGCACCATATCTGGCTCTAGCTGCATTGAACCTGTAGTTGGCACTTGACCCAAATCCAATCCTGTTTCCTGCCTGCAACCTTCCTCTACTGCTGTGGCAAGAATGGGCTGACTAGGCCCCAAAACACACTTCGCAAGAGTCCTAAATTTACAGATGCTGCAAAATCAACTGTTGTCATTATATGCCCAACAAATATTATGTAACTCGGGCTCCTGGTGGTCTTGTTGTGAAGTGAACTGGCCACTATCTGTGTAATTTCCCAGTCCCTGTGGTGTCATCCACTCCAGCCACAGCCTATGGTGTGATATATCCCACTGGATCCCAGTTTGTGTTGCTGCCCTCAATCTAAATTGCTCATTATAATTAAACCAAGACAAGCCCCTGAACATATTGTATGCCCATCTGATTATATCTATATATTTAAAGAAGGGTGGCTTTCTCTCTTGGTAAGCATCTACTATTACACTAGCATAAATAAGAAAGGCAGCCTCTCAGTTTTCCCGTGTTTTAGGTACTCTTGGCCACTCGAACATCTCCTTATTCTGCTTGTTCTGTCCAGGCTTACTATCTGACAACACCTCCCCCTGCATCAGAAATATTATGTCCATGTATTTACCTCTCAGGATTTTATCCCTAGTAGTGTTGAGATGGTGAACTCCCATCGGATCAGTCATCCCAGCATAACCATACTTGGAATGTTCAGAGCCTTGTTGCCCCACCGCTGCCCCTGAAACAGCAACTCTGTCCCTTGAGGTTACTTTCCTTAGCATTGGGCGAGTTGAAAAGTGCACAGGGCTTTCACCCACACCGTAGGCTCCCATATCCATGCAAGAGGGGAATCTGTCCTATCTACCCATCTCCTGTCTCCTAAACTCGTGCTCATGTTGGGCATCCATTGTTACCCTGGCCAGACACCTCACTCGTGGATGCCCCAAACTGGTGCAACAAGTGCAAGTTAGCTTGAAGCAGTTGTGTAATACCATTAGCTTCCCTAAGAGGAATGTGCTTCCCAGACAAGCCTTCTGTGGCTTCTAGGACTCCTCCTCTTGGCCTCGGCTTACCCCTCTAGGTCCACTCATGCCCTCTCCCCGCCCCGTAAAACCTCAGATTGGACCTATTATACCCAGATCCCACACTTCACACCCTTCCCTGCAACAGACATCTGTTGCCACTGTGTGGGGCAGGAGCTCACCTACCCCAGTCTTCCCCATAACCTTTGTCTGTTGCAGATCAAATTCATCCCTGCACTCAGCAACCTCCATCTGTTGCTACTCCACTCAACCCTGCCGTCAGCATCACCCTCATCTCCTGCAATTCGCTGAGACAAACACCCAGGCCCTGTTTGACCCAGTACACTTTGAAAGTGCAGCAAATTATTCCAAGCTCACATGCTTGCCTGCTTGCTTCCCCTGTAGCCACCCTCACCATCAGTCTAGGAGGCTGCTTTTGATGATCACGCATGCTACCCTGGGCTCCACTAGCTTCAGACCCAGGACTAGCCCACTGTCGTTGTTGTGAGGATCTTACCCCTACCAGCCCACTCCAACTCTCTGAACAGCATTTGGCTCCCCCACGCAGAGGGGAAAGGGATGTTCCCTCCCTATCCTCCTAGCCTGCCCAGAGTAGAAAAAATCCGAAATCTGATCCCCCACACCTCTACTCACAGCCTGTTGGTATGAGGTGGTGTTAAACTCCCTCCTCCTCTCTGCTGAGCATATGGGATGCTGAGCAGTCTGGTCTGTGTAAAAGGGGGCTTCACCACATTGGCTGCCCCTTTTAAACTCTTTTGCCCATCCGGATTCCCGGGGATGAATCAGTGTCACTCCTGGTGTCCTCCTTTGCAGCAATTTGACCTCTCTTCTCCTCCCTCTCTCCCCAGCCATAAAGCACTGTTCCCTTCATCTGGCCAGCCAGCCAAATTCCCCCTCCTCACTTAGAGGTGTGGTGTGGTCATTCTGCTGTTGCTGACCGTGTTTGATGAGCTTGTTGGGAGGCCATCCTGAGCTGAGTGTGACTCTGCATATGTGAGGATAACTGCTGTGTGAACACTGACCAGCACGCTTGCCCTGAAGACAGAAATAAATACCCTGGGTAGGATTTGCAAAGCTGCCTTGTGGATTTGGGTGCTCATTTCCTGATAGTATAATCTAACAACAAATCCCAGTCCCACCCTTTATACATGCCCATACTCCCTCAAAACACAGCATGAAACGCTGAGCTTGTGTTTATTATACGTGTTTGTAAAACACATTAATTTGATCACTTCCCTATAATTATACACATTCCAACCCAGGGCAGCTGGTGATGTGCTGATGCTGTCATTTCTGGTCATGTGCAACAAATGATTGCAGGGGAGCTGGAAATTGAACTTTCTGAGACACTGCCATAGAACACAACTCAAAATGTTGAACACTTTGAATCATCACAGCTGTATTAATTTTACAATGTACTCATTTTTGAGCCTTAGCAAAGACTGTATTGTAAATCTTTCAATAACACTGCCTCTAAGGAGATATAATGAAATTCTCTTATTATCATTTTCTTGATTCTGTGCGGTTTTGGAAAGTTCCTAGTGTTGTGGTCAAAGCCCTAGCTTGAATTTAAGTTGTTGCTGTGTTGGGAGCATGCATTAGTGAATGATAGTTAGAACTTCCCATAAAACTAGATGGGTGTGTGTGTGTATGCACCTTTTTAGGGGTCAAATCCTGCCTTGGATGCTCATTGATTGCTCCCATTAAAGTCACTGGGAGCTCCAGCCACATGTGTGAATCTTATATCTGGGGCCTACAACAGAACTACAGTCATTTGTTTAACACAAACAGAGGCTAATTTACAAGCCTGTGTGTGGGGTAAAAGTGATTGTACCATCACATGATGAAACACGTAGGAGGGGAACAGAAGGCCCAAGAAACTCAGTCAGGGTTACTTTGTGGAGTTTCCTTCAAGTGCTGCTAACAAGTTAGGGGCTTGAATTGGCTACACAGGGAATGGAGAGCAAGGCCTCCAAGCCCTGGGATCCACAGAAAAATGCTAATTTTGGGCACACCTTTCTCATTGTTGATACCCACGCCCATGGTAAGGGGACCATAAAGAGTGGGAATTAAAGTGCTTCAAGGGGTGATAATTCCTGCTGGTTTTGCCAGCTGTATTTCCACTACCTTCAGAGGGCAGTACGCTGCATAGACTGGCTGCTCTGCCCCACCCCCCAAAACCACAACCTTTCACATTTGACTCTGGGATTCTGGGCAGACTCTTTAGGGAGAGTAATGAACGTGCCACATGATCGGTTCTGCTCCCTGTTTCAACGTTTTTGGGATTTTTCTTTTCCCCTGTATTTCCCCTACAGAATAGGAGAGCATAGATCCCAATAGTGGTACTTCTGGGATCGCCTGTAAAATAAACAGTCTTCACCAGGATCCCTTCTTACCCCACCACCCTTCATCAGACTTTCCTGTTTGCTCAGTAGATTTGCTCATTTATTTTTATTATAAACACTATTTTATTTTTATTTTTTCATACTGTTTGTCCAAAGCTAACCCACTCTGACATGAAGCTCTTTCTTCAATGACTGGAAGAGAAGCTTTATGTAGTTACCTAAGCAACTTGCTGAGGAAAGAACTGAACACGTTTTTTATTAGATGTCAATTAAAATGAAGCAGGTTGGGGCGGGGAACAATGAGGATGTTTTAACCTCAAGCTATTGGATTCTATTTTCAAATTATAGTGTAGTTTAATCCCAAGAATCAGTCACTTTCTGCAGACAACCATGTTTTTGATGAGTTCTTTGTTGTATTTTCGTTTCTATAAGGCTACCAGGGGATGCCTGGGTTCCTGTTATGGAACACAAATTGCATTCCTAAACCTTGGGAATCAAACATTTTGAAGCACTATAGTGTGTTAAACATAAAGGCATGACTATTTCACTGTTCTCTAGAAACTGTCTTACTAGCTCCCTTCTGTAGAATATTCTACAAATTAATTAGTTGGCAGGTCTGAAATACCTGTTTTTTATTACATATGCAAAGACAGAATATCACATTTTTTTCTTTTGATGTAAATCATCGTGTCGTACCCTGTAAGTACTGTCGTGCTCATTTTTTCTCTCCCTTGTTCATAACCTATTTCATCCCCTTTTGATTTATGTCTGTTACGTGTGTGGTCATGAATGCAAAATGTATCCCTATGAATGAAAATAGGTCAGTTGCTTGTACAGATCTGGGAGAAATTGATGCCTTTTTAGGCTCTCATCTGAAGAGCTCAGGTTCAAAATATAGATCAGTTAAGTCTGACAGTGCTGGTACCAGACAGAACACCTGAAATGGCTGTGAAGTTTATACTGCTTAATGTCTAGGGTCAAATCCTTTGCTTATAAGGGTTCTTTTCTTTTAAAGATTTCTAGGGTGGGGTTGGGATCTTGGTCATTCTGCGTGTTTGATTACAGTCCAACATACTAGGCGTTGTTTTTGTAAGCCTATTTCTGATCATATATGTATATGACTTCCCTTATTTTTATTTCTATCATGCACTTCATTATGGATTACTGAAACCAAAATGGCTACCCAGTATTATCTTTCTATGCATGATTAGTAAATTAATTGCTAATAGTCAATAGTATTAGCTGCCAAATAATCAACATTCTGGTGAAAATCAAATATCAGTTTTTACAAACATATTTACAAAACAATTTAGACATTTGAACACTGGAGAGAGAACTGAGAGACCTTGCCACAGGTTGCCTGCCACAGACTGGTTTCCCTTACGTAGTGCCAAATGTGTTTTGTAAGCTCCCAAAGTGCATCTATTATAAATAATGTGGGAGCTCTTTCCACGCAATAAACAGCTCGCATCTGAATTGTTTAACATCTGCATTCTGGGCTGTAGATGCTATATCCATTGCATGTGCAGAAATTCATAATGGTAAGGCTCAGAAACCTCTGTTTCCCTGACCAGTCATGGCAACTGCAATTATTGGTTTTGCAGAACAACAGTAAAACAGAGTTTATAAAATCTCACATGTTGATTCATTTCTGAGGATTCCCTGTTCTCAGGAAGCAGGTGGAGTTATCAAAGCTAACTTGATCTCTCAGTCAGTAAAATATTCAATGGTAAATATTTGTCAGATAGCATCCAAAGTATTCTGACATTTTGAAGATAATCCTCAAGATATAGACACACACAACATAATCCATTATCTGACTTTTACAGAACTAAACTGGCAAGATGAACAGTCATGGGTGACATTCAGAGTAAATTTTCAAAATGCTGTGCAGGTTTTTAGCCATGCAACTCTTGTTTGGGTCAGTGAGAGCTGCACATCTAAGCCTAGGATAATGCTTTTAAAACTTAGCCTCATGTGTTACAGGATGGCATCCAAACCATGCTTTCAAAGCCTTTTAGAAGATGGTGGCGGTGAGTGTTAAAGTACTGGAAAAGGGAGAGTGCAGTTTCCACTTCTCTTCTAAAAGCAGATGGGAGCTTCCTTCCTCTCCTTGACTTGGGCAAGCAGACAGAGCTCTCAAACGCAGTTTCTCCTCCTTGGTTGGTGTATTGAGCTCACCCCCTTTTGTTTCAATCTCCTTTAGCCTCTGGGTGGGAGGATGTCAGAGGACAAACTTTTAAGAGCATGTGTCTCAGACAGCTCCTTGTTGGCTAATGGAAGCTAATGGAGGCTCGGGGGTGTGAGGTAAATATTTCATTACAAACAGGGAGGTGAGACATAGCTTAACCAAGATTTCCTAAAAGCTATATATTCTTTCTAAATTGATAAATAGAGAGAGATTTAAGGACAAATTGTGATTTGATTTAAATGTCACCACTCCCTCTCTCTCCAGGAGCCAAATGTAATGCCAGAAATTTTGCAGATTGAAGTGCTAGGTGGGTCTTGAATCTTGTTTTAGCTAATATGCCTCACAAAACTGCCTCATTACCATGGCAATTTACCATACCCAAGGAGTTACTTTGTAAGGGTGTCACTGTGGTAATCACTGCTTGGTTGGGGCCAGAGCAGAACTATAGTAATTAAACTGGAATTATAGAAGATTTGCAAGGGGTGAGACAGGACCTGCCACCTGTCCCCCCCTTCTTCTCGCTCTCCCCCCCCTTGGGGCAGGCCTCAGGCATGTGCGCAAGGAGCTAACAGTGGTGGCTCCAGCTCCCAGATCTGCCTGCAGCTGCTTCACTATTAATAAGATAGGCTTTTAATAGCTGTTAAATTATACTTTGGGTGGGGATGGAAATAACTATATAATCTGTGCCTCACTTGTCAAAGTCACTAGCCGTCACTGGTTATGAATCTATTGTAAAAACTGGCTCTCTGTTTTCTGGAATAGGACTAGTGTAGAACTTGTGGGTTTATTTACTTAAATTATCCTGATTTGTATCTGAGCACGTCCTCTCTCGTGGAAAACTTCCACAGGATGCAAACACGTCTACTTGCTACCAACCGAAGCGGAGTCTCACCATCCTAGGTTCTAAAAACCTGCCACAGGGAGTGGTTGCCCTGAGACCCTGGGAGAACTGGCACATATGAAAGCCTCCAAATCAAGAAATAAAACTAGTAGCACCGGCTACTCTTCTCCCTAGTTCCCTTGCCTGCAGGAAAATAGCCATCAGGCCCCTGTTTGGCTTGAGCTGCTGCTGCTCCTCCCAGAGAGTCAGCAAAGAGCAGCCTATAACAGGGAGTAAAAGGAGCTGGAGCAAGGGCCAGAGAATTAGTGAGGAACAGGGGCTCTGCTCCTCCATTCCCTTCAGTAAAACAGCTTGTGCCTCTCCTGTTACATCTGACTTACTAGTTTTATTGGAGGGGAGGGTTAGTAGGTTAGATCATTGTAATAAGCCATAAATCCAGTGTGTGACTGAAGGTTGGTCTACACTACAGACCTATGTTGCTCTGTGGTGTGAAAAATCCAACCCTCCTGAGTGACATAGTTATGCTGTGCTAACTCCCTGTGTAGACAGTTCTGTATCGCCAAGAGGAGACTCTCTCCCATCACCTTAGTGCATCTTCATTAAAGCGCTACAGTGGCGCAGCTGTATCGGTGCAGCGTTTTAAGTGTGAACATGCCCAGAGACTGCCAGTGGGGTGGTGTAAAAGTGCATGTGTATGGCATGGCTCCTAGCACTCTTGAGTTTTGAATATCCTCTCTGGTGACCTGGACTCACAGTCAGTATACCAAGGCAGTGCCAGAGGACAGACTCCACATAGTCTGCCCCTTGCTTCCTCTCAGTAAGACAACTAGCAAGTCTTGGTCTAGCAGTTTTACTGGAGGGAAGAAAGAAGCAGAGAGCTCAGGAATTTGTGTGTATGAGAAGGGTAGGAGCTGGAGCCCTAGCTGCTCCAGGGCATCCTGGAGGCAAGAGCTTACTGGAGACACATGTTGCTGTGGCTCTAATTCTGTCCCCCTTAATAACCTGCATAGGGGCTCTGATGGAAGCAAAAGCTACAGGGTCATGGGGTAAACCGATGGAGAGAAAACAGTACACATCTCTGCCCACCCCTCTGCAAGAAATGGGAGAGATGCTCCTTGAAAATACCAGACTAGGGAATAAGCCTGAGGGGACTGCAGGCTATGAGCCCAAAGAAAATTGCAGGTAAGAGCAGGTATAGGCCTGTAGGGAAGAAAGTTAGTTGAAAAGGGATGGGGTCTCCACAGTTTACAGGTCCTTAGCTGTAAACATTCCAGATTTTTTTGAGGACAGAGTCATTTAAAAACATCCAAAATTCCCTAAAATGTACAGGTCTCCCTGATAAGTGCAGAGTGGTTTGATCTATTCACTTTGTGTTTCTTATCAGAATTAGGCCCTTATGAGGTGATGATGTAATCAAATGTCATTCATTATCCAGAACTTTTCTTCTGTTAATACAATAAATACAAGTTTCAATTACCATCACCCACTCTCTGGTGCTCGTGAAGCAATTTTCTTTTCCGTACTCTCTCCATTGCTCTTTTTTATGGCTCAGGCTCTACAGTGTTGCTAACCTTGAAAATCATGAATCAGGCCCCAAACCAATCATAAGATTATTAAAAATAATACATTTTGGATTCTTTTTATTTGTCTGCTGGATGTTGAGTCTTCAGGATACATTAAATTCACGTTTTCAAGTTTCTTTACAATCATGAAGACAAGAAAATTACTTAAAAAAAAAAGGAAGCTGAAATTCTCATGCAATAGCCTCCAGGAGCCAGGACTTTAAGAAAAAGCACCAAAGCAAGAATCAGTAAAATCAAGAAAGCTGGTAACACAGCTTATAACGGAGACCTATCATACCAATTTTGTGATTCAAATGCTGGTAATACAGTGACACATTCCTTGATTATAAATGAACACCTTTTAAAATCTTTAATATAAAGTCATCTCTCATGGAAACAGGTATGCAAATACCATGTCAGAATTGGCACTTGTTCAAATATTAAGCTGGGTAACATGCTGGGGATGTGAAACATAATTTTAATAAAAATATTTGGGGTATAAAAATACATATATATTCCTTTGGGCTGAGGCATTAAGTATTTTACATGGGGGCCTTCAAGATAAAAGATTTGAATTAAGTTCTCAAAACCCCAATATTTAAGAGATTTGGGAGTTGGTAAACACTACATCAGACCTTCCTAATGGTGTGCGGTTCTTGAGACTAGCTTTTCTGATATAGTAGAGACTATTCATAAAAATGAATAACATTAGCCCCTAAATTAAATTATCAACTTTACTTGTGCAATTGAATAAAAATGAACACATCCCTTGCCCCGCTGCCCTCCAAAAACAAACAAAAATCCCCAAAGCTTTCAAATATTTGAAACCAAAAAGAGACTTATCTATGTTATGCAAATATATGGTTATAGTTTATATATTATTTAATAGGACTGCCAGTTACGGTATTGTAGATTTCTCCCCAAAGATTTGTTTGAAAACCCAGAAGGGATTAACAGAAACCACCAGAGAGAGAACCTTCCATTTTAATTTCACTTTACAATTGCTTGAAATTAGCAACATAGCTTTTAAGATTGTGTATCTTGACAAGATTACCTTGCCCCTTGGCCTGCGCTGAAGAACTTCACTGTAATTCTGATGGTATCTTGATTTTAAAAAGCAGTGCATGCTGCCGTTGGAAAACTCAAAAATTAATACATGATTTTTTGTTACACTCACAGACAGGGGCACATGTTCTGCATATATGGAAAGAGTTTCAGTCCACAGAGATCTCTTACTAAAACCGGGCTGTATAAGTTGATACCTGGCATATCCTCCATTCTTGAAGAACTGTAATGATCCACAGTAGGGGTGGCTGACAACACCCATCAAAAAGAACTAAAATATATGGGTCTTCTGTGGGGCGATGAAGTGGTGGATTTCAGCACAATAAGGCATCATATGCAGAAAGGGCTAATGCATTTGTAACTATTTGATGCTTAAATAAACTTGTTACTTAGTGTTATATATATGAAGTACACATATCCCACCATTGGCTAATGTTCCTCTGTATATTTAGAAATCTGGCGAAGCATTTATATCATCCCACACCATTTTGCAGATATTTGCTGCTTTGAGCAGCAATAACTTACTATATCTCTTTTATAATAAACTCTGCTTTTTTTTTTTCCAGGTATCAGAGTAGGTTTTTGGAATTCTCCCACATTTCTACACCCTACACCTTTATGCTTTGTGGAACTATTTTAGCATCTTCTGCTTGTGACCATTTTTGTGCTATAGCTTGGTATGACATGGGAGGTTTTGGTTAGTGGTTAGGAATTAGAAGTAGCTTTTGTAATATGTAGCTATACTTTTTGGAGAAAAGTCCATTATCACACACATGGCCCATCGCAAACAAACCAGTACAAAAATGCTGTCTCTCACCAGTGACATCCAATTATGAATGTCTATGACCTGAAAGATGTGGAAATCTGATTCCACTAGAGCTATCCAGAACACTATGAATAAAACTGTGTCCCATCCAAATTGGTGTGAAAAATTGCAGTTTCAGGGGGTTTGTGTTTCTTATTGAGTATCTTCTTAATATTCAGATTGTTCTTAATGTTTTTTCCCTTGTGTCTAAGCTGATAGATTTGTGGCCTCCTTATAGATATATGTATCCCTGTCGAAGGCCTTCTTCACTTTATTGCTGACTCTGAAATTATTTTGCATCCTGAAAATGAAATATTATTGCTTTTTCTGATATAAGTGGTGCTATCGAAACTTAATTGAAGCGGGTGAAAACTGAGCAATCTATCACATGAAAGCAATGATCTCCATATTTTTCTTTTAAAAAAGTATTTCAAAGCATAACACTATCAAGTTCCCTGCAACCTGTAAAATTCTTAAATTTCTGGAGTTCTACAAAACAAATTATATGACATAAAATAATCTTTAAAGAAATGTTAATACAGTATATATGACTACATTATTTCTGAGAGCTATTTTAAATTTGCTGTGTTGCATAAGGTCATGGAATTGTAGGTCAACCAAATAAAACTGTACAGAAATTCTGGTCTTAATTCAATGGGGCAAAATATGTGGAAGTCTGATTCATTTCCATATAGTATTTCTGTATTTAAATACAACTAGGAAGAAGTTACTGGTTACTATTCTGAAATTTTGCACTATACTAGTAGTAGTAATAAAAATAAATTTAAAAAACCTGTGTAACTTGCCTCTGGTTTGCAAAACATAAATTCACTGATTTATTGCAGAAGGCTAAGTTATCCATCTGATCATAAAAGACTTCTGAAGATTTTTTGAGACCTAAAGAAGTTATGCATGGCCTGATAACATGCCTCCAAAGGTCATTCATGTAAACAATTAGGCTAAAATGTACTGTAGAAAAATTAATGAGACTGGGCAGATTAAAGGGAAGATAAAACATGTTCAAAGGTTGTTTTTTTTACTACTTTTCATTAAATCAGTTGTATAATTAGAAATATGTTAGTTACAGCATAGATAGCTCTTCATTGAACGGTATTGTGAAACCATTGTGCTGTAGGAGTGAAGTATTATGTTAGTGTTACAAACCAGAAAATCGGTTTTTCAGGTGGTTGTAATTAGGCGTAGATAGAATACTGTATAATATGGTGCATATAGTGACATCTGTGAATGCTGTTGAAAACTGATGGACCAGATCAATGAGGAATGACAGGGAGTATGTCTCGGACATCTGTGTGCCTGGGATGAAAAAAATTATCATATGGAAAGAGCATTTTCTAGGGAATGCCAACAACACTAAAGCACAGACAGAGAGAGCACTCCTTGGGCACATCACAGATGCCATAGCTAGCTGGGCTTAGTATTGGAAGAGATGGAGAAAATGGTTCAGTAGATGAAGTGGTCCTAATGTCTAGTGGATGTTGCCCATCTGCTGCACCTAAAGCTGTTAGCAAAGGCATGGGACAAACTTCCTACTTTTGTCTCCAAAAATAAGAAATGGGAAGACTGTGGAAATGCCTTTCATGTGGTCCAACTACCTGCAACATTGTAGCATAAGCATGATCAAGTAGTTACCCTTCAGAAACAAAATTTCCTGGATAGAATACAATAGAACATTCTGGTGTACAGTTTCAAGTGATTAACTTATCTGAACAAATCTTTATAGTTATACCTTTGACTATCAGTTGCCTGCAAAATCTATGGCTCAAGTGCCATGCACACCAATCCTGTCTTTACGCTAAACATAAGTAGGTAAGATTAGGAGAGAAATTGGCTGTGATAATTAGTTGATATGTTTTTTGTCATCTGAAGGAAAGGATGATGAAACTTACGTGTAATGTATGTGGGTTTGATTCACCTCAGAGCAGACAGTGACAACATTAATTGTCAGATATTATAGACAATTCTGAAGCTGCATGAAACTAATTCTCCAGAAACTTTTGTCAGCAATCCAAACTTTTGTCAGCAGATGTATGAAAGAAAAGAATGAGATGTTGGCGTCAAAGGGGACAATGCAAACCAGTTCAAACTGAAATTAGAGCTGAATATGACTACCTGCTTATTTTTTATTTCTTGCTTGTGTCATGCAATATTGATGTTAATCTTACTGGCAGATCATCTGCCACCAGATGTAATGTGCCAGTGCTGTCATTGTTACTGCTGGGTTCAAAAGGAGAAACTAAAACATTCTTCAGATCATCAAAGTTGATTTAGATATTGAAGTCAGCCAATCTGTTGGCAAATTATACTGAAAATTGAGGGTCAAAATGGTCCAAGTTGCTGTAAAGGTCCTGTACAAGTGGTCTTATTTTGCAACTATATTTTGCCAGCAGTTTCTTATTATCAGGATATGCTTTCATATGAACTAACCCTTTCCCATGATTGGTAGGTGCCGTAAATCCGTGTGTTATGGATGGATTCCAGGGCTAGCTGCACCTCTGAGCCCTTTTTGGTCTCTCTGAGTGCACCCCCTCAGCTGTCAGGTCTGAGGGCTATAAGAAGCTTAGACAAGTCCCTGGCTATAGTAACCTGTATATCAACTGTGCTTACCCAGCAGGTGTTACTGGCTCCAACACTTGCAGTTTTTCCCTTCGAGAGTCTGGGACCAGTGGTGTGTGCTGTGATCAGACAGCTTGCTTGAAGCCAAAGGATTGTTTATTTTAGAGAAGAATTTTAAAATGGCACACAGTCTGTACACGTCCAGATTACCTAAAGTCTTATCCCTAGGCAGGCTTAACTTCTTCCAGTATTCCCAATGTGTTTCTATGTGTCAATCTGGTTTCCCCCAAACACCCTGCACAGCTCACTGAACACCTGCCCCCATTTGAAGGAGTGTTCCTGTTTCACCTGCTACAGCCCTTTTGATCTGGTTCACAGGCCTTGGTCCTCAGTCCTCCTCATCAAAATCAGTACTGTAAATTGGCTAAAGCCAGGAGACAGAATCTTCCAAAGGAATTGCCTCTTAATCAGCCTCAAGTGTTTGCTGAGAAGTGCCTTATCTTGAGCCATTCTTATTCCCTTCCTGCTGCTTTTTCCCCTTACAGCCTATATTAAACTAAATCAATACCTTTATGCCATGAACATCCCAATAACCAAGTCAATATACAGTATTCATAAATTATTACAGAGAAACTGTATTCCATCACAGCATATGTAGTCCACCAAAAATGTTCTCTATGTGCAGTTATCATTAACAAAAAGACAAATGCATTTCATATATAACTTCAGGTGCGTGGAAAGGATTCCATTTCAGTACTGTCATAAGTGCAAGCGATGGATCATTTTGCAATACAATAGCATTACTTCAGAGACATATTCCACCTAGTCTTCAGGATTTTTCCAGATGATTCATACTTACCTGATCTTCTGGGAAATATTTGAAAAATCACAGGTGATGCTCAGATCACACAAGACGTGAACTGTTGGGTGTTCTGCAATTTTATGTAAATTTACTATATTTCATCACTGCCCATGCAGCTGTTACCCAGCACAATCGGATGGGATTTACAGGTTATAGGAATTACTGCTATGCTGTTGAAGAAATTCCGATAGATCACTATTTTTGTTTTTACTTGAAATTGTAATTTTAAAAAGTAGATATATGAACACACTACAGAATTAGCTCTTGAAAATTTTCTTCCTAAGATATACCCCATCATGAAACTGGAAGTTTGGGTTTGAATTACATGGATACAGTCAATCTGAAAAGCAAATTTCCATCTGAAATTGTGGTAATAAGTTATACCTACAGATGCCGTAACTCAGAAATTGGATGAAATTATTTCTGCTTCTTTGTTTAGTCAATTTCACTTTTGGGGGGACAGTGGGGAGCAGGTGTTCAGTTGTGCATCTGGTCATGTGTATTGCTAGGAGGTGAGTTCACCCTGCAGATCATGCAAGATGTGCTTATCAGTGATGCACTATCATAAATGAAACTCAACAGGAAGCAGTCAGGGTCATGCACAGAAAAGAGAAGTGTAAACTGAAATTATATTTGGCAATGCAGCACATAGGCCTACCCAAAAGACTTCCACACAAGCAGGAGAACAAAAAAGCCCTTTTAAAATACTTTAAAGGAAAAAGAAATTGTCATGACATTCTATTGAAAGGGTTCTGTAACAAATCTTTGACTTCACAAATTAGTAAAAATGTTCACAGAAGTGTCCCTGAAATTTTGAGAGAATCTGCACCCTTTTTTGGGGGCTATTTTCCCATTATGTAGGACGTTGCACACCCTTTCCTTTATGACTATGCTCATAGCATACTCTTAAGCTTGTATGAAGCTGTTCCTTATCTGACCTATCTTACTTGAACCTTGCTTTCACAAGATATCACCTCAGTCTTAGATATCCTGAGAATCACATCCTTTTGGAGGTCTCGTGTTCTCTCTGGCCATGCATACTGTGCCAGGATTTTTGGAAGTGATCACTGATTTTGGGGGTCTCCATTTTTTGTGTCCAGCTTGGTATTCCTTAAAGGAGTTTGATTTTCAGAAAGCACTGAACACCTACCATCTGAGAATCAGTCCTTTTAATGTATCTCAAATTAGACATAATTAGAATCCATCGTCTTTGGGCCAGCTGGAAATTTGTTTTCTAACGCTAATAAAATACTTTATAGTCAGGGATATATTGTTACTATTTTAATTATTGTTTATTTTACTATCATGGAACTAATTTGGAACAAATGGAGAGCTCTACATTTCTGACTATTAAATGTGAAATTACATATTTATGGGGTGTATGTGTATGTGTGTGTGTTAAAATAATATGTCACACACATGAATATATGCAATGCATCACATTTGCCTCTCTGCTTGCTGATTTTAAAAAAGTAGAACAGGTCTAAAACCAAGCTCAGGGAGAAACAAAAAATCAAGGTTGGTGTGATGAAAGGGAATTAGAAACTTAGTCTTGTAAATTAATTAATTAATTAAACAAATATTTTCGTTAGACCACAGAACTGTTATTTAAATATTAGACCTTTTATGTTTCTTTAATGTCCGTTTTCAGTGTGGGGGCAATACTTAGAATACAAAGATATTCAGGGCAAAATGAAGGCTAACTGGGGAAGTTAGCTTTATGTTTCTTCTGTTGCTGATTCAGATTTTAAAGGAGCACTTGTCTGAATTTAGACTGAATTTAGACTTGTCTGAATTCAGACTAAGTTTTTTAAAAATTTTTTTTCTTCTAATACTGATCTCACCATCTGCAAGCTACATTCAGCTTTCAGAAGATGACCTTCACTGTAACTTCCATACATAACTCATAAAATGCATGGCTCTGGAGGACAGTTATAATGATGGTAGGATATGCTTTTGTGATTATACAGTAGGGTCCTGTTTCCCACTGCTGTTTTTGGAGGATATTAAAGGTAATATTAAAAATACTGCAGCTGTTCTGATTGTAGCAGTGAAGGAGACAAAATAGATTCCAGCTTACAGCACTGTGTTTCAGTGTTCTTTAGCAGCACCTGTTGGCTGGCAGCTGTTCAGAATTATTAAAGGTTTATTCGTCATGAACAGGGCAACAGCAACAATAAATGAGATTTAAACTGTCTACTGAAGGGGTTTGTTTAAAACATTTAAGTATCTTTTTTATATCCAAAGATGTTTGTTTTAATTGTTAAATGAGTAATCTGAATAAATACATGCACTTGATACACACGCACCAGTATCTGTGGATTGCATCATCATCAGAGGGGGAGAACGTCAAAATCAAACAAAATCAATAAGCAGAGGAAATAATTTCCTTTCTGACCTTTTAAATTCATTGTCTGGATGAAATGAAGAGTACCTCATCCTGTGATTAGAATTTCTTAGTTTCTCTCTCACATATAAGGATTTTATTTAATCAAATCTCCATTATGTCTGAGGGGCTCATTACAATGAGAGTCAAGAGATTTGTAGAAGAGTTGGAGAGTAATTAAACTCCGTATTTCCCTCTTCTGTCTTGAATTTGAGGACTATTGTTGTGAAGTCACTAGTAGACTCTTTCCTACTGTTTAATTAAAGCCATCATAAGATGATAACATGCATGCTCCTTGGAACTGGGGAAGGGATGATAACTATATAGCAAGCCTTGGTGTTTTGCAAAAGACTGTCATATTTTGTTACTTCATGACATTACAATACTTCAGATTGGTAAAAAATGTGATTTTTGTTGAAAAACTTCCACAGGCCTGTGTAATACAATCCTGTATCTTTTCCCTAAAATCTAAAATATAGAATATGTTGACAGCTTTTGTTTTTACAATTTTTTTTAGTTCCTTTTGATTTTAAAAGACATTGCCAGGTTTTAGATTTTTAATTTTGCTTGGTAGGAAGGCAATATTTTTTATTATTCCAGAAGCACTTCATGTGATTTTGTGTGAAAGCACATCTGTTCCTGCTCATTTTCCTTTGTTCTTGAATAGCAGTTGTCTTTCCACTTACTATCTTCTCTCTCTAGCAGAGCATATAGATCCCAGTGCATGAAAGGTTTCCTTCTAAAGAATAATTTAAGTTAACAACATGCATCATTTTGGTGGCAAACCACTCAGCAATCTGTTGCTTACTGAAGGTTTTCACCCCTTCTAGTTACCATGAGTAGTGAATTTTGTGAAAGGGCCTCATACGTAGAAAATAATCCTTTGATTGCTTTCCCATTTCAGTTGCTTTTCTTCCCAGGTTTATGCCTCTGAAATAATTCTAATTTATCCCTTTACACTTTCTCAAGCTTTATAATGTCTGAACTACACCTAGGTGAATGGAAGTTCTTTTGTGCTGTGCGCAGATGAACAGTCTGTCACCGAGTCTCGTAAAGCATTTTTTCCTACCATGATTGTGCTCTGCTTCAAAGATGAACTAAGTCTTGCTAGGGATTAATTTTACGATCTCCTGTTCTGAGAGCACCTGTTTTGGCTATAGTACCATTCACTTGTGCGTATTCAGGCTTATAGTGATTTACGTCAAGAGTTATGATCAAGAAATTGATGAAGGGTTATAACCGCAGAGAAGTCATAGCTCCCTGAGATTACTACACTCGCTTGCAGATAATCATGTGGTCCATAAATAAAAGATCCCTATGAGAAAGTATCTTGCCATTTTTGGAATGAATGTACTGAAAGAATAGGACTGTTAGACTTAGAACTATTTCTGTATGTTATACTTGCTTAACGTCAAGATTCACTGCAACTGAAGTCAGTGACTTTTTATCAGGGTTTAATTTTGAATCACTATCTTCAGAGAAGAAACAGTGAGAGGAGTTTGCTATTTTATCACGTGCCCCTTCCAATGACAGTAGGAGAATACTTGCTAGGATATAAGCCAAGGACTCCTAGTTTAAAAAAAAAATCCAGTTAATGTACACTCCTGAAACAAGAGTTATGAACAGACATTTCTAGTTAACTGTGACTTTCTACTGGGGAAACACAGAGCTATGAGAGAGTGTGTTACCTTTCTGCCTCAACAAGAGTGAACTTTGCTGGAGATTAGATTGTGGCAGCTCCCTGCCATGTCAGTCTGTCTTCCTCATCAGCAAACTAAGGCTCTCTCAGCCCAAACCTTGCCTAGCAGGTGACAATCAGTGAACTCCAGCCCCTGAGCTCCTCAGACACATTTCCCTGCAATGCACAGCCCCTCTCAGTGTACATTCACAGAGAATATTAAGTTTGCTGATCTTTTAAAGAGTCAATATGTTACAGTTTATAAACTTAACTGGGGTAAACACCCCTCTTCAAACACAACATTGTGTTGGTTTACTGTAAAAATAAAACAAATGTATTAAGAAAAGGGCATAGGTTAAGTGATACCAAGTAGAAGAAATACAAATAGAAATGGTTAAAAACAAACAAAAATAAAAATATGCTTTCTAAGACATAACTTAACAAGCTACAGTCTTTGTTCAAGGTACTTTCCTCACCAGTCTTCCTTTTCCAGCAATAGCTGGCTAATTCTAAGCCACAGACACATGGAGCCCCGCTTCCCAGTACCTGCAGCCAAATTATAATTCTTTCCTGCCCAGGTATTCTGCTGAGGGAAGGACTCCCTGCACCCTTCCATCCTAATGTTTGTGCTATAATGTGGCTCATACAATTTAGAGATGGAAAAGACACTCACTCAGGTCCTGAGCATTGAATATAAATGGTAGGTAAAATCTGTCAGTTGTGGGTGCTTTTGTAATATCTACTATTTCTCGTGTATTTTCACAGCTGTAAGGGTTATCCCAGTCTTAAATGGATTGATACTCATCCAGGTCATGTTCATCCATGCCTGTTCGCCAGTTGAATGGAACAGTCCCCCTCCACACCCATTGGACATCTCAAAGAAATGGAAATATAAAGCTGTGTGGCTGTTCCATACATACTTTCTCACTAACCTCTGTAATGCCCAAGATGCATGTTAAATGAGAAGGGTGACAAGCGATCCTATATGAGAGTACACTCATAATGCACAAGTCACTGTCATTCACTGTGATTAGGCCTTGATAGATTCCCCAGATAAGCAACCATCCCAGCATAGCATTTGATCCGGCAGTCTATACTTAGGCAAAACTCACTGTAGCCAAGTCAGGTGTGCAGGAGCAGGCCAAAATCCATTCTAATTAAGCCAAGTAAGTGGAGTTTACTGTCAAGCACTATATGTACACAAACACATTACATATCAAATGGTTCCCTTTATTAGCCAGTCTTATTAGCTAATAAATGGTTCAAAATGTGATGTACTGGCACAGACAACTGCACAGGTGTGGACTTGCTAGCTGTGTGTCGTTGGGGTCACAAATCCATATGTCCAAGGGAAAACTAGTAAGAAAGACCTATTACTGTTCTCTTCTGTTGTGTTTTAATGTTCTAAACTTCATTTTTAGATTCAAAAAAAGCCTGAAAGGCTTCCTAAGCCTCTATGTTATCTGAATTTGACACTTCAGTCTCCTTTAAAGTACCCTTGTCTGGGGCTACTGCTGATCTCAGCAGAAAGGAAAAAATGACCTTTTTATAAAAAAAAACATTTAAATCTCGTTGCAGCTGACACCTGGGGGCAGTGATAGGGTGCCTCTAAGTTAAGTGGTTTTTTAAGCTTACGAAGTCAGGAGATGCTGCAGAGAAGGCAACAGTGTCTTCTGCCTTTGAAGTGTATATGCAGCACTTTTAGTCATTAATCTATTTTCCTGGCTGTCTGGGTTGTATTTAGATTGATTATATCATAGAGAGTATAATATTAAGGAGCCCCGGGTTGTCCTTTCTATGAAAGATGGCACAGAAATGTGCATAGCATATGTATGTATTGACATCATTTGGAAAATAATAACTTGGCCTGTCTGAAGTTCATTTTGAAAGGCTTCTGTTTTATATAGGTTCTTATACCACTCATCACTATAGGGTCTGAGCACCTTGCAGTAGTGTGTTAAGTGATATGACTAACATTTGTCACATGTGATTTGTTCTTTCTCTCTGTGCAGTGTAGGTTTTTGTTTTGGTTGTGTTTTGGTTTGGGATTCTTTGTTTAAATGTACATGCTACTGTGTGTGTTAGAGAAAGTGTATCTTGCACTTGGAATGGAAACTGGTAAGTTTGGTGATGATCCTTAGTTCTTATGGGAGTTGGTTCTGCAATCTTGGACTGGCTCCTGAAGAAGCTCTGTAACAGACAAAATTTACTCTTTTGATATAAAGTTCCATTGGGCCTGAGGACTGGAGTAGTTGACTGCAGTCTTTATCCTGGAGCTTTAGGTGAAATTTTTTTGGGAATGTTGGACCCAGCCATTGAGCACCTTCAGGATAAAAACCTTGAACTTGACTCTGTAGCCTATGATGTGCTCATTGTAGATTGTGTTGTTGAGGGGACATGCTGCTGTGTTCTGTACTATTTGGAGTCTCCTAAGGCCTGACGGCTTCATACCCGGATGTACTGCATTACTGTAGACCTGGTGGCAAATGACAAAGATGTGCATAACTGATGCCAACTCATTATCTGCCAGGATCAAGTGGACTCTCTTAGACTGGAGTTGGCAGAAAGCATTATTTGAAATGGCACTTTATTAGTCTAAGTGAAGACCAAAGTCCTGCATCATGATCTTTTATTTTGGCACAAATATATTCTATTGTGGATGGAAGAAAGAGGATATGACCTTTGAGGTATATGGGGAACAGTGGGTAGTGAGAGAATGTGAATCTGTGCAACAACTTCAGTTAGGTTTGGCTAGTAGTGTAATTTAGCACAGGCTCTAGATAATCTATCTAGACATTTTCTCTATGCTTGGTATCACCTTGGTATCTGAGTACATATTGAACATCTTACTGTTGAGATGCGGATTCCTCCGCAAATTGTATTAAAGGGAACTGTAAAAGACTTAAAGCAGACTGAATTTTTAAATTGAGTAACAAAAAAGAAACGAATGCACAAGAGCTGGTGGGTTGAATAGAATGCTTGGCAAGAGCTGCCTCATAACAATCTATGCTGGTCAACTCCTGCTACCCTCCAAGTGCTGCATTCAAATAAGCTGATACAATTTCTATGCCTGGGATAAGGGGCACTTTGAATCATCATCTGTCAAAGTGAGAAATTTTTTTTGCTGCCTCACTAACTTGTGCAGAAGGTCTTGAGACTCTGTTACTACCAATTTTTTCAACAGAACAATTTTCTGGATCTCCATATGCTTTACAAAAGTGGATAAGTATTGTCCATGTTTTACAGATGTGCAAACAGAGAGCTTTCCACAGAGGAACAGAAAGGAAGTGACTAACTCAGTCTTGCAGCAAGTTAATAGCAGGGTTGTGAATAGAACCTAGATGTCCTTGCTTTGAACTAACCACTTTAAATGCTGCCACTTGCTCTATGATAGTGACATTTTTACAATTTAACCCCAACAATAGACTCTAGATGGGAAAAGGATCAAAATCCTGCTCCTTCTTAGGATGCTGCAAGCAGAAAACTCATTTTTTCTTGTTTTATCCTCATAAAGTTATTTGCTAAAGAAAAGTGAACATGAAGTTATATTAAAGGAAAGCAGGTTCATATTTATAATACACTGGAAATTGAGGAACAATGCACTTGTATTTAAAGATGCCATTGTGTTGCCATGGTCAACAACATCGGGGGTTATTTTCCTCTGTTATTTACTGCCAGTTGCTCAAGTTAAAACCATCTGAGACTGTTAACTCATACAACTGACCCTTTTGGTGAGCTTTTTAAAGTTTTGAGGCTATTTGTACTGCAAGAGGTTGTCCTGTAGTCTTTTTTTCCTTATGTTCCCTACATATCTTTAAATTGTACATCTTCCTAGTGCTTAAATATGTCAGATGTGTATTCTAATATTCATTTTAAACTGCATGTGACAGAAGACGTGTTTTGCATCCACTGTCCGGGAGACCTTAATTTTATCATTTTTTCTGACATGAAAAATAGATTTGCTATGCATGCTCTAGCTCTGGTAGGAATACTTGTCCTTAAACTGAAAATTATCTTGAGGCTGAAATATTAAAGGTATTTGGAAATTCTTACATTTCATTTCACAGTATGATTTAATAGCCTGTAAAACAACTATAATCATACTTCCCCTATTTCCATAAATTGTTCCATGTTTTCTCTTTTACTTGTTAGGGTACTCTTTTCATATAGCTAATGAATCCATTTATTTTTAAATTATGCTCTTTTTGTGTTGTTTCAATCCCTATTTGCATTGTGAGAAAGAAGTTCATTTGGTCATGTGATTGTATTTTGTTATTTAGAACTGAAGAGAGACTTTGGGCTTAACAGTTTTAATGGTGGCATTAAGAGAAAAATCAGTGTAAAATAAAATCTGTCAAAAAGCTCTGATAAAAGTTGCTGAGGTGATTCCAGGAATCCAAATGTTGGAGGAAATAAGAAAAATAGAACCAAACAAGTATTCTAGGGATCCGGTGCATCACCCTCTGTGGAGGCAAGACCAAATTGTTCTTAAAACGGCTCATTCTTCCTTTGTTCCTCACATTAGAGGGCAGGTATAGACCTGTCATAAATTATATCATAGCATAAGTGACACCTGGGAAGAGGGTGGAGTAGGAAGAGACTTATGGGTAGAACCTTATTGGTTTCCTATGAGAGTTTTACCATAGACTAGAACTGGTGGAAAGTTTTCATTCAAAACATTTTTTTAGACAGAGAACCTAATTTCAAAAATGATTTTTTTGGTGGAGAACTTTCAAAATTTTAAATAAAGATCCCAGAACTGAAATATTTGGGTTTTTTTTTCACCTCTCTTCACCTTTTCCTTCTGTATTTCATTGTAAAAGTGGGAATAGAAAGAGGGAAAGGGGAGAAAAAGAATTCAGGGAGGACTGCAAAAACTAATCAGCTAACAATTGAAACCTGAAAAATGTCTGATCTTTTAATAGAAAATATCTGAAAATTGAGGGGTTTTTAAAAACATATATCATCTTCCAACCAAGCTGTACCACAGATTAATTTGTGGGTTGGATCAGGTCCTGATGTTGCATCCAAGAGCTGTGTTGACAGGATGTAAAGGGAGGTACAATTAATTGTCCTGGGTCGATAGGCTGTCTTAACCTGTTGCAATTCCTTCGGAAACGTATATAGGGGAAAATGTGGCAATTCTGTGCAAGGTCTTCACAAAAGAGCAGAGGATTTGGTACATTTACACACACACAAACTGATTATTAGAGCTGGTCAAAAAATTTCCATAAAACATTTTTCCAGTGGAAAATGTCATTTGCGAAACTGATAATACCTCACCTTCCCCACAATATCCATTTTCATTAAAAACCAAACATCAGAAGCCAATCTGAGTTTGTTGTTTCAACAAAAATCTAAAACATTTCCAAATATTTTTTCATTTTTCACATTTCTGAGTACAAAAAACAAAAAATCATTTCCCAACCAGCTGTCCTGATCATTTCTCTATGGATCTTGCATACTGCATACTGTTTCCCTTCCTAAGCTACTATTTTAAATATCTTGCCCAGCTAGGCCACTGATGAAAAGCAGGCTGAAAGGCATGTCAACTGGGTTTATGAACAGCAGAGCTCCTGGTACTTTGAGGGCGTTAGAAGTGATGGAACAATGAGAAGAGCTTGCAGCATTAAATATTCTTGCTATGAGAGTTCCATGAATGGGTGACCTATGTAAAATAATAACAAAACAAACATTTTTTCAAGAACACTAATACAATTACTTCATGGCCTTTCATTATTTTAAAGCAGCGATTATGAAATTCTTTTATTTATTGGGAAGAACATTGGCCATTAAAGAAAAAGCTTTCAAGTCTGGCAAAAATTCTGCAGAATGGTAAATGTAGGCACAAAAAGGCAGGACAAATCTATTCTTTGTTTCAAAGTAAAACTGTATTGGAAATTTAAATGACCACTTCAGAAATAAACATGATTCTGATCCATAATGGTGGAAAGTTATATTATTACCTCAGTCTAAGCATCATTATACTGGAGACACATTATACTATTACCCACTTACCCAGTAATGCAACTGTAGACTTTGATCACTTCCATCCTGTACCCTCACTATTTACTTATAATAGTATTCCATTACAACTGGTAAGATATGATGGACTATTATACAGTATACATTATGTTATTACTGTGTCAACACCATGGATATATAAATATGTCAGCAGGATAAAATCACAAAGAGAATTTTTTACAATAAATTACAAAATCATCCTGTGTTCTCCAAGGAGATTACAGATAGAAGTGGTATGGCAGAAACTCATAGACCCACCGTAGGTCCTTTATATGAGAGGAATTCATATAAGGGTCAGAAACTGGAGTTTCCATTCACTGATATTCCTTCCAATTGTCCTGTCAGAGTGAGGAGGGTGGCCTTTATGGAACTGGCTGGAGGTATGACCCCAGACCTGTTGATCTCAGGAGATTTGTGGAGATCTGTGTCATCCAAACAGATTCTGTGCTTATGTACATATTCAAAGGGTCCATCATGGCATAGCTCCTATAGGAATTAGCAGCCAGCAGGAAGGCCCATGAAAGACTGTCTTCACACCCTTCTTAGAGGTGCATATTGCTGTGAAATAGCCTACACTGTGCAGGACAAGGAGAAAATGAAACAGCAGGAACATTGGTACCTTCGAGCCTGCCTGATGCTGCCCTACCCATTCCTCTCCCCATCTGTAGAATTAGAGCTGAGCAAAGCCCCAAATTGTGGGGCCTCTGTGGGTCATATGATGTGTGTGCAAAATTACAGCAAGCCCTGTGCAGGAATTGTGCTGGGTCTAGTTGCCCACCACTCCTCAGTAGTCAGTCTATAGAAGAGTTAAATGATGTTTGATGGAATGATTATAACAAACCCTTACTCTTGCAATTTTTAAAAACACCTATATACATTTAAAATATAAACAAACTAGTCTCAATGCATAGGCTTGATGACTTGAGAAATGGCATTTTGGTCATCTGTGGCACTCGCTGGGTTAGATGAACTTTTATTTATCCCAAGGGACAGCAGAACTATAGATTTTGATGTTTGAAAGCATAGATGACTGGAAGATGTGGCAAGAGGAGGAAATTAAAATCAGATTAGTGCTGAGCCTTGAGCTGCCACTCTCTAAATGTAGTGTGGAAGGCTAGGAGGTGAGGGCATAGGGGCTGGATGTGGGGTGCTCCCACACCCCCCTGGCTCAAGATGGTTTCCATTACATACAAGATTTACAGTTTGGTTCAATGGCTCTCAGCACCCACATTATAAAAATTGTTCCAGTATCCCTGCGTGGGGGCACCTTAGTGGCCTAAGCGTTGGATTTGTTTACTCCCTGAAGCTACCAGTTCACATTCTAGAAAGGTCATCTCAATGTTTTATCCATCTGAGTGGGTAAACTATTTAGCGTTCAGTTTGCTATCTGGGTGTCTTTAGATGAGACCATAAGAACAAGTCCAGTCTAGGGGGGTGGGGGAGCATAAAAGATGCCCTGTTACTCTTCTAACGGAATACTATCTCCCTCCCATTACTTGGAGATGAATTGCACAGTACACATATTATCATCAAGCGTGGCCAATGAAAATGACAGAAGAAATGGGGTTAAATCATAGAGAACATGCACACACACAAAGAGAGAGAAAATACACAATCCTAAAATGCTGATATACAGATGTTACACAGTTCATCCAAGCCATAGAGCAAGATGTATTAGATAGCAGCACCCCATAAAATCAACGAAGAATAAAAATACTGCCAGATGACAGCAGGGGTGCTTTCCTTTGATCACAGTTGTATTGACAGAGCAATTGAACTGTAATTTAAGACAGAATAAAACCTGATAATATTATTTTACAGGAGAGAATATTAGCAGAGAAAAGCCTTCCACTGCTATAACAATATTTTAGTGACATATTAAATATAGTGTATGCAGGCAGGCCAATGAACAGATATCTGTATGGAACGTTTGTATGTTGAATGGTAAGATAAAGAGCCTGGGGGTTCCTATTAAATGTGAAGAATTAATTGAAATATATACTTCTCTATCACTACAATAATTGCAAAACTTTTTCTAATAAAGAAACATTCTTCTCTTACAGGAAATTAAAATTATCTGTACTGTTAGGCCAGGACAATGAAAAAGTCCAATTAGTTACATCCATTTGTGGAAGAAAATTGGAGAGGGAAAAGTTTAAATAGATCAGAGTAATTTTTAAAAATTTGAGGCTGCTTTGTGTGTGACTACAATGTGTTTGACTATACATCATGTAGGGAAAATTTTAGCTCTCTGAGGTTATGTAGTCATGGGGAAACCTGAGTTTTAAGGCAAAGCCCTGCTAATCCTCATCTAAGTCCAATGATACTAGGTGCACTGCAAATGTGAGCAGCTAACTTTTCATATGTGTAGAGCTCAAAGCAAAAGTAACATTCTATGTCAACTAAACCGTACGGGGCATTGTCAACTGCTCCTGATGTACAGTGCATGGGTAAGTGGGTTGTAATGTGAAGGAGGTACTAGCCAGATAAAGCCTAACAAGCCAAGAGTGAAAAGGTTTTTGCCTAGCAATTTTTATATTAAGATAGAGTTAAGGTTGAGGGTATTTGTCAGTAATTGAAGTTATAGGGATGTTGTAATGATCCCCCAAACAGCATTATAAATCCAGGAAATTCAGTTAAATTTAATAGAAATCCAAATGTGTTAAGCTATGGAAATAATTGTTGGGGCGCCCAAACAATTCTGCTCTGTAGTGATACCATTCAACACCTATAGGAGCATGATTCACCAAATTCACAGTCAATTTTTGTAAATTGCACGGCCATAGTATTTTAAAAATCTTGAATTTAATGATTTCAGATATTTAAATCTTACATTTCACGGCATTGTAACAATGCGTGAATGTGTATTTTTAAAATGACAAGATATAAACATGTAAATCCCTTAAGACTTAGCATTTCTTAAACTGGGGATCCCAACCCGTAGGGGGGTGTGGTATTGCCACTCTTACTTCTGTGCTGCCTTGAGAGCTGGGTGGCCAGAGAGTGGCGGCTACTGCTCAGGTGCCCATCTCTGAAAGCAGTGCCACTGCCAGCAGAAGCACAGAAGCAAGGGTGGCAATACCATACCATGCCACCCTTAATGCTGGCGGTGCTGCCTTTCGGCCACCTGGCTCTGAGAGCGGAGGATGCTGGCTGGGTGCCCAGCTCTGAAGGCAGCACAAAAATAAGGGTGGTAATACCATGACCCCACCATACAATAACCATGCAACCCTCTTTTGGGTGGGAACCCCCAGTTTGAGAAATACTGTGCACTTTTGTATGCTTATACCTTATAGTATTGGGTAAAAGTACAGAAAAGACCAGATTTCATGGTCTGTGACTCATTTTTTACAGCTGTGAATTTGGTAGGGTCCAAAGCCTGAGTCAGGCATTCTAGTGTTTGTGGTCTCAGATTAAAGTAAACTGATTTCTAGGCACACATTTTCTTTTTTTGTTGTTGGCTTTTTTGTTTTGATTCTGCCCTGTAGAGACACAAGAGAGGAGAAGTTTAAGTGCCCTTAAATTTATAGATTTAAGATTTATAGATTTTATAGATAGATAGATAGATAGATTTTATAGATTTTATAGATTTAAGATTGCCTTATAAATTGTAGAATTTGCTGAAGAGCATTATTCCTCAGTCTTTGGTGAAGAAACTTTCATTTATGAAGAATTACAGCAAAAAATGACAATTAAACTTAGAAAATCCCCACACCTCTAAACTTAAAAGATAGCCTATGTGCATGATTTCAGTGTGGTTTAACAATGAGAGATTTCAAGAGTCAGCATTATTCTAGTATTAAGACCACTTGGTACTACATTTCTTAGAGAGCCATTTTAAAATTAACTTTACCTCAAACAAATGTTTACAAGTAAATTCTCAGAAAATTCATTAGTCAAAGAGCAAAGTGTTATAATTGTGGGGCGGATATTATGATGTATTATTCAGACATAACAGAAGCTGAATCCCTGATTTAAGGCAAAGAAAGCCCAGTTCAACCCTAACTGACGCCTCTATAATGATGCATCTAGAAAAGGATGTGCTTTTTTTCCCTCCTCAGTGCAATGTACAAGTCATTTAATTTTTAATATGCAAGTTTCAAAGTTGACACAAAGTAGCTGCACGCTGTGCATTCAAACACAATGGTTAATGCCCAGATGGAAATCCCTTTTCTGTGAGGAAAGTACCTTTGAAGAAGATTCTAACTGTGTCCCACTGTACCTTCATGTCAGAAATTAGGGTGACTTTTTTCTTGAAATTTTGCCTGGCTACTTCGCAGAGTGATGGCTCCTCCATATAAGAAGCAGATGAGACTTTTTATGCTATATATAAATATTTTGCATGTAAACAAAGTATGTCTCATCAGTAATGTCATGGCTAAGAGTTTATTGTCTAATAAGGAGCTGTGTGCCCCAGTTGATATAGAATAGAATGAAAAGTGTGTAGAAATAAGGAATTCCAGAGTTCAGCAATCCTGTAATGAACTGGAGGAGCAGAAGACAACCTCTATAAATATGAAAAGACCATGGTAAAACAAAAAAGCTGCTGTTGAGTGCACAAAGCACTAGAGATGAGTAAAACTTTCTCTGCTCTCTCCCTCCTCCCCTACCACTTTCCTACTTTCAGAACAACAGCACAGCCTTCCAAAAGCAAACCCCAAGGGAAGCTGAGTTGCTTCACATTTCTGAAAAAAACCCATTTGTCCCCAGGCTAAGAGCCCACTATAGCAATGCTTACTGATGCACATAATCTCTTACTTGTGAGAGTAGTGTCATTGAAGCCAATCAAAATCTCATATGCAGGATTATAAAACTGGGCTCCGTGAGGTCATCACGTGCATTTGTAGAGCAGCATACAGAGATTCATCTGTATGGAGTTCCAAATTATATTAATGAAACGTAAAGTTATGTTCAGCTTTGATTCACTTAAATTCCAGAAGAAGAGGGAATTTGTATTTGCATTAGGGAATGTAGGACTTCCCTAGTAAGATTGTGCGTAGCAGATACGATTACAATTTAATATTCCTGAACGATAAATAGAGAAGAACAGTACAATGTTTTCAAGCCAGATGCCTTTTTGGCATCTTATAAGCAGGAACTATGTACTATGCTGCATATTTTTGTGCACTAATTCTCAGCCTTGGATGCCGTCATTGGTTTGCTGACAGCCATCTGCTCAGACCTCATCTGATCTTCCCATTCACCTGTAGTTTAAATTTGGTGGGGAGGAAGGTAGAGAGATGGAACAAACAATTTTTAGGGAGAATATTAGGATGTTTTGTATAGATTCTGTGGAAACTTGTTTTTTAAATGTCATTTCTTACTAAATATGTAACAATAAAAACATACAAATAAGGTATTCTCTGATATTCTGGGCTCAAAAGGAAAAGGTTTTGACCATGTACAATTATAGGTATAGTCTCTGTGAGTGTGGCTATGCAGGCAACAGGCAGATAAAATGTTCATGTAGTATGTAATGCATATACAGCTTGATTCCTGATCCTGTTACAGAGAGAACTATGACCTATGTAACAAATTGCTACAGTTCAAACATATCTAAACAAAAGCAACCAGAGAAATTGACATAGAATTTTCAAAAGATTCTTCCACAGTGTTATGTATAGTTCAAGAACTTCTGCATTAATCAAAGTACAGTAAACTCCAACATGTGTTAGCTCACAATATATGTAATGTTTAATGGTGCAGTTTATGAAGCATTTTTGGAGGGCTTCCAAGATACCCAGCTAACTGTTGACTAAAATGGTGGTAGGAAGATTGGGTACAGAGAGAGAGATTAGATTAGATTAAATCAAATAAAACCAATCTTTTTCTATTTAAAACAGGGAGACAGTGTTTCAGAGCTTTAGAGCAGGGAATGGGGTCTCAAGGACTTCCAAGTTCTGTCTCAAGTACTCTTGCAAACTCTTCTGCACATCTGCTAGCATGGAACAGCTTGCAGATTGGTAGCCTTATGGTCTCCTTAGGAAAGAAACGTCTCTGTTCTGCATTTTAATATGTGAAATCAGGCTAAATAATATCTACTGAACAAGACTGTTTTGAGGCTTAATTGTTTTGTAAAGGCTGTGGAGATCTTCATATAGAAGGCACTGTAGGAATGCAAAGTATTATTGGTGGTTTTAGAATATGAAAGAGATACGATTCTCATGGCATGCGTTCTCATCAGCATGTGTAAATACAGCTCTGTGTAATTTTTCAACATGGTCACATGCCATTAAGAATGAGAAGAACATAAGAATGGCCGTACAGGGTCAGACCAACAGTCCATCTAGCCTAGTATCCTATTTTCTCACAATGGCCAGTGCCTCATGCTTCAGAGGCAATGAACAGAACAGGGCAATTTATTAAGTGATCCATCTCCTGATGTCTAAGGCAAGCTTCTGGCAGTTAGAGGTTTAAGGATACCCTGAACATGTGGTTGCATCCCTGATTATCTTGACTACTGGTAATAGCCATTGATGGACCTATCCTCCATGAATTTATCTAATTCTTTTTTAACCCAGTTATACTTTTGGCCTTCACAACATAACCTGGCAATGAATTCCACAGGTTAACTGGCACTGTGTGAAGCACTTTCTTATGTTTGTTTTAAACCTGCTGCCTATTGATTTCATTTGGTGATCCCTGGTTCTTGTTATATGAAGGTGTAAATAATAATTCCATATTCACTTTCTCCATGCCATTCATGATTTTATAGAACTTTATGATAAGCCCCCTTAATCGTCTCTTTTCTAAAATGAAGAGTCCCAGTCTTTTTAATCTCCTCAGATGGAAGCTGTTCTATACCCTTAATCATTTTGTTGCCCATCTCCATACCTTTTCCAGTTGTAATATGTATTTTCTGAGATGGGGCAATCAGCAGTGCATGCAGTATTTGAAGTGGATTTATATAGTGGCATTATGGTATTTACTGTCTTATTATCTATTCCTTTTCTAATGGTTCCTAACTTTCAGAAAGTGGAAGTTTTAAAAAAACTATCTATGATGATTCAAAGATCTCTTTCTTGAGTGGTAACAGATAATTTAGATCCCCATCATTTTGTGTGTATAGTTGGGATAATTGTATTTTAATGTTTGTTACTCTGCGTCTATCAACACTGAATTTCATCCGCCAGTTTGTTACCCAAGTTTGTGAGATCTCTTTGTAACTCTTCACAGTCAGCTTTGGATTTAACTATCTTGAGTAGTTTAGTATTGTCTGCAAACTTGCAATTAGTTTTGTGTCTTTGCTAGTTGCTCTTCAAAACCTTTTTTGTTCTGCCCATTAATACTTTATATTGTACTTGCCAGAGTTTATGATCCTTTGTATTTTCCTTAGTCGGATTTGACTTTCAATTTTTAAAAAGATAATGTCTTTTTTTTTAGGTCTCCATCTGCCTCTTTTACTCTCTCTAGTCATGGTGGTGTTTTTTGGTCATTTTACTGATTTTTTTTTTTTTTTTTTTTAGTGTAATTCCCCTTTTTGAAGTTAAATGCTACTGGGGTGGGTTTCTTTGGTTTTTTCCCCACCCCATAAGGATGTTGAATTTAATTACATTATGGTCTCTATTACTGAGCCATTCAGCTATATTCACCTGTTGGAATATGAGTCATTTATATGAGTCATTTAGGCCTAAAACAAGAATTGTCTCTCCCCTTGAAATCTGATCTCTGCATCCTGTCCTAAGGTGACATGTAGCCAGTCAATATGAGGATAGTTGAAATCTCCCATTATTACTGGATTGTCTGTTTTTATAGCCTCTGAAGTCTCTCTTAGCATTTCACAGTCACCATCACCATCCTGGTCAGACGGTTGGTGGTATATTCTTACTGCTATACATTTTTTATTCAAGCATGGAATTTCTGTCCCTGGAGTTTCTACGATACTATTTGATAAGATTTTTACTATATTTGACTCTATGTTCTTTCACATATAGTGCTATTCCCCAATAGTTCCTTCTGCAGTCATTCCTATATATTTTGTACTCTAATTTTATTGTGTCCCATTGATTATGATCATTCCACCAAGTTTCTGTGATTCTTATTATATTAATGTCCTCATTTAATACCAGGCACTCAGGTTCACTCAGCTTAGTATTTTGATATCATCTTCGAGTAGTGTTGCTTTGGGTGCTCCAGTGTAGGTGTGCCTGCATCCCTACTCTGCTTATCAGAGAACTTCGGTAGCAGGGTTTTCTGGGCTTGTACCTGTGCCTTGAGGTTAGCCAGTGGGCATGGGCTAATGGTCCTCAATTCCTTCTCAGCTGCCCATGGCTAGAGAAGAAGCCTTTAGCTGTCTGTTAAAGGATTGTTAACTGTCCTTTTCAATTGCTAATTTTTAGTCTTTTTAGAAACCCTTTAGCCTTCTGTGGCTCTTACTTCTCCGTGCCTAAAAAAAAGAAGAGAAAAGAGAAAAGAAAAAAGAAAAGACTATTCTTGTGTCGACCCCTGGTGGGGAGAGGCCCCCAGGACTAGGGTATGCCCAGCTCTCTGGGCTTCAAGAAGTGTCATACTTGCAGCAAGGTGATCCTGATCGCAGACAAGCACTTCCAGTGCATTCTGCAAGGGTCACTCCTCAAGGATCACATCCAACAAAAGTTCCCTCTGCTAACAGCTCTGACCATGATCTCTGCAAGGACAGAGAGCTCCACCAGAAAATCATCTTTATGAAGGCACCTCTCTGACCTCAGCCCTCCGGCAGGCATGAGTCTTCCCCTCAACCTTCGACTTCGAAGGATAGTGGGTCGAAGAACAGTCAGGGGACTTCTGTCACAAATTGAACAAGAGAGTGAGAAGTCCCCTCAGCAAGGCCAGGGATAACTGAAAGCTATCTCCATCACATTCTGTATCCTCAGCACCACCGGCACTGAGATCATACAGCAGCCGTGCCTCAAAGCGACAACGTTCGGTACCATTGATAGGCCCACAGACCCTTTGGGCATGGACATTGAATCTTTGGTATCCCTTGTATCGCTTATAGGCACAGCTCAATGCAGCCCTCAAGTGCCAGCCAGAATGTGCCCCCAAATCCTGGGGCATATGGGAGCCAGCCTGGTGGTGATTCTGCAAGCCAGACTGCACATACAATACCTACAGATATGGTTCAGCTCAGTTTACAGACCAAACAGGGAGAGTCTGGTCAAACCCCTGTCACTACCCACCAGGATCAGGAACCCCCTGGATTGGTGGAAGAATCTGGCTACTATGGGCAAGGGGATCCCCTTTCTTCAAACACCGCCTTTGTCACTCCTTACCACTGGCGGCATCCCGTATATGATGTGGCATGCATTTAAAGGGCCTTATAGCACAAGGCAAGTGATCACCTTCAGGGATATCCCTGCATTTCAACCTCAAGTAGAGGGTGGTCAGGAACACCTGCACCCATTTTCTCCTGCTGATAACAGGATCACATATAAAGATACTAATGGTCAACATAACCTGTATGTATTACATCAACCGCCCGGGAGGAGCCAGATCTCCCTCCCTATGTTTGGAGGTGATGAAACTATGGAACTGTTGCATCTCACAATGTCACCTTGTCCACAGCTTATCTCCTGGGCATGTAAATCTCATTAGTGAATAATTCTAATCACAAATTCCCTCATGACCGCAGGTGGGAGATACACAAGGCAGTACTTCATGACATGTTTGCACCGTCCACAGATCTGTTCGCCACTTACCCAAACAAGAAATGCCTACAATATTCTTCCAGGGCAGGGATCAGTTGACACTCTCTGAACAATGGTCTCCATCTCCTGTGGGACAGGGTCTTCTTTATGCCTTCCTCCATGTCCTCTCCTGCTAAGGATCCTGTTAAAAATAGGAGACAGAGTTCATGTAATTCGGATTGCTTCCATGTAGCTGAGACAGATCTGGTACCCTTACTTGCAGCTTGCGATGTACCCATCAAACTCCCTTCCGGACACTCTACATCTTCTCTCTCAGGACAAGGGGTGCACCATGCATCCCAAATTGGGAATCCTCTGCCTCAAGGCATGGCTCCTACATGACTCCAGCACCTAGGAAGCTCCTGCTCGAAGGAAGTATAGGAGATTCTACTACGCAATAGAAAGTCCTCCACATGACAAACTTATGTGCAGTCAGTCAGTCAATGGTCCAGGTTCCAGATTTGGTGCACATCCCAAGAAATTTCTCCAGTCTCAGCAACTCTTCCACATATTCTGGAATATGCTCTGACCCTTAAAAAATCAGGTTATCTCTGAGCTCCCTCAAGGTCCACCTAGCAGCTATTACAGCATTTCATCAACCTGAAGTTCTATCTGACCACTTAAAGGTTCCTGAAGGGAATAACAAACCTCTTCCCTCAACATACTTCCTACCCTGCTCTTGGGACTTAAATCTAATGCTGAAAGGGCTGACAAAGACCCCTTTCAGACCCATGGCCACCTGTTTGCTAGCAAAGGGTCTTTCAGTTTGTGATTACTTCGGCTAGAAAAATTGGGGAAATAGCAGCCCTTATGACACATCCCCTATACAGTATTCTTCGCAGATAAGGCTATACTTAGGCCGCATCCGATGTTCGTCCCTAAATTTAACTTATCATTTCATTTCAATCAATCTATTCATCTTCCTGCCTTCTACCTAAGCCTCATCAAGTTAATGTGGAGGCCATACTGAATACCTTAGATGTCAGGAGAGCTCTGGCATTCTATCTCGATAGGACAAAGGCTTCAGGAACCCTAGATTATTCCTGTCCATTGTGGAAAGATCTAAGGGCTCAACAATATCAGCCCCAATACTTTCCAAATGAGTCTTGAATTGCAGCAGACAGTGCTACCAAATCTGTAACATGACCAGTCCAGACTCTATCCGTACACATTCTGTGAGAATGAGCTCCATAACTATCACCTTCTTTAAGGATGTTCGCATCTCACAGATCTGCAAAGTGACAGCGTGGGTGTTACATTATGTGAGCACCTGGGATCTGCCTCTGATGCCATCTTTGGCTCCACAGTACTATCATTGGTGACTAACACAACTCCAAAGTCCCAGCCCTCCAAAGAGGTGCTGCTCAGTAGTCACCTACAGTGGAGCACCCATTGCGACACTACTTGAAGAAGTTACTCGCCTTGTGCTGTAATGATCTTTCTTTGAGATGTGTGTCCCTATGAGTGCTCCACTACCCACCCTCCTCCCCTCTACTTTGGAGTTCTCATTATGACTCTGCAGTACAGAAGGAACTGAGGATGGTTAGCCTGCACACGCTGGCTAACCTTTTTGCGCAACAAGAGGGGAGGCCGCGCATGTGCAGGCCAAATGGATACTGCTGCCAAAGTTCTCCGATCAGCAATGCAGAGACACAGACACACCTACAGTGGAGCAGCCCCTGGGGCATATATCTCAAAGAAACATCATTACTGCACAAAGAGTGTAACTACTTCTTGCACTCATATTCAAGCACTTATAAAACTTGTGAATGTTTAGTTTAGCCTGCATGTGATGTAACTGAATGGGACTCTTTCATCTGATTGTTGCTTTTCAGGACTCAAAGGTTGGCTTTCTTAGCCTAAACAAAAGAAGGCTGATGGGAGATATGATTGCTTTCTATAAATACATCAGAGGGATAAATACCAGGAAGGGAGAGGAGCTATTTAAGTTAAGCGCCAATGTGGACACAAGGACAAATGTATATGAATTGATGGTCAACAAGTTTAGGCTTGAAATTAGATGAAGGTTTCTAACCATCAGAGAGGAATGAAGTTCTGGAACAGCCTTCCAATGGGAGTAGTGTGGGGTAAAAAGCCTAACTGGCTTCAAGACTGACCTTGAAAAGTTTATTGAGGGGATGGTATGATGAGACTGTCTACAATGGCATGTAGCTGATCAGTGACTGCTAACAGCAAACATCTCCAAAGGGGAAGGCTCTGTGTTACTACAGAGAATTCATTCCCAGGTGTCTGGCTGGAAGGTCTTGGCTGAAATTCTCAGGGTCTAACTGACTACCATATCTGGAATCGGGAAGGAATTTCCCCCCCGGGTCAGATTGGCAGAAACTCTGGGGATTTTTGCCTTTCTCTGCAGCATGGGGCATGGGTCACTTGCAGGTTTAAATTAGTATAAATGATGGATTCTCTGTAACTTGAAATCTTTAAATCATGATTTGAGGACTACAGTAACTCAGCCAGAAGTTATGGGTCTATTACAGGAGTGGGTGAGGTTCTGTGGCTTGCAATGTGCAGGAGGTCAGACTAGATGATGATGATGGTCCCATCTGGCTTCAAAGTCTGAGTCTGAATTCATACCTGTAGTTTGTCAATTTCTGTCCTCTCTTCTTTGATAGGGTATAGAATATTCCCTTTAATAAATCCTCGTGTAAGGAAAGTCGGGGTCCAAAATAACATCCTCTTCTGCACCTGTTGGCTTTCCCCCAGCCCGTAGTTTAAAAACGCCATGAAGTTTAAAATTTTGCATGAATGAATGAGTGAATAAGTTCAGTTCAAATAGGAAATGGCCTGAATGTTTACCTACCCCTCAAACTGAACCCAGACCGATGAAGCTCAGTTAATATAACATTTCCTCTTTCTACTTCTTACTGTCATTTTCACCTCAATCTTTTCTCCCTTCTTCCTATAAGCAAACTATTCCTCTGCTCTTTCCAGTCCAATCAGAAACAGAACTGTTGGAAATCTCTCAAAGAATCCTGTTATTCCAGCACAGTAGTTAATATATATGATGAAACCGGTAGTTTAGATAGTAAACTGGGAGCAGGAAATATATTTTTGTTGGGAAGAAAAGCAAATATAGGAAATTGGTAGTGTTCTGACTAGTGCTGTGTCTGATTTCACTTTATAAATATTTGCATGTCAGTATTTGGTAAGTATGCTTGAGAATTCATATTGATTGTACACTAAAATGTCAGAGTTGCTACTTTGACATACAGGGCCAAGTTCTCTCATCACCTTTGCTGATATCTTTAAGGCTTCATAGGTGTAACTGAGGTGAATTCTTGTAATTATGAACAAGAAAACTTTGCCATGGAGGATTCTGAAATTTTGCAGTGAAGCCACCTTTTGGAAGGGAAGATGTTTTAATTTTTCAGAAACCAGTGAAAAAATTAAAAGTGAAATTACATAGGGTTTGATTTCCACAGCTGCCACACACATACAACTGCAGCTGAAGTTAATGAAAAGTGGTGGTGCTGAGCAATTTTGAAAATCTGATTCACAATGGGAGAATGTTTTTGATGGCTGAGTAAATGGTGAAAACTTTTTCCATATACATGGCTTCATCTGACAAGATGCAGGCTTGGAATGTGGCATAAATAAAAGCAGAGTAAAAAATAATGAGCAGAACAAAGAGCATAGGGGAAACTATTCCTGCCCTAATGAGAATGAAGCTGCAGAGCCACCAATGTACTCCTGCAGAACTGAGGACTATGGCCAAAGACACCACCTCTGTACAATAAGGATAAAAAAATATCAAGTTTGCTCAGACACGTTAGTCTTCCAGCTTTGTGCTCTCAGGCTTGCTTGTGATTTTTCTTCAATGAAGATGAAGTGTAAGTGCTTGGTTTTTACCTGGGTTCATGTGTTCCCTTCACTCCCACTTGCAGTGGAGCAAGGGAGACTTTAAGGTCACACTGGTTAACTTGCAGGGATTTGGAGGCCATGTGCCACAGTGGCTCTAATTGTGGTTCCACAGCAAATTTCCCTAGGTGGATGAGAGTTCAGATGGTAATGTCAAGGCTGCACAAGTGAAGTATGAAGCTTGGTGTTTGCTATCTTTCCACATCTGAGACGGCAGGCACATAATAGTGTTTTCCCATGCATAAAAAAAAGCTTTGTCAAGACAAGTGAGGAGTATCTCTAGACAAAACAAAATGTGCTGTTCATGTGGAAAATGAAATGCCTCTAAAAGGGAAAATGTGTATATTGAAAGAACAACATTTTGATTGTAGACTTTAGGCTTTGCCAGAGAGCAGTTCTGTCTGTAGCTTTTTCCCCTTTGACTAACTCCACTTTCATGTTTTTAGTGTTATTCATTGTCATTGTACCATATCAGTTATTTTGTTTTGTAGTGTTGGAATAGAATTCAGCGAGGCCTCATTTAGCCATTTGGGAAAACCATGGAGCGTCTCCTGGATAATTAACATGTAAAGGAGATCCAGAAAACTCAGTCGTGACAACTACACGTAGCCTGGAGCCTTTTCAACCATATCATGCAATACAGGGAAGGTGTAAACTGAAGATTAGAATAGGAGAGGGATATAAGTTTGGGATTTCTGCAGTGTGTCCTATATAGATCGATATGGTCTCTCAACGATCCTTTCAACTTCTCCTCATAGGGCTTAGCTGGCTTGATCAGAACCCTGATATTACTCTCCCATGGGCTTCAAAGAAAGTCATGAGGTTGTCTGATTAGCAAAAATAAATAGCTTTAAACATGCTGCTGTTTTCTTCAGGTAATCTTTTGGTGCCTCTATAAAGTGCACTCTTCATCAAGTATTTAATTTCTACAACATATCTATGCATATAGGGGGAGATTTTTAAAGGTACCTAAGGGAACTGGAAAGTTAATAGGATCTGAGTACCTCACTCTCTCAGTTAGGTCTACACAGCCCATGGCAGTAAGCCTCCAGGTAAGCACATTTAGTTAGTGGGGCTCACGCTACAGCTTTAAAAAAGCTGTTTAGACAATGCTTAAATCTGTGGCTTGATCTGGAGTTTGGCCTCTTAAGCTCACCCCCTTCCATGGGCTTCAGATCCTGAGCTCCAGCCTAAGTGGTATCTTCAAAGCATTGTCTACACAGCTATTTTTAGTGCACCAGCACAAGCCCTGCAAGTCCCAGCTTGTTGACCTGAGCTGCAAGGCTCACTGCCACAGGTTATATGGAAGTACCCTTATTCTCCCTTTAAAATCACAGCCTGAAACTACTACTAATTCTGTTCCAAGCTTGTGGGGTCTTTGGTGTGTAAGTACTGTACTGAGCCCAGAAAGAAAGCCAACTAGGTGTTCTAATTGAGCTGTAAACATGCTGTTAAGAATATTCTTCCACTGTCTCAATGGTTTGTGAGTGCAGAATTCCTGGGGAGTTTTTTTACCTTGAAAATCTCAGTCCCAGTCATATCAGGAAGTTCCATTGCTTTTATTGCTCCCTGCATGGGGCAGGACAGGATACTGCTTTCTATATGGGTAAAGTGATGGTGTAATAGGAGTCACTCATCACATGAGTGCCTCCTTCTGACCAGATGTGGCATAGCAGCTTTCTACCTGTAGGGCCCTATCATGGGGAAGGTATACCCCATTACTCCTTAGGGTGTTATGGCCCCATGGCCAAGTCCAAATAACCACTCTTTCTCCAAGGGTGGTATGAGGTAATGGCCAGAGCCAGTGAGGCTGTCCCATGGTTTAGAGCAACATAGCCTATTGGCCTAAGTCTGTGTGGGGGCCCTGAGGTTCAGGGTAGTATTGCCCAATGGCCAGCATCAATTGGGCCACCCTTCGGTTCAGGGCAGCATGGCCTAGTGGCCCAAGTCTATGCAGTGACTAAGTTTGCATTGACTGCCCTGGTGGTAGGGCAGCTGGGGTAGGGGGACTCAGGTCCACCCTTCTCCATCGGGTCCCGGTCCAGGCCTTAGGGAACTGATGTTCCAACAATGTGTCTCGATCACCCGATGCTATAGTCTCATTCCCTGGGCTGCTTCCTACCCTTCCTTCCATCTGGCCTACTTTGGCCTCAGCAGTCAGCTAGGGTCTGGCAGAGGCACCAACCTGGCTGCCATCAGCATCTGGTGGCTCCAACACACTCTCAATAGGAGCCAGCAATGCACATCTTCCCTTGTCAGAGGTTCTTCCAGACTGTGCTGAGCTGCTCCCTCTTGTACTGTGGTTCTGGTTGGAGCATGCTCAGCAGGGCAGAGGGAGTGTGGCTTCTTCAGTCTGTAACATAGGGTTAACCTCCTCAGGCCCAGTGCGGGGCAGGTATACTCTGTCACAGGCCTCCTCTGCCGATGGTCATTCCATCACTGCAGTAGTCTCTTTTCTCATAATTCATGGTGCTCCCTGTTTATGTCTCAGCTCCGACTAGGTCACTGTATGGTTGCCCCCCTTCTAAGATGTCAAAATCTCACTAGATCTCACCAGATGGCACCTCCAGCAGTCCAATGGCTGGGAAAGGAACCAGGCCCTTCCTCCACAATGGGTTCCAGTCCAGAGACGTATAACCAGTAGCCACAGTCTACGTAGTCTCCCTCTCTATTGCTGTTTCCCTGGGCTGCCTACCTTGCCTTCTCAGACTTCCTTTCTTTCGCAACTCCCCAGGGGTTGATCGTTCTTCCAGGCTAGGATCCCTGAATTAGGGTATGCCTACACTGTGATGTAAAGTCGATTTAATTTCAGTCGACATTCACCCGCTGAACTAATGAAGTGAATGGGCATGATCACACTACGCTCATTGCATTGGGGAAGTGCGTCCCCACCAGCTGTGCTTGTATTGATGGAAAGAACAGTGCACTGTTGGTCGCTATCCCACAGTGCAACTAGCTGCAGGGGCTTTTGGGAAGGTCTTCGGACTTGCATGATACAATGTCCTCCCTCCCCTCATGTCAACAGCAAACAAACTAACATTTTTTACGCCACTTTTCAAAATCCTGGCTCAGCCACACCCACACCATTGCCCAAGAAGCATGGAGCCCGCTCAGCTCTGCACCGTTGTTGTGACCATCACAAACAACTCGCAACTTATCCTGTAGTATTTGGAAGACCGAGACTGGAGCCGCACTGTGAAAAATGGTGATGCGACTCAAACTGCCCTGCTGTTAGCCATAGAACAAAACAATTCCTGGGAAACAAGTACTGACTGGTGAGATTGCATGGTTATGAAGGTCTGGGATGAGCAGTGGCTGCAGAACTTGCATTAGGCCACTTTCCTGAAACTTTGTGAAGAGCTGTCCCCAGCTTTGAAGCCTAGAAATACTAACTTGAGATCTGCTCTGACAGTGGAGAAACAAGTGGTCAGCTGCTGGGTTACAAATGTGGAGGGCCATTAACATACTTCTGGTAAGAAGGGTAACGTGCAGGACATAGTAGATGGGTTTGCCACGATGGGGTTCCCTATCTATAGTGGGGGGATAGATGGTACACATAGTTCTATCTTAGCACCAGACTACCCTGCCACAGAGTACATGAACGGCTAGGCTTCATTGGCAATTAGTATTTATATATCTCAGAGCCTCCTTTCAGGTGCAAGTGTGAAAGTGAATTAGCCTCTTATGGACCACCTTAACTGCTTCAAGGATAATGGAGGTGAGTACCCCATCACAGATGGGTTACTAGGTGAAGTCCTGGCTCTGTTGAACTCCCTGAGTGTTCTGTCATTGATTGCAGTAGGGTCAAGATTTCATCCATAATCTGTTTTGCCTTTTATGCTCTGTAAACCAATCTGCTGCTACAGGGCTGGGACGTGAGAACTGGGTTCTCTTCTTAGCTTTGTGGTAAACTTCCTATGTGATCAAGTATTTGTGCAACCCAGTATCACTTGTGACTCAGTCCAATCTGTAAAATTGGGGTAATTGAGGTGTTGTGTGGCTAAACCAATAAAGTTTGTAAAGTCCTTTTGAGATACTTGGATGTCAGGGGCCATAGAAATGCACTGGAAATTATCACTAGCTAATCAATATTTCCTTTTCCAGATGCCTTCAGTAGTTATAAGCATTGTCAGCAGCCTTCTTTAGTGCTAGCAAACTTCTTTTATTTTGAGTTTCATGCTACATCTTTTGACTTGAAGATGAAAATTCTTTTTAAAGAAAAAGTATAGTTCCACAGTACAAAGAGAGATATTTGCTTGGGATTTAAAAGCAAACAGAACAACTTGCTTCCAACTTTCCATTTGCTTTTTAGGGAAAAAAGAGAACAGGACTATTTAATACTATATGAACTGTTGGTCAGGTCAGCCGACATGAACTGGAATGACAGTATGTGCTCTCTGATTTTGTTTGCTGCTGGGCATATGGGTTTGGTGTCTTTTTCCCCCCCGGTCTGTAAGCACTGTTGTGTCTGGACAGTTATTTTTTAAAATTGGACTTGTTTTCCAGTTGTATAAAACTCTTCATCTACATTGTGGATCGAGTGTATTAAGTTACTCCCCATGGTGCACAGCTGGAAACCATTCTTTGCAACATTTTGTTTTGTTTTCTACCCACTGTGTTCCCACACACTCTCATAACTTAGTACTACAACAGACAAGTATCTTTTTTTTTTCTTCTGACTGACACTACTTAGAACATCTTAAATTGGCATGTTCTCTTTTGTCTTTTCAGTATAAATTCAATGGCAAACAGCTCTGCTTGCACGAACATTTCAAAGTACTCTGCAGACGAGGAAGACTGGTTTGAAAAGCTATACACATTTAAGCAGACTGTTTTCTTTGCTCCTTTGAAGAGACAAGAGATGTTTTGAGAAAAAGATTGGGGGAAGTATATTGTGCCCAATAGTGGTGTGATAAAAGAAACTATGGGGACACTGGTCTCAGCAGAACTTTCTTTATGAAAAAAATGGTAACACAGTATCTTTCTGGTACTTTAAAAATAAAATTACAAAACATAGTGTCCCTTTGGTGCTTTATCAAATATTAATGAAAATAAATAATTGTTATATGTATGTATGTTGTGCGGTATAGCAAGGGCAGAGGGCACTGGGAAAGTTCTCCTATTTGAATCCGGGGTAGGTGGGTGGGCACGAACCCACCCACCGCTAAAGGCTCCCCTCCAGCCTAGCGGCAGAGCCACTGGACCCGGGTCCAACTGATTACGGGGGACAACAAATGAAAAAAAACAGGAAAGGGTGTGGGGGTCACAGGGTCAAACGTAGGAAACCAGAAGGGGACATCGAGCAGAGAACCCCAGACAGCGCCCACTGCTCCTCAAAGGTGTCCAGGGAGCCAGCGGACGCCGCCCAGAGGAACTCTGCCCGGAGACGTGAATTGATAAGGGAACGGAAATAGACCCCACAGTCGCAGACAGCCCCCCCTGCCAACCTCCTCTCCCTGGTCTTGTAGATGGCTAGTTTGGCCAGGGCTAAGAGGAGGTTGACGAGGAGGTCCTGCGACTTCATGGAGCCACGGATGGGGTGTGAATAGATGAACAAGTGAGGGGAAAAGTGCAGCCAGAACCTCAGCAAGAGGTTCTGGAGGAGCCGGAAGAGGGGCTGCAGCCTGGCGCACTCCAGATATACATGCGCCAGGGTCTCCCTCACGCCGCAGAAGGGGCAGGTGTTGGGGTGGGAGGTGAACCACGCCAGGTACGCGCCCTTGCTCACAGCTCCGTGAAGGAGCCGCCAACTGATGTCCCCGGCAGGCCGTGGGGTCAAGGTGGAATACAGGCTGGCCCACCGGGGGTCCTCGCCCTCCAAGGGTGGTAGTAGGTCCCGCCACTTCGTGTCCGGGCGGGACACGAGGGCGAGGAAATGAAGCGTGTGGAGCACGAGCGCGTACAGATGGTTCCTCGGCACGGTCTGGAAGGGGACGTGGACGTCCCCCACCACCAGGCCCGTCTCCACCACCTCCTGGGCGGCAGCCTCCAACACCAGAAAGAAGACCACCTTGCCATACATTCGGGAGGCCGCCACCACGGCCGTGGACCCCACCACCCGCGCCATCGCCCGCGTGTAGGTTTCCATGTGGGGCGAGGCAGGCACCAGGAGGCACCGGACCCCATGCCTCCTGGTAAGGGTGGGGAAGAGGCCCCGGCCACCTGGGATGGTGCTGGAGGCAGTGGTCAGGGCAGGTGACTTGGCAGCGGCAGGCGGGGGGCCCATGGCCACCTGGGCGTATGCTCTCGGGGCGACGCCGCCCCCAGAGCTGGTGGAAGGGACAGCGGGAGAGGATAGAGGGGGAGGAAGAGAGGCCCTAGCCGCGGGTGGTGCTGCTTTCTGGGCTGGGCCTTTACCCTTTTTGCTAACTCCCTGGTTTTTCCTCCCATAGACTCATAGACTCATAGACTCATAGGTCAGAAGGGACCAATATGATCATCTAGTCTGACCTCCTGCACAAGGCAGGCCACAAAACCCTACCCATACACATTTATAACAACCCCGAACCCATGACTGAGTTATTGAAATCCTCAAAAGTGAGATTTGAAGACCTCAGCTAAACCCCGAGCATGTGGGCAAGACTCACCAGCCAGCACCCAAAAAAGAATTCTCTGCAGTAACTCAGTTCCCATCCCATCCAACATTCCCACAGACCATTGAGCAGACTTATCTGCCGATAATCCAAATCAATTGCTCAAATTAAACTATCCCATCATAACATCCCCTCCATATACTTATCAAGCTTAGTCTTAAAGCCAGATAAGTCATTTGCCCCCACTACTTCCCTCGGAAGGCTGTTCCAGAACTTCCCCCTAATGGTTAGAAACCTTCGTCTAATTTCAAGTCTAAATTTCCTAATATCCAGTTTGTACCCATTCGTCCTCGTGCCTATATTAGTACTAAACTTAATCAATTCCTCTCCCTCCCTAATGTTAATCCCCCTGATATATTTATATAGAGCAAACATATCCCCCCGGAGCCTTCTTTTGGCCAGGCTAAACAAGCCAAGTTCTTTGAGTCTCCTTTCATAAGGCAGATTTTCCATTCCTCGAATCATCCTAGTAGCCCGTCTCTGAACCTGTTCCAGTTTGAATTCATCCTTCTTAAACATGGGACACCAGAACTGCACACAATATTCCAGGTGGGGTCTCACCAGCACCGTATATAACGGCACTAACACCTCCTTCTCCCTACTGGAAATACCTCGCCTGATGCAACCTAAAACCGCATTTGCTTTTTTAACAGCCATATCACATTGGCGGCTCATAGTCATCCTGCTATCAACCAATACCCCAAGGTCCTTCTCCTCCTCTGACGTTTCCAACTGATGCGTCCCCAACGTATATTTAAAATTCTTATTATTAATCCCTAAGTGCATGACCTTGCACTTTTCACTATTATATTTCATCCTATTACTATTACTCCAGTGTACAAGGTGGTCCAGATCTTCCTGAATAGTATCCCGGTCCTTCTCCGTGTTAGCAATTCCCCCCAGCTTCGTGTCATCCGCAAACTTTATTAACTTTATTATCCCGGCCGAGGGTGCACCCCCTGGATCAGGGGGGGCAGGAGCCATGGCGGTGGCAGAGTCCCTGGTGTCCCTCCCTGAGTTGTCCACCACCCGCGCCTGGGGACAGACATCCAGCAGCTCAAGGGAGGCGGCAGGACCAGCTGTTATAGGCAGGGAGAGGGCCTCAAGGTGAGAGGGAGGGGCAAGAGCATCTAGGGAGAGGGTCCCGCCCCAGACACACCCACCATCTTGGGACGGGGTAGGGATGGGTTTGGCAATGGGGGTGTGTGTCCTGAAGGTCAACCAGTTTAGATTATTCTGGACCACTTGGGGGTGAGCTGAACAGCTGAGAGGCGGGATCCTTACAGAGAATATCCTGCATGAGCTACCCTCTCTCTCCTTTTATGAATGAGGTTCCAGATGTCTGTTCAGGTGTCTGTGCTGATCTCAACTGTGGCATTGTGGGGAGAAATGATCTCCAAGATAAGTAAGCAATAAGATAGTGCCAAGACATCTGTTCCATTGATACTCATTAGGGTGAATTTTACAAGTCAGTCCTGGGGTGCTGAGAAAGTCAAAGTACATAAAGGAGAAACATTTGAAATCTAGGTCCTTATGTTTCCTTCTGCCGTGAGGCACAGACAGTAGCAATTAAAAACTAAAATGAGGAAGGTAGTGGATAGGGGAGAGCAGTGTCTTTGCAGCAAGTTTCTCTTCTCTTGGAGAAACTGTTGAGGATTCAGAGCAGCAGCTAGTAAGCTGAGAGCTCCTTTAATGTGCTGGCATATTGTGATGTGAGTGAATAAGATGGATAGCAGTCTCTCTGTGGTATTATGACACAATAATATTTGAGACAATAGTATTATGGTAGCACCTAGAGACTCAAAAGAGAAGCAGGGCCCCATTGTGCGAGACACTGTACAAACAAATAGTGAGAAACAGAAGTTGTCCTGAAAAGCTTGCAGTCTAAATAGACAAGATAGACAAGGAGGTGGGTGTGGAGAGAAGAGGTGGGAAGGGTTATTGACTAAATTTGTGAGGTCTTAGACTCAACTTGATGGTGTTTCTATGTTTGGATGTAACATGATAGATGAATGCTGCAGCTAATCAATTCCAAAAGCTTGGGGAATGTTCTAGGCGTCAATGTGCAGAACTTTACAATTTGTGAAAATTGGAAAACCAGAGGGGGAAATTAGGGGATACTCATAGCCCCTGGCATAAGGCTAGCAGACACATCAGCTTCAGCAAGGTCTATAATTGTCTATAGATCATTGACCCAGTTAATGGCACCCTTTAACACCATCTAGTATAACAGAGCCTCCCATCTCAGCTCTGTCCATCCTTCCAACAGAGTTTTAAAATGTTGACAGCCTGAAAATGGAAAGAAAGGAGAATAAGTGTGTGTGTGTGTGGAATTGGGTGAACACGTGGAGCTCAAGGCAGGGGTTGGAGAATGGGAGATTCTGCTGAGAGGGAGTTGGGGGGGAGGGCACAGAGCTCCTGTTGTCAAGGGAAGAAGAAATTATTATTTGTGTTTCTCTATTGTGTATGGGAAACCCGCACAGAACTCTTAGTCCAAAGAGAGAACAGAGACCTGGGTATGGGGGAGAGGTGTGCACACAGAACTCCCGTCAGTGGGGAAATGGGGGGCACATGGAACCCCTTGTGGAGGGAGAATGGGGAACCTTGGTACAGAGTGGAAAGGCGAACGGGGGGCCATACTGAGCCCTTGGCATGAAGGCATTGCAGGGAGTCTCTCCCATAGAAGGGGATGGGAGGGTGTCACACAGGGAGCTTGTGGGGCTGGGAATGGAGGAGTGCAAGGAGCCTGTGGTGTGTGCAGTGAACTCAGCCTGCAGAAGTAAGAATGTGTGTGACCTCCGAGTCATGCCTGTTTTATAGATGGGGCAGTGTGTCACAGAGAGACTAAGTGACTTGACCACAGTCACACAGAGGCTGTTGCAGAGCCTATTGAATCCAAATCTCTTGAGTCTGAGGCTAGTGGCTTAACTACAAATCTTCTTCCTCATGCCCCTGAGTCTAATTGTCAAGAATTTGGCAGGTTTTTCAGGGTGAAGCTGTTCTCTGGCAAGGGCCGGGGGAGGCATGTTTAAGATGTCCGGTACCAGTCTGGGTGTTGAGAGAACCAGGCTGACAGAGATAAGTGTAGACAGTGCCTGATTCTCTAATACTTCGTACCACACTTGGTAGTTTTACATACACTATGCAAAGTGGGTATAAAACATTTTCATTCTTATTTAGTAGTATGTTAAACCCTCTTTGCACAGTTGCAAATGACTAAGGAGCCAGGCAGTGAAGAATCAGGCCGACAGAGTAGCATCGAAGGGTTGTTCCTAAACACCAAGGTCTTGAGGTCAATTTCCTTTACATGCAGATTCCCAGATTTTCTTTTCTCTTTATTGGAGCTCTCTGTGTGAGTTTCCTCCTGAGAGACAATTTGAAGGAAATTCTATAAAGTGAACCTCAATATCTAGGACTCTCTTCTCTCTGGCTTTGAAGAGAGGGTGTGATGTGGACCTTTCGGAAAGTGTAAACAGTCTGCATTAGTACCACAAATGTGTTTTAAATCTCCATTTCACATTCCAAAGGCCTGTTCACAAGACTTAAGCCAACCAACACTTTCCATTTGTGAGCTGTTAGAATTGCATGCTTGCATCTGAACGTATTGTACGTCCTGGGCGCTACGAGTCAGTCTAAATGTCAAGACTCCCTGCTTCCAGGATACTTACAAGTAGGCTGCATCTTGAAAGCACAGTAGTACTTTGGGTGGGAGTGGCTGCAGAGGGACACCGTTGCAGTGTGAGCTTGAATTTTGTCAATGGCTTGCTACTCCTGTGAAAGGCTGCAGTGTGAACTCCATTGTGTGCCTGGAAAACCCTGCTGACTGGGGCAAGAGAAGAGACTCACCCCTTAGTCTGGGCCAACTCAACATAGCTGAGAGGAGCTACAGCTAATGGTGGTAGCTCCTTCCTGCTCCTTCTCTGGAGACTGGGGGGGATAGAAATCCAGTCCTACCTCTTCCTGCTCCTTTTGAGAAGGCTAACATGATTGGTAGTGCAAACATGGAGTCATGCCACTCTCAACCATGTTGGGGTGGCTCAAACTAAGCCACAAAGGCTCCATTCGCCTTACTCCACACACCAGCACAACAACAAGCAGTAGGATAACCATCTCTATCTTTAAAAGCCAATTCCTATTTTGTCCGAAGAGTGTATAAGTAAATTACAGTACATAAATTCTGGATGCTGTTCGTTGGGACTAGGCAATGTCTTCTGGAGCCATAATTCATACTGCAAACTGGGGGTCACTGAAGGTGCACCCTTAGAAAAATGTGTTCATTGCTTCTCAGTAGTTCAAAAGCATAACAGGGAACTTAATATTCAATGGCACAAGCGCAGCCCTAACAGTAGGAAAGAGTACTATCATTTTGGCTCTAAAAATGGCTTCACTTGGGATGAACACCTGAGACTAACAGGCTTTGGTCAAGAGAGACAACCTGTGATCTGCCCCATAAAAATTACACTTCCTGTTCTAAAATGTCAATCTAAATGAAAAAATAACCAACATCCTTTTGAAAGAAGGGATGGTTGTGTAAAACCGTGTTCAAATATGTGTTTATCAGTTGTGATAAAATCCGAGCTCCCAAGCTCGATGGCTCACTAGCAACAAACTCCAAGTGCTGGGTATGTGGCAGAAGCACGTGGGCATTCTGTGCAACTTCTGTGCTCTTCCTGTCAGCTCCATTCTTGTGAGCCAGCAGGGGATTGAAAGTGACAAGTTTCCTTCTCTCTTGGCACTGGGACCTTAAGTGTCTCTTTAATGAAACATCTAAGAATAGTTGTCTGTGTTTATGCTGATAATGTGTAAAACTGTGGGTCAACTTTTGCCTTGAGTTGCACTGCAGTTAGCAGTGTTGCATCTGTGCAATTGAAGGCAAAGTCTGATCCTACATGATGATTATGCAGGCTTTGGCACATGAAATAATAATTAACAATAAAAAATAATGAATACCTAGTTCTTACATATCATTTTCTTAAGTAGGTTTCAAAGTAGTTTGTGTGTAAAATTAACACACAGCATGCTTGTACATATATTAAATGTGTGTATAAATAATAATAGTGTGTGCATGTGTACAACATAATATGAATATGTTTATAAAAGTAAGAGAGACAGGCATGCTATAGTCTTTTTCAGCTGCTATCTGACAGTAGATCATGTGTAGAATTCTCCTACAATGGGCTGTCATTTGACGAAGTTAGCTGCTGTGCTCAAAGCAGAGTGCCAGTCTCCATGTTGTGGCCAACCAATCACTGGCTTTTATGTTATTAACATTACACAGCCTTAAAATGGAAGATGGAGGCTGTAAGTCAAGTGGTTCTACAGCTGTTCACGATTCATTTGCACTTGCAATGCTTACACAGTCTTTAGCATGTTTATCCCTATTGTAGATAGCAATAAATATCACTGAATGCTTTGAATAAAAATACAACAGGTTTAACAATAAGATTTAAAAATGTAATGAAAATGGGTGGTAATCTAAAAAGAAGTTTGCAAACTACAAACTCAAAATCTCAACTACTGATTGACTGACTACAAATTGGACAAGAGACTAACTAATTGGGTGCCTTACTCAAGCAATATGTTTAACATGATTTAAAAGTGAGCAAGAGAGTCACTAACTTAAGTCAGAAGATAACTGTACCTTCAAGTACTCAACAGTAGTATGTTTTCAGATATATGTGACTCCAAGATATTTTTGTAACCATATTTTAGAGGGTAGTAAGCTTGATGACACTATTAGTAATGGCTTTTAATCAGATGTCTGAAATCTAGATAGAAAAATGAAATGCAGTGAGCATGCAATTCATGCAATGAATACATTGCATTCAATGTATATATACTGCCATTGAGCCTTTTAAGGCAAGAAAGCAAAAAAGTCTTAATATATGGTATATACATTTCTGTTTGTGCTACTGAACTCACCCTGTTCTCACTTCTCTTGTTTTTTCCCAGGCTTGTTTCCAGCAGTGCTGAACCTTGCTGCCAATGCTATCATCACAACCAATGCTACTTGTGGAGAAAGAGGCGCTGAAATGTATTGCAAACTAGTTGAACATGTACCTGGGCAACCAGCGAGAAACCCCCAATGTCGTATTTGTGACCAGAACAGTAGTATTCCACATCGTATGTATGCAGTTTTGTTACATTAAAAGATATGCTCTTCAGAAAATATTTCTCTGGGAGTTTTGTCTGGGGATCATTGATATTCAGGGACTTTGTGACCAAAAGTGTGACAGTGGGGGGAGGGGAGGAAGACTAAACTCTAGCACATTGGCTTGATTATTTGGAGAACTGCTTTTGTTCTGAGTAAAACAAATTTCTCATCCCTAGGCTAGCTTTGCAAAATTCTATCTGTAAAGTAGGCTAAACTCTTTGGGACAAACCTGGGTGCTGATGTTCAACAATTAAATCCATAATTAGAGGTTAAGTATCTGCAGCTTCCATGGAGTTCATATGGATTTGTGATTGCTTGACAGACGTGAAAATCAGGCCATTTTATTTAGGTACCTAAATATGGGAATAGGTCCTTAATATTAGGTACACAAATATGAAAAATTTGAGCTTTGTGAATAATTTACAAAATTTTAATTTGAGTTTCAGGCCAAAATTTTATTTAGCTTAAGCCTGTACTGTGATTTTTCTGTGTCCTGTCCCCCTTCCTTCTCCCCCTCCCCCATTTGATGTTAATTCCAATTTCACTGACTCAGAAAAACCACAACCCACTGTTTTAATGCTAAAATTGATCTTTGTTAAAATTATTACTATTTTTTAAAGACCACCCTCAGGGTAAATTCAGTTTTGAAGCATTAAATTATCATAATCAGGTACCGTGAGAGCTTTATGCTTCTAACAAGATAAGTGCATGTGAGGAAGACTAGAACCTAGAAAGAGCTGTATGGTAATACAATACTCATATATTTTCATCAGTCCTTCCAGTGACAGAGGTGAACAGTGTTACCTTTATTAGCAGCTATTCTCTATGGTAATTCCTGAAGAATTTCCTGTATGATTAAAATCACATCCTCCATTTTGGGAAGAGCCATGTATTTTAATAATAATAATAAAATATATAATCAGTGGTAATTCACACAGCAAACCAAACACAGTGTTAGGAAAAGATTTGGGTTGCTGCATCCCTGTACCATGCTCTAATCACTAGACAGCACTGGCTCATTTATATATAAAAACACACAAGTGCTGTTGGTCTGTGTGTCTGTCCTCTGATTAATCTGCAACTGTCTGGTTTTAGAATGCCTGGTTTTTCATAGCCAGCCACATCTCAGTTTCAGATGTTCATAATGTTAATCTGGCACAGTGAAGTACCTTACTTAAACAGATGATTCATTAATAAGAACACCATGTAATGTAACCAGACTTTAAGTGATCCCCTTGGAATCTGTGTGTCTGGTGTGCCTCCCCTTAATTACTGTTAAAGGAAATGAACACAGACTCCCTGATTAATCGCATGTGAGCCCAAATTAAAGGGAACTGTTGGATGGGTTTATGTTACGTGTGATTCTTCTTGTCACCCCTCAGCCAGGTTGGTCATTGGAGCAGTCCAGTCCCTTTTGCAAATTATTTTCTTTCTCTTTAAATAGGGAAAACATGCCAGCAATTAATCAGTATTTTCAAATTAATTATAATTAAACTTTCATAATGGGTACTACAGTTAATTGTAGTTGTAATTCATCTCCCAACTCTACTTCTCAGGACTAAATCTCATATCAGTTTGACCAGAGGAGACTGATATCAAAATTTCCAATTAGACAACTTCTTTCACAATCGCCTAGGAGCCCTGAGTTGAATTTACAGATGATTTTTACAAGCACACATTTTAAGACGGGCTGTAATGATGATCAGAGTGGTTGGCTTTGACAATGCCTGGAGCATAGGCTTTTCTCTGTTTTGTTTTATTTTTAAACATAAAGATGATGTCAGTTGTCATAGTCCCTGGTTGCTCCTGCTGAGACCTTTTTTTTCCACTTTTCTGCATTTTGAGTGGCAGGCCTGGGCCTCCACTGTTCTTTGGTATGGGGCCCTCTCGCACAACCACTCCCCAAGTGGGTCTCTGGATCCCCGCCCCTCTCAGGTAGCCTACCGTGATACCTAGCAGGCCCAATGGACTTGTTACCTGCAAGTGCTCTCGTTTGGGAGCCTGTGGATAGTGGCAGTATGCGGTGACATTTTTCAGGGAGTATTTTGATCTATTTTTGAGGTTTATGTAGCTATCCAAGGATTGGGGTTTATACCATATATATTGTACATATGTAATAGTATATATTGTAATGAATAATCTTTTTGTAACTGGTACTGTTTCAAACACACTATATTGAAGTGCACTAGGGAATCTTTAGTGCACACCAGCAGGGTGTGCAAGGACAAAATAATGCGCAATACATTAGCGGGCTTTGAAAATCACACTCTATAGAGCACATTAACCCACCTTGTAGACAAGTCTTTAGATGCAAGTAACTGTTTCTGGTGTTTTTATGGTGTATATTGAATAAACCCCAATTAAAAAAAAATTGTATTGGAGGTTAAAACCTAAAATCCGAATCCCAACAGTTTTCTTGTTCCCCTGGAGACCTTCGTAGACATGACTAAACCTGGATGCCCTCCATTCTCTTGTGGACCAAATCATAGCCCGCTTGCTGCAGCAAGCTTTCTCTCTGTCAGCTTTCAGCAGAGCTGACCATTTCTCCCCTCCCTCCCTTTCTGTCAGGGGTATCTTTTAATATATCAGTGTCTTCTGAGTCCTCATTTCTTGGCCTGGGCCAAACAGCCTTGTTGCCAGGGTGGCTGTAACCTTGGCTGTTGTGTTTGAGGGGAGGCTTCTTATCTGGACTGTTGATTTACCCTCCCTGCCTGATTTCTTTAACAACTCCTTTTGGTCTAACTATACATGCAGGCAAATATTTCCCAGTTACCCACACCAATAATACCTCCATTTGTTCCACTAGGGTTATAACAAGCAAATGCTAGAGCCCACTAGTGCCACTGAATCATTTGGTATTTAAATACATTTCTGGCATTTGCTGTTTTAAGGACTGACACCTCTCTTCACTCCCACAAAACACTTTAATTGTTTCTTTAAATACGTTCAGACATTCTGGCTTTCATTAATGAGGCAGGATTCCTGTCCTCCACAGGCAGCTGACGTGATAAGAAACCACAAAAACCAGACTTTCAATCTGGTTCGTTGACTTAACAAATAAAAGGCTGGTAAACTCTCCGGTTTGATTTAGTCCTTTAGAAATCTAAGAATGATAAATGAGTCCTTTTTCTTCCCATTTTATATATCTACTAATGTATTTTTAGGAAGTTATTTGAGGTGAAAGGGTAACATTTATCAGGAGCTTGATACCTCAAGAATAATACATTCTCTAACTGTGTATAATGCCTTTCATATACTGCAGTAGGGTGAAGGAGATCCATTAGTTTTTAAATAACTTCTTATTTTCCCCTCTTACGGATATAGTTGTTCTGCCAGGTAAATCAGTGACTTCTGTGGCTGGATGATCAGACCCTTTAGAATTGTTCTTAGGTTATCGTCTTGCATCCACAGGAGCAATTCTTCCCAAACCATTTATAAACAAAAACCACTCTTTTCAATTACTGGGCGATATTTACCCAAATGCAGTGTATGCAAGCAAGACCCCTTGCTTTCTAAATAACCTAACTTAAGAGATAAGCAGGGCTCCAATAGTTCAGAGGATCTTATGGAGAACTTTCTATATATTAGCCTGATTTTTACCTAGCGTAAATAGTTTGCTATTTAGATTACTCTGTGCCTATTTAAAATATTCCATCAGGATAAATATGACTCTTAAAAATGCCTGATATTACAGTGATGGTCCTTGGATTAGCTGTGTAGAACAGAATTTCTTTCTGCATGAAAACTGCATGATTGCAAACGGCTTCTAAACACAAATTCTAGCAAAACCAACCCAGTACTTTCTCCTTTACCTGTCTGCCAAGTCCTAAATTCCTGGTTTGTGTTCATTACAGCAGATGATGACCTCACACTGCCTGCTTGGAGATGCTGGGATAGGTGGCTGTGGTCTCCTTGGAGGCTGCAAGGCAAACATATAATATTAAACTTAGGCCTTTCTTCAAAAGTAAAGGAAAAACAGATTATCAGTGATTGGAATTTAATGTACTACTTAAAAAGACAGTCTTTACTTGTATTCTCTTACTGATTTGAGGGTTTTTAAAAGGCATTTTGATACTCATTTCATAATAGCGCTTTGTGGTTCACCTTTAGAGCCTGTTGTAATCCGTGCCATAACACCAACAAACACGAGGAAGTACTTTTATATACAATATAATACTCACATACCGTATTAACTAAATGCTATAAGCAAACCTCTGCTGACCATTCTAAACACGTTTTTCTTTTACATATTGCCAATGGTCCCATAGAACAACATCCAATAACTAATGCAATTGATGGGAAGAACACTTGGTGGCAGAGTCCCAGTATCCAGAACGGGATGGAATATCATTATGTTACCATTACCTTGGACCTTCGACAGGTACTGTTTGTTCTTTGTTTCTGCAAACCTTTCTCACATAACTGATGTCTCATTCTCCACTCCTTATTTTGTTGTTGATGCTTTTGGATCATAAAGATACTCCCAGCTTCATTGTAAGACACTGAGTTATTTACATGGACAATGCACAATGGAGTTTATTCATTGTACCATGATGCATGTATGTTTTTTTTTTTTTTTAGTTTTCAGGTTATTTGTTTTTAAGACAAATTTTGAATTAGTCTAAATATGAAGCGTTCATTGTTTGTCTCAGCTGTAGGTTTGGCTCTTTAGAATTAAGTTTAATTAAAAATGGTCTTGTGGGGGAGAGGAAATTTATCAAAGGTTTAATAGTAGGTTTAAAATGCTGCATTTTTAAACTGCTAAAATAAAGCACTAAGAATGTCTTCAGCTCCACTAAGGATAGGTGCACTTAAAGATTCTTTTTTTGGTCTAACAAGGCCCTTAAATAAATTGCTTCTCGTTACTGAAAGCTCTGCAAGCTGTCAACGGGTTTTAAATTAAACCTGGGCTACTTGGAGAGTTAACAAGGCCTGTTGCATTTGCATAGACTAAGTAGGAGTAGCCTCAGGTTTCATGTTGCATCTTCTGCCAGTCATTTCTGCCTCCTTCTATGGCATGCTTGACAGCTGTAGTTTTCTAGAATACAGTTATTTGATGCTCACAAATATCCTGGATTATGCCAGACATGCAAGTAAAAGGATTTGGGGTGCTGCAGAAGAAGTGGTTTTATTTGTATTGTGCTAATGCAAGTACAGAATAACTTCATCTGTCATCAGAAATATGCATCATGTTATTAGACTTATCTTCCTGCTACTCAATATCACAGAAATTAAAGATGGACTAGATACTCCAGTAGGCTTTGACCTTATCGCCAAAACAATAGAATGTTGTCACCAGGTCCCCTCAGAGTCTTCTCTTCTCTGTAGTCTATAGGCTTGTCTCATACACTAAGATGACTTATGGGATGGGCTAAAGTGAGGAGAATGCAGTTCCTTTTTCCTTTGTAAAAGCAAAGGGCAGTGTCCTCTCCTCCCCCTGGCTTGGATAAGCAGCACTGCACACACACTTCTCCCTTCTTTATAGCTAAGCCCTGGTCTACACTTACCTGGAGATTCGGTCAACGGGAGTTACGGAAACTACGCAGAATAGGTTGTATAACTTGCGTCGACTGCTGTGCCTCCCTTCTGCACGCCGTCTTCACTGCACTGCACCAGTGGGAACCGTGTTCCCGTCAATGCAGCACTATGCTACTTGAGGGGCTGTTTTTACTCAGTCGACTTCCTGATCGATTGAGTGGGTCTACCCTGACCACTCAATTGATCCAGAAAGACTGATCTGGTGATGGCGACTTTGCCGCTGTCAGTATAGACATGCCATAAGTGGCCTGACTTCCTCCCCATCACCTCCTGATTCAATCCACTTTAATCCCTGGATGGGACTTCTTGGTTTCTGACTTTCACCCAGAATCTGAGTGTGCATATCCTCAATTATTACTTCTCAGAGGGACCATTAACCTTTCCTCAAGACTACAGGACTATAGCTGATTATTTCAGAAAGAGTCAATATTCCAAAAAAGTCTTGAAAAAAGCATAGTTCATTAGAAGATAAAATGAAATCAAACGTAAGAGTACAAGCAAAACATCTCAGTGTAGAAGTCTCTAGTCTTGGCTAGCTTGGGCCGCACACTTGAAGTTCATTAAAATCCATGAAAATGTAATGCTCAAGTTTGTAGAATTCTTTCTTTCATTTCCTCAGACCAGACTAACCACCATCTACGTTCATGGCGGTAAAAATGATTGTGGCTGTTTTTGTAACAACTTTCCCTCTAATGGTGCTGCAATGCTGGGTGAATTTAACAACATGGATTTGCAGACACTGTCCCTTGCTTCTGTTATACCTTGGACAATCTCTGAAGTTCAGATGTGAGCCCTTTCCATTGTTAGCATTGAGTACTTCAGTTTTTTTCACATAATCAGTCATTAGTTTGCCTCCCCCATTCTATAAGTGGCCCCACTCTCCCTGACTACCTTCTTGTTACTAACATACCTGCAGGACCTCTTTTTGTTACCCTTCATGTCCGTTGCTAGCTGCAACTCCAGTTGTGCTTTGACCTTGCTGATTTCACTTCTGCATGCTTGAGCAGTATTTTTATAATCCACCCTAGTCATCTGACCAAACTTCCACTTCTTGTAAGCTTCCTTTTTTGTTTTAACTCACCAAAGTCATCTTTGTTAAGCCAAGCTGGTCACCTGCCATATTTGCTATTCTTTCTGCATATTGGGATGGTTTGTTCCTGTGCCCACAATAAGGTTTATTTAAAATACAGCCAGCTCTCTTGGACTTCCTTCCCCCTCATATTAGCCTCCCAGGGGATCCTGCCCATCAGCTCACTGAAGGAGTCAAAGTCTGCTTTTCTGAAGTCCAGGGTCAATATCCTGCTGTTCTCCTTTCTTATTTTTGTCAGGATCCTGAATTGGACCATCTCATGGTCCAGGTTACCACCCACTTCCACTTCCCTTACCAATTCTTCCTGGTTTTTGAGCAGCAGGTCAAAAGGAGCACAGGCCCTAGTAGATTCCTCCAGCACGTGCAACAGGAAGTGCTGGAGGAGCATTAATCTGATCCATTAATGTGCAAATAGCTCTCAAGCATCAGAAATAAATTAGCATCCTTACCTTTCACCACTCACCCCCCAAAAAGGTATTCCTTCCCTAATTGTTAGATAGTTTGGTTCAACTACAGTTTTAAGGCTCCCCTATATTCCAATAATTCATTTATGTCAATCCTAGTCTCATAAAATATTTCATCTCTTTTAGTGCTGGTATCCAAACTGTGACAAGGAAAAACCAAGAACAGCTTTCTTTAATTATATCTTTTGCTTATGTATAAAGGGCTGTGGTGACCATGCACTGTTGAGTTATAGTGCCTTTACTGAAATGTAAGTGTGAGTTGTTTGAATGTATTTCAGGAATTCCCACAGATACTAATAGAATGTTTCAATTTGTGCACGATGACTGCTATATTAGTTTTCTTAAATAAAAAATAAAGTGTGTGATAGTGTGAAAGGGGGAGATTGTACTGTTACCCTAGTTCATGGTTGCTGCAGTGTTCCTGTTCAAGGAATAGTCCAGAGAAAGAACTTTAAGCCTAGGCCAGTAGCAGAGGACTTGTCCCTCTGCACCAACTCAGCAGTGCAGAGTTGGTGCATTGGAGGAGCGAAATCAAGGATCTGCCCTTTCATTCCCTGCCCATCTTCGTAGAAGTGGGGGAACTTGTGATGCCTGTGGTCTCCCCCATGCTCTGGCCGGCAATGTGAGTAGGCCGTGCAGTTAAGGAGGCGCTTTATGCTGCTCACCACCTTGCATAGTCCGATGGATAATTTCGCCCTCTAACATTATGATATATATCATAGTCTTGGTTTTAAAATGTTAACTATAGCTATATAATGTGAGAAGTCATTTTCTTTGCACATAGATAGCGGTAGGCTTTAATAGAGTATTCAGTAAGACTTGAGATGTCTGTTCCAGCTGGGATCACAGACAGCAGTCACCATGAATGGATGAAGGTCACAAGATGCCTCTGAGGCCTCACTTACAAAAATGAAAAGAAGATTTTGCTCCTAATCTTTGTTGGCAAACATGAGATTCAATAATTGCCAGTGGTTTTACTGATGTGTACTTGTAAGTACAACCACCATGTAATTTTTTAAAAACAGATCTGTCACATGGTATTTCTGCAAGTAATGGACTGTAAATTGCAGGAATGCATTAGCAGCGTGTGCTATTACTAATAATTATGACTATACACGGAGTGCTTTTAGCACATTCTAATTTTATGAAAGAATTAGGAAAATAATTACTATTTCCGTCATTAAATAATTCCAAGCCTTTTGGGGCAGTTGTGCTATTTTTCTATTATGATTGTACTGTATAATAAAGTAATGGTGCATCATAGTTAGTAATAATTAATAAGTTATTTGCAGAAGTGACAGATTTTTAACTTAGAAGAAGCAGAAAGATTATCATTCATTTTAGAAAGGCAGTTATATTCTTTTTGCAATTAGAGGAAAAGGGGAAATATTTTTTAAAGGGTTTCAGTCCTAATGGGAATTAGGCTCCTAATTCACTTCGGTACTATTGAAAACTTTACTCACAATGCCTTGTGGTTAGAGTGTTCTAGGAATTTAGGACTTCTGGGTTCTGCTAATGACTTTGCTATTAATTTTGAAAGGTGGCTTCGCGTGGTCACACCTTCTGTCTGCGAGAGTTTATCATTGGTAAAGTGATGATTACATCAGCATTTACCTCCTCACAAGAGTGTTCTGAGAGTATGGTTCATATTTATGTAGCATTTTGAGATTGTTGGATGAAAGACACTATATACATATAAGATTTATTATTCTTTTGTAATTAATAACTGATCAAAAATATTCATTTAATGGAATTTGATAAATGTAACTGGGCAAGATGCAGACTGTTGATATGTCTAGTTTACTTGGGGGTTCAAACGCTCTTAAATTGGGCTGGCCTGGTAGTGTAGCAGTAGCCACTCTGAATTTGATTTCAACTGGATCCTTTATTCCATTTAGTGGAAGCACCGTGTCTATGAAATGTGCATCACATAGGAACAAGGAGTGTTTTGCTTCCTGCATCTGGTTGTGTTGGGCACTAGGTTTTAACTTTACACAGCCACCCCTTGCTCCCATACACCCTCATCATGCAGCAGAGATGATTCTGATGCAATGAGAACAGTGCCAGCACAATGGCAAATATTCCCTTTTTTTAGGGGATTACACACTTTCAGGAAGGATGTGGAAGAAAGGGGAAATATATGGACTTTCATGGAGACTTCAGGTTGCAAGTTCTATTCCCTGTGCTATTGATATCTCTAAGTCTGCTAATGGTCTGATGCTGAAGACACTGATGTGAAAGATTAGCAGGATTTCTATATGGAAAACTGGCAAATCCAGAGGGAAGCTGATAGGTGGTTGGAGGTGATATGGTCAGCGCCTCCAGTTTTGGTCCTGGAAAGGAAAAAAACAAAACAATAATTTGAAATGATTTCATTCAAATTTGGTTTAAGAAATGAGGTAGGGTCCCTAGTTAAGTTCCTCAATCACCTTCACTGTTCTACTTCAAAGGACTTCTGAAAAAATTCTGTGCTGTTGTACATATTCTGAGATGTGTTTTAGCAGCCGGTGCCTTTGGAACGCAAGCTTTCAGAGGCAGGGACTCTGCTATTCAAACAGCACATTTAGTGCTTTGAACAGTGCTGGGTATGCCATGTAGAGCTGTATAAAGAATAGAATGGCTGGGAGTGAGAGGGACATAGTACTTCACCAAAAATAGTTCTCCCATCCCCAGTTATGAAATGCATACAGCACTTTCATGGATGTAATATGCTGAACTCATTACTTCATGATTTTGTATTGCCCAAACATCACCTTGAAAATTTTGATTTGGTTCAGTATAATTTTTTATGAAGTGAACCAGCTGATTATTCTTTAGAACAGAATCAGATGAGTGCCCATGAGTGAAACCACAGAAAAAAGGAAGTTCTGCATTATTACTCATCTCTTCCATAAACTTAATAGGAAGTGTCTTAAAGAAGAAAATTGCAAAAGAGAGAATTATGTGTTTTGGTTTTGTTTGGTTTATATACATGGCATTGCAGAATTGGGAGGCTGTGCTGAAAGAGAGACATGATGGAACTAGGCAACTGTGACAAGCTAAACAGAGAGGCTGGGACATGAAAAGAACAGGCTAGTAGTATAAAAACTCGGTATAGCAGTTGGTGAGGAAAGCTCCTTAGAGAAACTACCGTCAATGAAGGAAAATGGAAAGGAAGATGAAATCAAAGCAAAATTTTCTGCAAAATAACCAGCAAATAAAAAAAATCATTATGGGGGAAAGATTCATGGGAAGAATTGTGTAAAAATCATCTCATCCTTTTTGATTACTATAGTTATGGAAAGGACAAAGTTAGACCATTAGAACTAGGATATGATACTCTCTTTAAAGTAATTTTTCACAGCTGTATTATGGGTTCCACATGTAATAAGGGGGTGGTTTCATCATTTTGGTACAGTGCTTTTTAAAATTTCCATAAAGCTTGAGCAGTTAGGTTTGCATGCAATAGTTACTTATGCATCTGTAGCTGTGTTTTAAAATGCATCTGTAATATGGGCTATACATGAATTTGAACATTTGGGGTTATATTAAACTCAGCTAAGAAAAATATTAATATTGGGGTTTTGTGATTACTCAGCCTGATCAAAAAATATCAAAGCCAAGCCAGAATGCACACCACAGAAGAGACCCTGGAGTGAGGTTCAGCTGTTCATAAGCGCTCTTGGCCAGTAGAAAGCAAACAAGGTCACATTTTCATTAGGGATGTAGCTTAGGCTCAGACACCAGACTTTTCAAACTTGGGCACCTAAAATTGGGCACATATATCCATACTGACATATCAAAAGAAGGCCTGGTTTTCAGAGATGCTGAGGAGCTGCAGCTCCTGTTGAAGTTGATGGGAGCAGTGCATGCTCAGGTCTTGTTTGGGCACTGGAGCACCTTGACCTTTATGCCTAAAGTTAAGCTCCTAAATCTGTACTAAGTTTTCTCAGTAAAACTAGCCTCATTTTCAAAGGTGCTGAGCACCTGCAAATTCCATTTGACTTTGGGATTTGTGGGCGCTCAGTAGAAATGAACACCAGTATTGGTGCTCACTTAACGACGGCACAGAAGTTGTGGTATTATTTTAGATACTGAAAGCACGTCTCTGTGGTCTCAGTTCAGAGACCCTCTAATTTAGTGGATCAGAGCCCCTTTTGTAGACCAGTTCTCCTGGCTCAAATCACGATTGGGACTTGTTAAGCTAATACTTTCCCAACAAAAGTGAAGTGTATGTGTGCTCTACTTATGGCAAAGTGGTAGGAAACGTTACTCACGCAATATGGTATCTTTAATATTGTTTATTTTGTTGTTTTAGTTGAAAATGAGTATCCAAGGGTTGGTTGATGAACCAGGACTTGTCTTGCTTCACAGCCGTGTTGACACACCATTGCTTTGGTCCAGACTGTAGTAGGTGGAAACTAATCCTGTAAATCTGTGGCAAACTTTGATCTCAACACTATGCTGTAAGCCATTTTCTCACCTCTAAGGAAGCGGAGTAGTTTTTTCTCAAATTAAAGTGTTATGTAACGTAATAAACCACCTTTTCTCATCTCAACTTCTGGCTTCAATGATTAGGATAGGGAGGCAGGGAATAAAGGATTGGTTTTGTTGTGTGCTAATCTCCATGCCATTGGTTTAGACTGGAGATGGGAAAAATTGTATTAGTCAACTTTAACTTCACTCAGACTTTGTGTGTTAAAAATGTATTTACATACATGCTTTTTACATACTTTTACTATGATACCTGACCAACAAAAAAAGAAAATACCAGATATCCTGGGTTTTAGATGCTTTAGAGAAGATTAAAAGTACTTTTACATAAAAGATATAGCCAGAAGCTCCCCTCCACCCCAAAAGCAGAGTGTAACCAAATAAGGATTAAATCAAATCCAAATTGTGCACCTCGTTACCAACAAATAACAGCTCCTGTTATCCTCTTCCACCCCAAATAATGGGATATAGAAGGCAGCGTGCACATTGAAAATCAACCAAGTAAGTCCTGGGACACAAGAAATAGGACTGTGGAAAGAGAGAGATCTAAGTTTAGAATATTGAAAGAGATCTAGCTCTGGAGGCCTTGGGCCTGCAACTCTGAGATTTATTTTATATAGTTGTTTGTTTGTTTGTTTTTCACACTGTAGTAGATAGACATTAACCCAGCCATTGAAAATATTACAGTATTTGAGAATTTGGATCACTTAAGATTCTATTACATTTATTTCAATTACACTTACACCTAAGACTCTTATGGTGCCAGAAGGGTGAAAAAGGAGCCTACGGTAAAAGAATCAGGACCCTTTTTCTTACGCTACTTCTATACTGACGGCAGCAAATTCGCCTCTGTCAGATCGATTTCTCTGAGTGGCCAGTAAAGACCCTGCTCAGTTGATCCAGAAATCAACCTAGAAAAACCACCTCCGAAAGTGGCGTAGTGCTGCGTCAAGGGGAACACTGTTCCTATCAGAGAAGCGCGGGGTGGACAGCATGCAGAATGGAAGCGGCGAAGTCGATATGAATTATGCAAGTTTTTTACATCGCTTGCGTATCTCCTGTCGACTGCCTCCGAATCTCAGAGGTAAGTATAGACCAGGCCTATGAAATGTCCAGCCAAATTTCACATACATAAGAAGGTTGGTGAAGTAGCTGAACTTTGGGATATTTATCAGAATTTTATGCTGAACTCTACTTTATGCTGAGAGTCGCCCGTCACTACTTCAAGTTTGTACTTTGCTGGTACTAACGGGCATATACAAAGTAGTACTCTGTACTATGTGGCACATGATATTTTGCTCCTGCTTTTCAAGGACTCTTTTCCTGAAATATTTGTCTGCTGGAGCTGAAGTTATTTTATAATTGTGCTCATTGTTTGATATCATTTAAAGCAACTCTGCCATCAGCTTCCTATAACAAATGTGCTGAGGAAACATAAATATTAAAATAATTTTTTAAAACAAATAGAACTGTGATAAGTGTTTTGACAACACTTTTGCTTTTTAATCACTACCTGTGTAATGTGTATAGTATCTAGCATACCTCCTACCCTGTAATCTTTCCTTCCCTTTTCCTCTCTTTGTTGAAAATGTAGAAAAAGTGATTGCACAAAATTTAAAACAATGTACGTACGTTGCTGACAGATGTCACCCCAAGTAGATTTCTTCCCCAGAACAATACTTATTATTTTCCCCACACCCTACCACTCAGACGTATATCCAAGCAAATAGATTCACCAAGGTCTACAGATGCAGGTTCTTCCATACCAGCTTGGGAAAGGAGTTCTAGAACAGAGGATTCTCCAAGAGAACCTCTTGTCTTAAGCATCTAGCCATTTAAATACATGATTGTCAGTCATTCCAGTTGATCTCTGCTTTTGTGACAGTACATAAAAAAGCTGGGCTTCTCTTGGAGAACCACGAGTCAAAACATACATAGGCAAGCCATACTTTTCAATTGCAGCCTAAATTGGTTAGAAAGAAAATATGTTCCTCGAAGAACAGTTGTCATATCCTCTGTGTACAGAAAACATGGCTAACTTGTTAGGTAATTGGGTTACCAATAAATCTCTTCTGAATTATGCTCCCCAATCTCTTGAACTCATTACTGAGTCAGACTGCACAGTCTTTATTGCCTTGTGGTCTGTCAGGAAGATTTCTTACTATTCTATTTTTTTTAACCCCACATCACAATACACTCTGGCAAAGAACAAAAATGGTTCAGAATTTCCAGAAAGAGAAATCCTTTCAGTTTCTTGTTTCATTGAAGTATTTATTAATATTATTTCTCCTCCTTCCCATTCTGGTTGTTACTATAGCAAGATTGCCTTTCTATTAGTGGACTGATAGTTTCAGGATATATATTCTGGGTGCTGTGTTGCACCTCTAAATCCTGAATGATGTACTGTGACCTAATGAACCCCTATATTGACACCCTACATGCTATTGTAATAGTCTTTGCGCAAAATATGTCTTGTGAGGTGTCATTTCAAAACCAATAACTCACTGGTCTATAACATGACAGTGAAATGTGTGTAGCAACATTCATTATATGTAAAGTTATGAACATAAACTGAAATTATGACTGAAACGTATTTACCACACATATCTGGGGATGGGTTAACCTGTTCCTCAAAGACAAAGGACAAGCTAATGCCTATGTCATCAAAGCTGACTAGCAAGCATAGATCAAGTGGCCGTTCTTTGGCAATGGAGGGGAACGGGAACAGATCAATTTACATTTTAACAAACAACAACATGGAATCTCTTTCACCAGGAGACTCCATATCTCCATTCTCACAATGGAAAAGAACTTTATTTAGGGGTAACCCTCAACAAAATGCATTTCAAAGGCTGACTAGACTATAAAAGTAGAGTAAAAAAAATGCAGGTATTCTATCTTTCCGTCTTTATCTCTCTCTTGCTCTCTTTCACCTAAGATGATGAAGGAACCAGCCTTTGGACCTTGGGAGGCATTCTGGTCTGAGAATTTGGTCAGCCCTGTTGCTGGGGTTATGTGGTAAAGATTTTACCTTGAACCAAGTCTAGTTTGTTAAGTTTTGGTTACTAGAAAGAGTTTTACCTTTGTTTTCCTTGTAACCATTTCTAACTTTACTGATTTTTATACTTGTACTCATTTAAAATCCATATTTTGTACTTACATAAACTTGTTTTATTCTTTAGTCAAAACTCATCCAGTGTCGTGTTTAAACTGAACTCTTTGGATAAGTCCAGTTAAAGTAGCAAACAGTTGCATATTGACCTCTTACAGGGGCAATGGACCTATAATATCTGAACTGTCCAGGAGAGGAATGGACAGTGCAGAACACACGTTTTTAGGAAAATCCAGGACTGAGAGTATGTTAGGATCATCCTGCAAGTGGTAACCAAGGCTGGTGGAAGCCATAATATTGAGTGGAGTGTTGCTGGAAGGCTGCAGCAACACAGAGACACTTGGGATATGACTTGCATGCTCTTTGGCTGTGTGAGGGGATCCAGGTTGGGAGCTACAACAGCAAAGCATTGTGAAGCACCTAAGTTTTCAGGGCAGGTGGTGGCACAATACCTCACTGATATAGATTGCGCCCTGGAGTGTGACATACATGTGTATATGATTGTGTTTTACTGGCAAATCCACCACTGAACAGAGTCCAGAGAGAGTCTTGGAGACTAGTAGCATGATAGATAGTGAAATCAGAGGAATCTGAGTCTTGAACAGATTTTGCTCCACTTGCTGAAAGGAGTTATAATTGAGTAATTGTCGGTGAATAAAAACCAAATCCTTAAAAATTGATTTTTCTCGTATACTGTGTGGTGATGGTCAAAGAATATGGCAATGGTACTATTACAGCAGTCATTTAACACAAAATCATTATTGAAATGTAGTATGCATGCTAAAGCTAAAAAAGAAATTTAAGGGCAGCAACATTTTTTAGTAGCCATTGTGTTATGAAAGCCACTGATGATAAAAGTAGGATGACATCAGCAGATCTATTAGAACAGTGGTTCTCAACCTTTCTAATGCCGTGACCCCGCAATACAGTTCCTCATATTGCGGTGACCCCAAACCAAAAAATAATTTTGGTGGCTACTTCAAAACTGATGACATCAGCAAGCGCCGGACACACGTAATGCGCTGCTATGGACTGTGGAGCGTTCCCCCCGCCCCTTAGGCCCCGGACGGATGATGCAATCACGTCTGCGCATGCGCGCAGGCATTCAGTTTGGAACGCGCATCCATAATGGTGTGCGTTCCAGCTGAATAGCGCTGCTACAGATGGTAGCGCGACTTCTCAGCGGCTAAAGCCATCGGAAATATGTATTTTCCGATGGCTTTAGGCGACCCCTGTGTTTTGATCGTTCGACCCCCGCCGGGGTCGCGACCCACAGGTTGAGAACCGCTGTATTAGAAGGTTATTTAATTATTGATGAAGCTTCTTTTTGGTGGTTTATTGGCTTTGTATCATAAGGCCCAATTCTGCAATGAGTGTCCAACTGGGAATTGAGGATGCTCAACTACTTGGTGTAGGCATTCAGCAGCTTGCAGGATTGGGCCAAATAGTGATAATTGATTTACTGACATTTGCTTCAGGCTTATTTCCTCCACTTTTTTATTAGCTGGTTTCAGGCTGTGTAAATATTTATTCAAAACAACAGTAAACCCAATATTTAATAAGATATCACTACCTTGATGTTAAGCGTTACATGCTAAGGCATGGCCTAAGCCAGACCATTGCATTTGAAAAGCTGACTTACCGGCAACTTCAACCCGGCAGTGATCTTGATTTGCTGGCACATTTAAAACCAGCCCAGGGGAATAGTGGTGTGTTGATAAAAAAGTAAATGTCTTGGCAGAACCTGAGGTTCGATAAAGGCACCCAGTGTTCATTGATTCAAGATGAGGAATGAGTATGTGTTCCTTTTTCCTTTAAAGATGGGAGAATTCATTTGTTGATGGCAGTAATGCTCTCCCTTTCTGCTCAGTTAAACCTATGTGCAGCAGACTGTGTGCGCTGCAGAGGCGCTTGTGGAGTCACTTATCAGGGACTCAGTTTAAACAATCAGAAAAGACACTCATTAATATATGCCTCTTGCTCTTTGATATTCTAAGTCACTGAACATACTTAATGAGGAAGATATTTATTGTATCTATCCTAAACACCAAATATAGTGGGGGCTTGGCTTATCCTTACAGGAAGTGTACAGTGTTCTTGCCGAGCAACAGCTTTTGCTTGGTTCTTGATCTTCAAATGTTACATTTTGTGATTGTTCCTAAGGAAATTCTTCTTATATGGATGAGGAATAATGTAGATAATTTCTCCTAATATTTTTTCATCTGAGAGACCATTCTTATATGGTCCTCCACAGCCCCACCTCATCCACGCTGTCATGTACTTATGTTTAAAGTAGCCTCAAAGCACTTCCAAAATATTTGGGTAACCACCTAGAAGTTCAGATGCTTAGCAGAATATGCATCAATTTATTTGAACTGCAAATCTCATAACATATTTTGTGAAATTTCTAGCGCTTGCTGGTATCAGCTAGGTTGGAAATGCGGCCAGAACTGTCTTCCACTTCCAAACCCAGGTGAAGCAGAGAAGTGGAGAGGTGAGGAGAAATCCAAGAAAAACAAATAAAATCTACACAAATTTTAACAATTTTTTTCTATCCTTAGCAAAATCTCCAGTTTGTTTTTTGTTGGAGATCTGTTTGAAGCTTTGTGCCACTTCAATAGTGCCCCTTTTGCTGTTCAGTTTTATTCATTCATATTATTATTAGTTGTGTATTATGGAATCTCCTGAATGCCCCAGATGGGGATACTATACATACACATACTGAAAAGATGGTCCTGACCCAAAGAACTTATAGTCTAAGTCCTGATATTGCATAGGCTTGTGCACATGCTTAACTTCATGCGCTGAGTAGTCCCACTGATTATAAAGTTAAAAACGAACATAAGTTTCTGCAGAATCAGGATCTGAGGATAGCTTGAATGACTTAGATAAAACATTTCAAGTGCCTAAATGATATAGAAGCCTGAATCCCATTTTCAGAAGTGTCTTAGGCACATAAGAGCCTAAGTCTCATGGAAAGACAACGGGACACAGGCTCTTAAATGCCTCAGTTACTTTTGAAAATGGAACATGCACTCCTGAGTCACTTAGACCCTTCTGAAAATGTTATTGCCTAATCTAAAAATGAGTCTCTTGGACCTGATGTTTGAAGAGAGTTTTTCCCCAATCTGTTTGAAAACAGTCTGTTTTTCACTAGAGCAGTCTAAGCACAGCTCACTAAGATTTCATAAAAAGATATAAAGGTTCTAAATGTCAGTTATGCTAAAGTTGCTTTCTGTTTCATTGTACAGCAGTTTCAGACATGTATTGTATCCTTCTCTCAAAGTAGGTACCAGATGTGTATCACAACAGATTAAAAATAAGCATTTATTTGTATACAATTCATGTAATTCTTTTTCACTAATAGAAAAGTACAGAAACCACAAAAATTAATAGTCTTTAGACTTCACGTTCATAATACTCTTTAATGTTGTGCCAACTTGCTATCACTTGTACATAAAGCAAATCTGAAACAATTTCAGTGAAAAAATGAGTCTTTCTATGGGGGAAAGACAACTTATTGTATGTTGTACCTATATCTGACCAAAATAGTGTTAATTTTTCAATATTAAAATTAAGGCTTTTGTGGGGTTAAGTAAACCATATATTTAAGTGGGGTATATGATTGATGGTGTTTTGAGTGATTATTGACATCCACATGATATTCATTGTTGTAGGACTGTTGGTTCTATAATGGGTCCTGAGATTGAGAGTGGCGTTGTAAGTAACTGGAATTCCTGATCGATGTATTCCAGAAGCTTTCAAATGGCACCTGAAGATTTGCTGCCATCACTGCCAACTCCTCAAGTACACAGATAACATAATGTGTAGATCACTTTGGAATGAAGTAAATGAAAGGGGCCCCCAATGGAGCTTCCATTAAAGTACATGAAAAAACTCCTTCTCTTAATGGGAGTTAAAATGAGCACCCTTCTGCCTGTAGTACCCCACCATGAGTGCTGTTCTGGCTTGCCAAAAAAAAGAAAAGTCATTCCAGCCTGTCTTTCCTGAAAGTACTGAATGCTGGAGTCTCTCAAAACCAAAATAGAATCAGGACCATCTTCAACCCCTTCTCCTCCAAAAGTTAATTAAACCATGAGGGAGATAGCTTGATGTGTTCCTTGTTTCCTCATCATCACCTCCTCTCCATGAAGGGAAATATAGAGCCTTAGGAAATGAAGAAATGTAAGTTGCTTTCTCACTTTGTCTTGAAAGGGGAGGCACAGGGAAAGACTAACTTTGATGCTAAATTCTGAGTGTGTTAAAGGCTAAAGACAAGAAGCAGCAAATGTTGTCCCGAGAAAGGAACTAACCCTTTGTAGTCCTACAACTAAGCAGCAGGTTCAGAATGTAGAGAGAGTTGCAAAGAGCTGAGGCTGACAGCAACTGCGCAGATCCTCTAAGGTATTCAGTGGCTGGGCAGCTTGGAAGTCAGGTCCAGTTTTGCGGTACTTTTTTTTTTTTAGTAGACTTCCCGTTTGAATGTTACAATGACAAGATGAATTCTATTATTCTGCTGCTTAGAACATGAGGAAAACATGAGAAGCATTAGTGAGTTTTTAAGAACATGTTTTTAGAGGATCTGTGGTCGCTGTGGTGGTTACAAGGCATGGTAGCAGGGAAAGTTGGAACAGGAAAAAGATATTTTTATATGCTCTTATTTAGGATACAATTCAAATACGATGCATTTGATTTTATCAGTTGAACAGAACTGAGTTGTATATATGAGTGAATATTTATTGTTTAAGATAAACAGTTTCTAATTTTGGGGGGTTCACTATGTATAAGCTTTTCCCACATTTGCCCCCAAAATCTGTTCACTGGCATCATCTAGTCTGTGAGGCTCTCTTCATGAGATTTTAACAGGACAAAGAGTCCCATCCTGATCACTAGTAACCAGTGAAGTCTGTCACATTATGGAAAAACTACCTTGGAATCAAGCATCTGCTGCTTTAAGCCCAGGCTCCCCATATGATAGCAGCATTTCAGCTGGAAGTAACTCAGAGAAGTAGGAGAGATACTGTCATTAGAAGGCAAACTACAGCATAGTAGGGAGCTGTTCAGTTCTCTAAATTTATATTAGTTGACTCCTACTAAGCATCTCTTTTCCCCATACTGGCATTTTCAATTACAGCTTCTCTGAATGTGGGAGCAGAATGTTTGAAAGTGATGCGGCTGTCTCCCTCATGACAAAGTGTTAGAAAGACATTTATGTGGCAGCTTGAGGAGTTTTCAGAGAAATGCTATTCTTAAATGAGTTATTTGGGCTTTATAGTTTTAAAAGTTGGCTGACATGAGGGAAGCTAATTTTTTAAAATCACCCCTACTTTAAAAATTCTGATGTCAAAGATTCCAATCTTATGTCAGAAATGAAAGAGGCACATGATTTCAGACTCTTGTAACAATCTCTGACCACGTGCCACAAATGACAGATGACTGCCTATGTGGACTGTAGGGGACTGAATGTATGATTACTGTCTTCAGAAACATGAGCTGCTACCCCAGGAACTAATGAAGATTCTTTAGCTCTCAGCAGTAGTTGGACTTGGCTTTAACATCTAAAAGAAATACTATTAGAAAGCAAGACTGTTTCGAAATGACAAATACTGCAGGTCTAATATTTCATCCATTGGAGGGATGTGATATTCTGCATACAAAGAAACAGGTATACACTGTTAATGCTGATGTTAAAATATAGATATGAAACTGTGTAGTACAGGGATTGGCATTATATTAATTTCATTCAGGTGGTGAATATATTTGGGTTTCCTGATGCATAGGTGATGTTCAGTAACCAAATCTGACTATTCGAATACTATTATTCTTCAGCTGAGGACTCCCTCCTCTTCCACCCTATCTACATCCTTCTGCAGCTGGCTCTGAGATCCTCTCTTGCTAATGTGTCCATTCCAATATCACTCATCACCAAAGTATCATCTGGACTTGGGCTAGCCCCTCCTTTTTAATCAGTGTGAGGTGGCTACTCTTCCCATGTCCTCAGAAGCAAGGGTCTTCTGTAGGGCATTCTACAGCAGTGGGAACAGGAAATGTTCCTGCTGTTACCACCAGCCTTGATTCACTGAGTTGGTTCATGATCTCATGTGTGTTGCTGCTAGAGAAATCTCAAGTTCTAGGATATGGGCAACTTAAATACTGAAGTTCCAGAATTTTTTCACTTTGCAAACATTCATATTCCCCAAATACACCAATATTCTAGTCATTTGAGAAATTTGCTATATTGGCTGCATATTCTTGCAAGAAGAGACTAAATGGAATAAAAAGAAATGATGCTGACAAAAAGGTTTTTTCTGTTTTCAATAAGATATCATATAGAACCTTCACATTTATTGACATTATCCATTTTTTTCTTTAAAAATAACCAGTATTCACATAGGTTTCATCTTAATCTTCATGACACAGTGTATCAGGTGTTAGGATCCTGTTTAGGATAGGTCTACATTTATGGCATCTAGAATACACTCACTGCATTCACAGGTAGCGTGGGTATAAATAGAAGTGTAGATGGTGATACGCACCTTGGGCGAATAGAGTACAGACATGCCAGAACCTTAGAGTATATGCCCTATATGGCTCACTACACATCTAAGCAATGCCTCTGCACTGCCTATTTTTAGCAGTGTAGCATCTCACTGTCTCTTCTCTTCCAGAGCTTTTCCCCGCAGCAGTGAAAGTCTCCAGCAATGGGAAAAGGCTTTAGCAGTTTCCCACTGCCAGAGCCTTTTCTCACTGCCTCCCGCACTGCTGGAGCCTTTCACTACTACATGTAGCTACATACTGCAGTGGGGACACAGCCTGCCTTTCACTGCTGCAGATAGCTACATGTACTCCACATGCCACTGCAAGTGTAGACAAGGCTATAGAAGTGTACAGGTTTTTTTGTATTGACTCATTCTGTCAGATGCTAGAACCTGGTACAGAGATACAGTTATATCTACTGACTCATTAGACAAAATAAATTCCCTCTTTCCTGCCTTGTAAGCAGTATAGGAGGTTATTTATGTACATAATATTTTGGAGTGGGGGAGAAAAGAGGGGTAGAGACGGGAACAGTGGCTTGAAGTCCTCATTCCCCATCTCAACAACCCTTGACAACATCCATTTGCCCTGGTTCACTATCTACCACTCATCCAACATTAGTACATGTTTCTTGTAAAATGATCTGCAGTAAAATAATTAAGTGTTGACATCCCATTTATTATCATTACATTCCAGAGTTAATGCCTCATTGAGATGAATGGGTAGTCTATACCTATCAGAGTTGTTTTAGGTTGCCTTTTTGTAGATTCAGGAAGATGAGCTAACTATAAACAGTGCTAGTGTTAAGTTTAGGGGGATATTTTTGCAACCATAAGGATTAAAAATTAAGTAGTAAAGGAAAAAACTCTTAGATTTACCCACACAGTTTTGCAGAATGAGGTTAATTATGTTCATACATCTCAAGTATCTAAATAAGAATATAAACCTTTGCCCAAATTCTAAACGCCACATGTATATTGCAGTTTACCTGACTTATGTATAGAATAAAAATCAAAGAGAGAACAATAACAGTAAATAAACAACTAAAGAAATAATTTGCTCCAGGTTCTTAGTATAACTTTGAGAAATTATCCCTGTTTTGCAGAATTAGGTCCTGAGATGTTGGGCAATATTCTATATATTTGGTCAATAGTGTATCTAATTTGTGATGCTATTCTGAATCATAAAAACTGCTATTAACTGATGGATTTATTTTTGAAATAGAAGAGCAGGTGGGAGTAACACACAAGGAAATTTTCTGCTTCATTGGCTAACCCTATGCAGATTAATGATTCACTTCAGCACAATCTGAATAGTATTAGTGTAGCAAATTATCCTCTACAATAGATTACACTTTCCTATATCTTCTGAGCCATTATTGAGAAAAGAGTGCTATAACATATGGAAGTGTTTCTCAATGTGTGTTTTGCAGACTTTGCTGCTGAGATAATTAGCAATGAAAATGAGACCCAAGACTCATTTTGTGTCTCATCATGAGGCCCATTCTGTCTATAATTTGGGAAAGACTTGGAGGACCATTTAGAGTGTTCCCCTACTAATTATGTTATAGTTACATGAACACAGTAACTGGAAACAGCTCCCTCTGTACAGTGGCTGCTGTGCTAATTGGCTGCTATCTGCAAGTGGGCAGTTTGGTACTGCTCTGCTCTTTTTTTATATTCAGATTGGCAAATTTTGATGACCAGGTTGTATTCCATTGGAACTGCATAAAGAGAGGTGCTCTAAGATTACAATTATGATATCTTTTGACATGTCAGCCTATTGATCTAGTCAAAAAGCAAAACCGAAAGATGTATTTCATGAAATACCCTCTGGGAACAAGCTCAGTGTTACCATTTCACTAAGAATTTTGACTCCAGCTAGCAGAACAGGTTCACTTTTTTTTTCATTGTGAATAAACACTGTGACGTGACATAAATGCAATTATACTCAAAGATGCTCCAGTTGGTTGTATGGAGCTAACTGAAGCACCATTGACTGGGTTTGGGCATACTAAGATAAGGTTGCACCCACACTAGGAGTGCCTTACATTAATTCAGGCGGGGTCGCTGTTATCTTTGACAAAGATGACAGCTCCCTGAGTTATAAAACCTCCTTAATCCACTGGCTGAGAGTCCCTTCTCAGTCACCCATCTTGCAATACCCCATCAGCCCCTCACAGACGCTCCTCAATCCTGCTCCCTTGCCATGCCCCTTTACCCCACATTATCCACTGAAAATTTCTCTTGGCTCTTTGGTTCTTCCATCCGCACAATTATGATGCAATTCTACTGTAACTTATTTGCTGCCTCCCCAACAATCAGAAGAAGCACTTTTGTGTGTATGGATTCATGGTGTTCTTCAATCATTTTGTGGGGGGAGCAATCTTGTAATTTCTCTAATGTAGACAGGGCCTAAGAATTAATGAAAAATCATTCAGCCGTCCCATGATCCCTATTCAGTTTTTCATTGTTAGCATGTTTGGAATCTGTACAAAAGCAAGGAATTTACCAAAATAAGGTTGTTATTTTCAGCTGGTGTTAATTGCTGAAGCTTTATCGATTTACACCAGTGGAGGGATCTGGCCCTGAAATGTTTACGTTTTAATGATGCTCATTGTAGCATTAACAGCCTGGTCAAAAGATGGTTTCTCCCTGAGCTCCTACTGGCAGTGTGCAGTTCCACAACTCTCCATTTAGTGGGACCATTTAGTCCACACTCTTTTCTGGAGCACAGGAATAAAATCATTTGGTTCCCAAGTCTGGCTTTCCTATTGCATGGCCCAGCCTGGAGGAATAATCTTGTTTTATTACAAAGACATTCTCTTTTGGTTCAGCTGATGAATGGAGACATGAACGAGAAAATGGAATGTGTTTCATAACTCCATGGAATGTAAATAACTTGGCATCATTTCAAAAGCTACTTTTGGAATTCTCAAATCCAAGGCAAGAGAGAGACAATGCTCTGAGTCAGCTGAAAACTCTGTAACTAGTGTGTGTATAAAAATTAATCTTTATGTGCTATATTACTAAAGTGTTTTTGTGAGAAAAAATTCTACGCCACAATCATGAGCAGTGTGTCAACTGATTTATTTTCTTTGCCTTATATTTTCTTGAAAACTTTGTTGCATTTTTCTTAACACAAATAAACAAAACCAAAACAAATATAATCAACTGATAATTCATCCATAATGTGCTCTCAATGGACTATAAGAGAAAGGAATTAGGGTAAGTCTTCTGCTGTATACATAGGATACTTCTAAAAGTATGGTTTCAATCTGAAGAGTAACTGTACATATGGAACCTTCATACTCAAGTTTGTTTACTTAAAACAACCTTTTACTTCCCTTTATTTCTGTTAGCTCTGCAGAGCCCAACACAACTGAGAGTGTAAAGTAAATACTGGAAGCAGTTTCTACAGCAGTGAGAACATCTATTTGGGTAATGATGATGTCCAAGTGTGAGGGTATTCAAGAGTAGAAAATATCGCCAATCCATCTCTGTTTTTTAGTGATTCCTCTAGGGTTGTCAGATCAAACACTACACCTCCCATTTGCTTGCATGTATTTCAGTGAGATTGCAGAGATTTTGGTAGTTCCTAATACCTGAGCTTTGACTATAAACTCGAATGCTGAAGTATTTGATAGAATACTTCGCAGTGAGATCTCTGGAGTGGATGTTTCGAGCCAAAAACATCTACATGGCTGGACTAGGTCAGATATATTAATGTAACATGAAATTATTTAGTTCAATGGAGCCTTTAGTCATGCAAAAAAAAAAGTCTAAAATAACTGTACAAATATATCAGAAGGGGTCTCCTATACAGTGCAGCAGTTTCTCAACAGTACAGCAGAATTAAAAAAAAATATTGAGCACTCCAGTTAGACTATTTCTTTCTAAACAGAATAATTTTGTGAGGGGAGAAAATAAATTGTAGCTATATTTAATCCATATTACACTGTTTACAGTAAATGACATATGTTACTCTGATCCAGTGCGGCTGTAATTTATGGCTGCAATTCAATCTGTCAGCAAGTGGGAACAATGGTAAAGGGCATGTGTGAAATAGGAAGAGAGTGACTGAATGAGAGCAGTGAATGGTGTGGTAGTTTTTCCTAGCTCAGGGGTTGGTTGGTCAATATACTAATATACGTCCACCAAGAATAGTGTTCATAACCAAGCTCTCATGCCTCTGAGTGGACACAGTAATACTCATCACCTAGGGCAACTCTCAACAAATCCGATCCTATACTCATGCTTTTCAGGTTGAAAAACAGATGGAAAATGCTGTGACAGCTTGTAAATACCGCAGGAGTTCCTTCTTAGGAGGGCAGGGAGCTTCTTTCACCTGCCCCTAATCCCTTCCCAAAGCTTGGCAAGTGTTGTTAATACCTGGACTTGACAGAGGGCAGAATTCACCTCTTGAAACTCTACTTTGTTTTTGATACGTGCCTCGAGGGCAGACTGATGGAGTTAAGATGTAGATCTGAGAGCAGAAATTTTCCTTTGTCAAATGTAATTTTAATTTACAGTATGTGGACTGTTGGTGTGCTTTGTAATTTAAGGTTATTTTTATTTTGCAACAATGCCTGTAGGTATTTGAAAATAAATCACAAAACATCCTACTGCTTCTCTTAGTCATAGGTTATACTGGGATCTCCTGTAATTTACATTGCTAACTGGCTAAAATATTGCCACTGAATAATAGAAGTGGTTGGATTGGCTCAAGGTGTTTGGTTCAGATGTGACTATGTTTCCCATAGTTCATTTTTCATCATGTCATTATCCTAAATCCAACAATGAAGCCAGTAAACTAGAAATTAACACTCTCTCTGGCCTCTTTCTGTTGGTGCTTCCAGCACCACCTCATAGAAAGGTGACCCTAACTATTAATTCACTGTACAGCCTTTCCTTCTAATAGAAACTTATGCTTTCACTCCTCTGCTTCATTGTTAGCACTGTGGTATCCATATGTTATTAGGAAAAAAAGATGCTGGGTCATTTGCACATGTCATTCTGCGGCTGAAAATGTAACTATTGTTTGTGGTTGAAGTCCCAACAAGCAGGTTGACAGGCAAAAACTTTGATAAATCAATTGGAAAGGCAGGTGAAGCACATAATAAGTAGTGTTGATTACATGCTATTATTCTGTTTATAGTGACATTTCATGTATCTCAATCATGTAAGATAGACATGGTAGCTGTGCAGAAGCCATGTGATGTGGCCAGAAATGTTTTATGGAGGGGTTTCATATGACATGATTACACACTGCTGTCTTAACCACAGAGTTTTGCAGGAGAGAGAAAATCATAGTCGAGTTTGGGAAATGGGTAACTGTTACAAAAAGTGTGTGTGTATACACAAATGCAAGTGTAGATGCATATATTGATATATGGTAAATTGTACAAATGTAAATACCATATGCAAAGATAAAATTTTCAATTTTTCAAATGAAACTGAAGGAGAAGTTTGGCAATTCTCTAGTGACTTAGACTGAATCAAGAGAGTTATTTTTTACCATACTTCAAAAAGTCAGTGCTGTCACAGTGGAACTTCCTTTCTTTCAGAAATGTTACTGGAGAAGGGATGTTTTCATGGTCAAAGAGTTTCACTGCAAGGTGTTACCAGCTTACATTTTCCAGGAAAAAGTCCCATATGAGAATTGATTATATTTAGGTTTTTTTTTTTTTTTTTTTTTTACTTTGGCAGGTAGGACAAAAAGAAAATGAATATATAAATACACATTGACATGTATTTTTTATTTATTTTCCAGGTATTCCAGATTGCATATGTTATTGTGAAAGCAGCTAATGCTCCCCGACCTGGGAACTGGATTTTGGAGCATTCACTGGATGGTGTTTACTATCAGCCATGGCATTATTACGCTATAACGGACACAGAATGCCTGACGCGCTACAACATTCACCCCCGCACGGGGCCTCCATCCTATGCAAAAGACGATGAAGTTATATGCAGTTCATTTTACTCCAGGATCCACCCACTGGAGAATGGAGAGGTAAGATGGAAAATATACTGCAGCCAACATGCCAACAGAAATATTGCCTGACTTAATGGATAAGTATATGCCTTGTGCAGACAAGGCTTTTGTGTGGGCTTTAAGTATGAAGGATGGGGCTTGTTTCCTTATTCATGTGCATTGGTAGAGGTTGCCACATACCCCATTAAACAGGGAGAAATACACACTAATAAATACATGCAGAGTGAGGGGGCTGTGTAGACCCTAGTCTCTAGTTCTTGCAGGCAACTTCTAGGTAATTAAGATAAGCAGCAATTCCAATAAGAAACAAAGAGAAAGATACTGGGTGAAACTCCCATTGACTTCAGCGAGGTTACAATTTCACCCACTATGTTTAAATATACCACTTAGTTTCTAAGCAGCTTTCTCCTTCCCTTTTCTTATTAAAGTGGCAAAAAATATTTTTCACAGCATAAATTTTCGTATTTATTACACTTACTCACTTACATCCTGATAATTCACAAAAATAAAATGACAGTTGAATGTGAAACGCATTTTGGTGTACATTAGTCATAGAGTGGGATATTTTTCTATTATTGTACTGATTCTGATTGCTGAGTAATTCCTGACTGTCATGGGAAATCAATTTTTTTTTTTTTTAAACCACAACTGCTTTTGAGTTTGTGGAGCTTTCTGAACTTTCAGCTTTTGTTCTTTTATACTTCGTGGCTATTTTACTTCAAGTATGCACCTCACTACATATCCCAGATAGACTTTTTTTTTTTTTTTTGGAGTAGTGAATGGAATGGTGAAGCCCCTAATTATAGTTGAGTTTATTATTGTAGTTTTTTTCATATCTAAGCCAGGTTTTCAACAGTTTACATTTCAAGGTCTATGCACACCTGTCATGCTGCAGTCAGGACTGCTATTAGCAAACTTTTCACAATTCTTGGACAATACACAGAACATTCATGTTTCTGAGCTCTCAAAATGCTATCTGTTTAAAGACATAGTGGATTGAATTGTGAGACTGGGAGGCTGGAGGCCAGTAGGCAAGAATTTGTTTGTGTGGGCAATTGCCATGATTATCTGTGCAAATTGGGGGTTGATGCATGAAAACAGTCATTTCTTAATGCAGTTGCAGAGATAATACATACAAATATAGTCATGAAAATGTACACAATTTCTTGCAAGGAAATTTTCAAAGGGACCTGAACCTGCCCTCCTACCATGTGCAATCGGGTGTGCAATCAGTTGCACACAAGATACAAATGGTGTGTATGTGTTGAGTTGTGTTCATTTTTCACATGAAGTAGAGCTTGCACATGTAAAATGTAATACTTGTATATGCAAATGACAGTGCTAAAAATTGTGTGCATAGATGCCATGTTTCTAAAATGGGGTTCAAATATTTACGGATAAATCTAGGGAATGAACAGGGGATTTGAAGCTGCAATTTTACTCATGTAGAAATTTCAGACAGATTCCTTTGGTAAGAGCATGTGCATAGTGAAAAATGTAATACCATCAGAACCCTTTCAGCTTCTCAGTTGATTTAAATTCATTCCCTATCTTTAAGAGTATAATTCTCTGCTGAGACTTGCAGGCATATCTTGACTCCAAACTTCTGTTGTCCCATGAATGATAACTGTTAAATCAGATCCAGGCCTTCTTATGTTCTTAAAGTGGATTAAATTGGTTGCAGTGAGCTATGGGCTTCTAAGTAATTAAGGGCACCAATTCAGTAAAGCACTTAAGTATGTACTTAACTGTAAACACATGCTTAAGTCCTATTGACGTCGATCGAACTTAGCTCATGCTTAAAGTTAAGCATATGCTTTAGTTCTTGGATGAAGTGGGGTCCATGTGCTGTTAGATTGCATCAAAACTCATAAAGAACACATACCAGTGATTATGATGCTTAAAAAGGGGTCTGGTTTTGAGAAAAGAAGACTTGGTTTGAATAGGTGATGTATTCAGCATAATGTCCAACTAAAGCAAATTCTTATCCAAATGGTCTTATCATTGATGGCATGGTAATAAAGACATCCCTGTGGAAACTTATCGCACATTTTTAAGCATTCTTCTATGATGTGGATTTAATTGAGAGTCAACAATCTCAAGTGGAGAGCCTCAAGTGGAATTTGCATGATCATTAGAAGAGTTTGATTTTATGCAAATTAATAAACATAAACCTAAAACCTACACAAGCCTGTTACCATATGTGTAATGCCAATCTTACCTGTTTTATTAGTACTGACAACACTGAAATAAACGGCAGCCACCATCAGTTTTTAATGTTGGTCAAAATGCATGAGATGCGGTGAGAAACAACAAAACAGAAATTCATAGACTTCATAGTTAGCCATATTTAACATTGCAATAGATTTGATTGGATCCTGGTCTTTCAGAAGAGCTAAATATGTGTGTTAACTTATTTCACTTCCAGTATAGAACTGCAATTGGCCTTTAGTACTAGATTTGCAGGAGTGACTAGTGATTGCGGGTGTCTTCCTATCTTGGTGACCAGCTTGGGATACCTTGAAGGGGCCTGATTTTCAGATGGTGTGTATTCATCATCAGGCCTGACAAACTGCAGGATGTGTATGGATCTACAAGCCACTCCCAAAATCAAAATCTATGCTGGGATTACACATTTGTGTCATAGAAGCATTTGAAATTTAAATTGGGGGGATGGGACTTTTTGTGCATGCTTTCTACAAATATTTTAGTCAATGAGTTTGTTGATGGTAATATTAATGGAAATGGTGATATTAAGTAAATATTAGAGATATTAAGAAAAATTCAGATTTGAAATTCAGTAATATGGATATTTGCACCAGAAACAAGTTTCTAAGATATAACTTCACCAATCAGAGAATAGAAACAATATCACATGACTTGTCTGCAAACCAGCGTAACCAACAAAGCTGAATTTCATATGTCAGAGTTCTTACAATCAGGTGCTTGTAAACAATCTGCAGGACAAGAATTATTTACAGAAATAATTCAGTGATTAATTTTCTTAACAAACAAATCTGAGAAAATCAAAACCTGTTCAGGAACATTTTATGAACAGTAAAATGGGCAAAATCAGTTGAATTAGCTATTTGATCAGCTCAATTTGGAATAAATATAGTACCCTGAAAAGCGTTGACTTAAGTAAATAGATTGATACCACTGAAACATTCAAACCCACCAGAGATTCTGAAGTCATTGGGATTTCTGGCATATAGAAAAGCAGAATATTAGTCATGCTCCACTGCAAAGACTGTGACATTTTGATATTGGTTACTGCATGTTTCTCATAGGACATCAATAAATGAAAGGACCTGTAATATGGTGAAAGCTTATTTTCAGTGTGAAAAATACTTTCCAATATCTCAAATACTCCCAGACAAGGAAACTCAGGTATCATTCAAATATGTATTAGTGGATGACATGTTATTTGTTATTGCTATAAAGCAGGTTCCTTGATTTAATGTTAATTTGTTTGACATCAGTCAGGAAACCAAAAATGTATCTGGGGGACATACGCAGAGGCCATGACTGCCTTGTTTTGGTGTGTGAAAAGGGCCATAAGAATTTGAATGACCATGTTTCTCTTGGTTTCATGACATTTCCACCTTTCATTGCTGAGATTACTACCTTTGATTTCCTCGGATCATCATTCATGTGAGAACTAAAAATTAATGGTTACCATAGTGATTTTTTGCTTCACTTTCCTATACATCTAAATTTGTTCCTTTTTTAAACTGCAATCACTTTTACTTTCTTGGTTTTTTGGACTGTAACTGGTGCATGAACTTCTATTTGTCTTGATTCTATTAGGTACATATTGGTCTCTGGACATTATCTGTTAGTGCCACTTATTTTTCTGTGAACTATATAGCGCTTTCATCTATTTTGATGTTTTAAATGACATGTACGATGTCATATACTGAAAGTTTTATGCTTAGACACTTGATGTTTTCCTATTTTATCCTGTCATCTTTCCTAGATGCTCCTAAGTGCATTTGAAGAAGAATGGGAACTGAGGTCAGCCTCTCACAGTTACTTATTATATATTTTAGATATTTTCATCAAAAATTACCTTTTCTGCTGGGCTGCAGCTTGATTTGGGGTGGAGGTAGGGGGTAGAATGGGGAAGTCACCTCTTTTCACCTCCACCTAGAGAAACATTCTCTCAGTCACAGATAGCGGTTTCAAGCCTATAATAGGCAATAGGCAGAAACATAGGGACAAAATAATTGTTTTGCCCTTTTCTATATAACCAATTGTCCCTGCAAGAAGATCTTGCAACTCTACTCTAGTGGAGAAGGGTGGAGAGATCTCTATTCAGAGTCTGGGCCAAAAGCATTCAGGGTCACTGGTGATGCAATGAGAGGGAAAAATCACCATCCCGGAGGCTGTGGGCTTCCTCATTGGGCTTTTAGCCTTTGGCAATTCTATAAAAGAGAAGGTAGGATTTGAATTTAGATTCCTCCCTTGGCAGTGATGAAGAAATGTAAATCCAAATAGCCATTTGACTACCTGGTTTACTTTGCTGTCCTTTTCAGAAGATATGATTAATGTTGATGCGTAGCCATTATGTAAAGTTGCAATGAGGAGAAATCTCTCTCCATGTGTGGGTACAGTCTGTCTTCTGGAGCTATTGCTTCAAAATATCAGTTTGCATTAAATTTAACAAAAAATGGGAATAGCTGAGAGTACTTGTAAATTGTAAATGTTAATCCAATTTACACATTTCAAAGGCAGACAGATTTGGATGTGAGGAAGAGAGGATCAGGGAATCAGAACTGGGAGCGATTCTGTTGTGGATGGACAGTGGGTATGCTTTGGAGGCAGGATTGGTGAGGTGGCCACTTAGGGGAGCCATGCCCCTCGGGGGAAAGAGGCTCTATTTCTTAAAGTCCCACTGCCACCCCTGCCGCAGCTAGGAAGCATGAACTTTCAGATGTGGTGGTGGCTCCTGATGAGGGGAAATCAGATTCAGATGGCTCTTGTTTCTTGTGCAGGTTGCACATACAGCTTCTCCTCTTCATTAGGTCCAGCAGTAGAAGGGCAACAATGTTTTGGCCCATGCCTGTTATCCTGGACCACTATCACAATGGGAGCCGTGTTTACATCTGTTCTGTTACACATATGACCTTGATAGATCAGCACTAGGCACAGAAGGCAGAGGAGGTGTTTTTCAAGCAGTGCCTATTTATGCGGTGCATAGTGGAAGAGAGGTGTGCATAGGCAGATAAGTTGACTCTTGCCCAATATGGAAAGAAGCTGCTAGAATGGAGTCGTAATGTTATATTGCAGATCTCTGAAAATCAGAGGCAAGCACAGCCAGGCATAAGATATAATCACTTTCCTTTTGTCTTTAGGCTCATCTGCAGAGGTCTTATTTAGTCGCTGAAAGTTCCCTCTCACTAGTTCCCTCCCTTTATGAGCATGTTCAGATTGCTAATACCAGTCAGTCTTCTGTGTATTGGCATGTGGGGAAAGAGTTACTTCTTGCTAGCTTGTGGTCAGAGTTGTCTTACCCTTGATTCTGTTCTATGACAGCAGAGCTGAGACTTCCAGTTTGTTTTATAATCCTAAAATCTCATGCTTCAAGCTTCGGACAGTCATCTGCAGAAGTTAGGAAAGGATCACCTCCTCCTCTAGCCCCCCATGTATTCTGGCTATTTTTTGTTTCCTTCCCCTGAAATACCAGAGATGGCTACAGCTGGAGATGGGACACTAGATGGGGTGAGCCAGTGTTCTGTGATATGTTCTCTCTTAGGTGCTTGGCTGGTTCTTGTTTACATGCTCAGGGTGTATGTGGTCTATCCATAAGTGGGATGGGAAAGGAATTTTCCCTCAGGTCAGATTGTCAGTGATTTTGGTCGGGTTTCACCTTCGTATGCACTATGGGGTGCGGGTCAGTCACTGGGATCATCTGGGTATATCTCACTTAATCATTTCCCTGCCATTGTGGGGGCCTTGGGCATCGATGCCCCTTGGTCCCTCCTATTCTTGGTCAGTGGCATATAGTAGTTTAGTCTCCTGTGCATTGTAATACTTTGGTCTAATGTTGGGTGTTGGATTTAGTGTGCAGTTGGTTAGTGGTGTTGGTGGCCTGTTATATACAGGGGCTCAGACTAGATGATTTGGTGGTCCCTTCTTGCTTTAAACTCTATCTTCGCATAGACATCATTGCCTTGGACAAGCTCTCTGAGAAATAACAATTTAATTAAGCACTCATGCATACTTTTTAATGAAACCTTTCAGAATAATAATGTGTGTGTGTATTCTTTTTTCTGTCATGCTCCTTTCCCCCTCCCCCTTTACTTAGAGAGTAATCAAATTAAATAAGATAATTGTGAACTTTTCTACTTTCCATCACATTGTAATTTACTGTGTTGTATTTCATTTTTCGTGACTGTATAAGCCTCAGTGTTCAGATTAGCTGCCTCAGAATTGTAAAACATCAGTCACTGGTAACCTAGTGCAAAGCCTATATGGTATCATAGCACAGAAAACGTTTATGCGCACAAAACATCACACAATACCACAAACAAAGTGCCATTCATGGGAAGAAAAGCATTCTGAAAGCCACATGCTCTTTAAAGAATCTGCAGTAGACAAAGGAGAGCTCAAAATTTCAGGATCCAACAAGTACATTTGGGTTGAGATGGGGAAATTATTGCTGTTGGCAAAGACCTAATTCTCTTATGAGATATGCTTTTCTTTAAGAAGAAAATTAAGTCAGAAAGGTTTAATTTTTTGGGATGTCTTCCATTGTCTTGTCTGTGACTTTTCCCTCATTTATATTTCTAGCTGGTGCTAGTACTAGTTTTTGCTGATTCCCAGGTTCTGTACATTTTGAAACTTTTTAGCTGTATTTTTGCAAGGAAAACTTACCTGCCTGGGAATGGGAATTTTGCATAGAAGGATTTGGGCCATATTTGCCATTTCCTAACATGTAGGCTAGGCATTTTGGTTCAAACCTAACATTGCTGCTCTAATCATTCTCAGCCAGTGGCAATAGATAGGTAGCACGCTGAAAGCAAAATGCCTGTCTGTTGATATAGTTAAGCCTATAGTGGACTTCCTAGGATCTGTAAGCAGATACTATATTTTCTAATCCATTAAAGTTACTTACACTGTTCTGAGCCATTTCAGCCCAAATGTATCTTAAGTGGGTCATAAGTACTAAAGCGCTGGGTTATTTACTTTAACAGTGTCAACCTGTACTCACTATTACATTTAATTTGATAAGTCTGCAACGTAATGGATAAAAGCATGCAACCCATGGAGGGATGTACAGTATTAATGTAATATTGATTCTTCATAAATAGGGCAGGGGAAATAAGAGGGATTTAGAAAGGAGCTTTTAGATGTCAGAGAGAGCGAGGCAGACAAACACAGAAGGAGACAAATACAAGGACATGCATTGATCATGCATTCTGTCATAGTCACTGTATTCTGCTGATTGGTATTTGGAGAACGACTGTTGTTATTCATGGTGAGGGCCACATATATCCACTGGCTTGTACTTTGTATGGTTTTATTTATAAATAATGTGTCAGGTCCATAAGCAAATATGAAATTGCAGAAGTACTAAGTGTGGTATGTAACCTATTGTTTAAATCAGCATCTGTACCAGAGGATTGGACAACAGCTAATATAACAATTTTTAAAAACGGTTCCAAAGGTGACCCTGCCAATTACAGACTGGTAAATCTAACTTCAGTACCAGGCAAATTGGTTGAAACTATAGTAAATAACAGAATTATCAGACATGGAGAAGAACACAATATGTTGGGGAAGAGAACACAATATGTTCGGGATGGCTTTTGGAAAGAGAAATTATTTCTCATCAATTTATTAGAATTCTTTGAGAGTGTCAAAAAGCATGTGAAAAAGGGAGGATCGGTGGGTATAGTGTTACTTGGACTTCCAGAAAGCCTTTGACAGTGTCCTTCACTGAAGACTCTTAAGCAAACTAGGCAGTCATGGAATAAGAGGGAAGGTCCTTTCATGTATCAGTAACTGGTAAAAAGAAGGAAACAAAGGGTACAAATAAATGGTCAAATTTCACAGCGGAGAGCGGTAAATAGTGGATTTTCCCAAGGACCAGTGCTATTCAACATATTCATAAACGATCTGGAAAAATCATTCCATAAATACATGGGCCACTTTAGTTGTATTGTGCCCCTAAATTCTATCCCACTTGGACCTCGTTTTTTCACTTTCTGTCTTTGGCTCTTGCTGCTAAGATTCTTCCTCTTCCACCTTGCTCCTTTCTCACTCTCATTTCTTCATCCTTATTTACTTTCTACCACCTCTTCCCTTCAGACCTCATGTTCTTGCTCCCTGATTTTTTGGCTGCTTAGAGTCTGATTCTTCACCTCCCATAAACATTTGACAATTACACTTTTCTCACTTTTTCTTACAGTTCTTGAAGTATTTGTGATGCCATGGTAATAAGTGTGGTATAAATATCTAGGTATGTAGATAGATAAAAATGTAGTGTACCAATGTAACCCTTTTGGTGGATTATATGGATGTCTCTCATCTCCCCATAACCATCATTGACATGATTCTACTGTTGGAATAAATGCCAGACATTAGAATGAAATCAGTTTCTTCTATACTTCTTGTAGCTATTGTTTCCAAAGCGCATAGTGCTAAAATGATCTTTAGTAAGCTCTTTTTGAAAGTTTGTCAGAGCCACTGTGGAGAAAGTAAAGATTTGGGAAGAGAGGAGATCTACAAAAAGATCTTTCTTCCAAAATGTGGGAGAACCACTGCTCTGAACTACCCATATCCTCTACATTTCCAGAAGAGGATTTCAACCATGGATTTCTAGGTGGCACAAACTGTTCTACAAAGTACTAAGCACTTAGCAGATTCAGCTTTATTTATTCATTTATTTTTAGCATGGTTTGTGTTAGATCGGTGAGCAGTGTTTTGTGTATAGTGTCCGGAGGACTAAAATGCTTTAATTTAAGTGAACTAATTGGCTCAACATAGGGGTACTTGGATGAAATATAATGGCCTGTGATATGCAAGAGGTCATCAAACTAGATCATCTAATGGACCCTTCTGGTTTTAAACTCTATGAAATTATGAAATCAATATTTCACTTTTCTAGAACCCCTTCCAGCTGAAGATTCACTGAGAGGGAGGGGGGAAGTGAGAGGCCAAATGACTATGGGTAAGGGCTTTCCCTGTGACTGATGTAGGGTGAGCCAGGAATAGAAACTAAGTCTTCTGGGTCTGAGTCCTAGGCTTTATCAAGACTTTCCTTCCTCCCTACGATAAACTGCCTAAGCCAAATGATAAACTGAGGATGCAGAGGAGGTGATGTAACCTTCACCATCTTTCCTTTTCCTTCCCTTTCTTTACATGAGAATAATGATGCAGCATTGGTGGCAATGTTGTGCTGCCACCTTGAACTTTTAACCCCATAAGCTTCCTGAGATGCTAATAAGATAAGTGCAAGGTCAAGAGGTAATTTCCTGTTTCTGTGCTAAAAAAGGCTGTTCTGACTGAACAGATGCATCAGACATTTATTTTCTCCATACAAATGGAAGCCCGAAGTACACATTAAGAGACTGAAGGAATGTGAGAATCCTTAAGTAACAAAAGAAAAATATTCTTTCATTAGAACAAATTTAGACGCAGCTTAAAACTGCACTTATGGCTGCACCTGAGAGACAAGTGGTTTGAGGTTAGTGCTGCTATTCCTTTCACTTGCCATGTGCTCAACTTCCATCTCCTTGCTATTTTTTCCAGTTCTTTTTGTACTGCAGGTCTTGGCTCTCTTGACTCCTTCAGATATTTCTTGGGGGGAAGGGACAAATTCCTGTCCCCATGGCAGGACTTTGTTCCAGTCCCTGCTCATTCCATCCTCCCCCTCCTAAACAGAGACATGATGAGTTTCCCTGGGATGGAGAGCCTCTCACCCACTCAGTGCATGAGCCAGGGTCTCCAGGAGTCGAATTTTTGGTGGACTCCACTGTGCTCTGCTGTACAGGTACAGACACCCTATGCATCAGGTCACAACACCATTTGGCCCAGCTACTTCTTCATCTGCAGAGAGGGGCAGCCAGTCAAATTTCAGTGGTGTTGCAATACTCAGACATTAGCCATACTGGTTTAGTAGAAGTGTGCTTAAAATTGGTTGGGCCATGTCCTTCCTTTCCCCTGGAATTTTGAACACATGCAAAAACCTTGGGAGGCATTTGCTCCTCCAGGCTGTCTAATAAGCACCACTGCTTCCAGCAGCCCATTTACCTGGGAATTTACAGCTCCTTTTAGCTAGTATCAGACCAGTGATGTCAGGAGTGTTGAATTCTGCTTCCTCTCAATGCTTGCCTGTTAGTTTTCTGTTCTTCATGCCCTGCAGCTTGGCCTGCTCACTACATCATGATTGGCTGATAGGGAGGGGCAGGGAAGAAAGGAAAAAGGAAAGGGGTTTACAAATGAACTGTAAATCTAATTTTCCCCAAAGCCAGATTAATCCCTGTTCACTAAGAGTTTGGGATTGTCAACACTAATGGATCAAAGAGCCAGCATTTCCAAAAGTACTCAGAACTAAAAAGTAGTCAATTCAGTGTCAGTGGATTGAAAATTTGCTATGACATCTTTCTGCCTAGTAAAAGAGAACTTGGTGCACTTAGTGATTCCAGCATGCACACACAGGGGTTTTGCATAGGAGTTTATGGATAAACTTAATCATAGCTCCTTTAGTATTTCCATTTTTAATTTGACCTTCTGAGCACCCAAACTGTATTTTGTATGTTGTCTTTGCCTGTGGGGATCTGACTCCAGAGCTCAAGCTGTCAGTTTGCTTTGAGTTGCTACCATAGTTCTCTCTGAAATAGCATCAGGTACAGAAAAGGCACCAGCAACATGAATAATAATACCAGCAATCTCTTCCTCCATGTGATCTGTGGCAATCTCTCAGGGCATTCTCAGGGGCATGAAAAATTTCAATTTTTCTGAAATTATTATATGATTAAAAACAAGACACCAGTATTGTGCATTCCTCTAGGGTATTCATTTATAAATATGTGCTTGGAAACATGTTGTTTTGCACCAATATTTAGTGAAGACACAGGGTACATCTATACGGCAGCTGATAGCACGCTTCCCAGCTCAGGTAGATGGACATGCACTAATTCTGCTTGAGCTAGTATGCTAAAAACAGCATTGTAGTGCAGCTGGCGGATCAGGATCAGGCTAACAACCTGAAACCCAGATCACTTACTCATGCAGCTAACCTGAGCCACCCCCAGTGCTACCCCTTGCCACACTTTTAGCAAGCTAGCTCCGCCTGAGCTAGAGCGTGTCTGTCTGCTCCAGCTGGGAAGCACACTCCCAGCTTCAGTGTAGATGTACCTACTTCGTCTTTGCACAAAGGATGGTGAGATAACTTGTGTAACAGTCATGTATTATTGATGGGTAAAACAATTCTCAAACTTGGCCTGGTTCGGCTAAGCATTTCCTTCAAACAATTTACACTTCTTGAGCAAGAATCACATCCTAGACACAGGCAACCTAGCCTACTAAATGTAGCTTTGGGACTTAGGAATCCTGAGTGCTAATCCTGGCTTTCCTACTGACTTGGTTGTACAATCTTGGGCAAGTCACTTAATGTCTCTGTCTCAAGTTTCCCTCTGTAAAACAGAAATTTTATTCATGTTACAGAAATATCAGACCTGATCTTAAGTCCACTGTAGTCAACAGACAGACTTGCGATTGACTTCAGTGGGCATTGGATCAGGCCCTCATTCAGTGCTTTGAAAATGTAAAGTGCTATGCTAACATAAAGGTGTGGATGGTACAATCCTTACATTACTTACTAAAATGAATAGTTCCATTGAGTAGAATAGGATGACTCATGTAAGTAAGTGCTTACCTGTGGAAGTAAGGGTAGTACAAACTAGCCCAAAATATTAAGACTGCAGAACTGGTCTGGAGAACCCCCTTTCTTCCAGTGTTTTGGCACTTACACTTTTAGCTGGAGTTGGAAAATTCAAATGAGAACACAAACACGAAAAAACAATTTTACAAATTGGTTAACCAGTCTTTTTTTCCAAATTGTTAGGAGGCAGTGCAGCTGAACTTGGGAGCCACACACACGTATATACGTATTTCTATGTGGGTCACTATATAATCTTACACGAGTGCCATATAAGAATACGTTTTACATATTGGATTTACACAATCATATATTGTCTCATTTATGGAAATAGTAACTAATATTTCATGTAATGTGGTTGACAAACATGTAACATATAGTAAAATATGACATGCTGTCTATGGATGCGACACATCTATGCCCGTTCCACGTGGAGAAACTGTTTGCACAAACTTATATTATGTGGTAAGCCTGTAGTGCTATTAAATTACAAATAATAACAATCCAACTGTTTAACAGGTGTGCAAATAGTCTAGCACATCACTACTGTACATTGTGGCAAGCTACACACGTTGGTGTAGAAGTAGAAGAGGAAAACTATACTAGTTGCCTTTTCAAAATTTTGTGCTGTTTGTATATTTCTACAGAACATTAGCATTTCTCTCTTTGCATTAAACCTGGCTGATGACCTTTTTAACTTGCAAAATTTAGAATAGATGTACAATTACTGTTAAATAAGTATTTTTAAGTTATGTATCAGAATGAAGGTGACTCTTAAAAATTATTAACAACCATGACAACAATCTATCATTAGTTTGAAAACAAGGGAGAAAGAAATCTGCTGCCATTTCCCTGAAGACCAAGTTGGAATGAAAAGCTCCATTTTTTCCATCTTGGCGTTTCCTCAGCAGAAACTCTGTTGTAATTTCTGCCATTTGTGGAAAACAGAACAATGATTTAAAGCATGAATCATGAAGCTTTCTGAGATAATGTGTTGCAAATGATTTAAAAGTAACAATTTACAAAGTACATACTGTACGGAACAATCTTTCACAGTTTGGCGATGGAGGATAGAAAGGATTAAATGACTTGTTTGGTCTTTTCTGTGTCTAATGTTTGATTCTATTGTTTGATTGTTAACTGGAAAGAGAAATGTAACACAGATTTATATAAATAAATGAATACATATATTTATAAATATAAATAAATAAATATCTGCCAATATCACCAAATAATTCAAAGATTTATATTTGTACTTGCTAATCATATTTTTATATCATACTTGAAACCTGATTCACTGTTTTAGGGTTACATAAGCTTGACAGACTTTTAGGGGAAATGCACTTCTGAGTTTCAGCATTTACTTAGTTCATGGGGATGACAATCCCAGTGCTGCTCTTTATTCTTTTATGCTGGCAGCCATGATACGGCCAGTGGTTGGTTTCCTTCTAGCAGAAGAAGAATATCATGGTGCATTTAGCAAACTATGCATATTTTTCTTCTTGCGTGTAAGAGGAAGGAATTTAGGGTTCCTAAATAATTACTCTAAGGGAGTGGATATCTGAAAGCCCTGAACAGCTGTCTGAAATATACACTTGAAAATGTCATGTACTTTGAATAAGATCATTAATTATTTTCAGAACATTTATTATTCTGTTATTTTTTTATTATTGTTTAGAGCTTCAAAGTGTATGAGTGTAGAGAGGGATGAGAAAGAGTATATGGTTGCTTACTTGCTTCATTTTGTTGATTAGTAAAACCCATTAAAGACTTAGTAGGGGCTGGAGAGAGTTGGGTTCATTCTGAGTGTGTATGGTAGAGTGACTGGAGGAAATATTGAAGATAAATGAGGGAGTGGGAGCTAAGGAGATGCAGAGAAGGAGGAGCTGGCATTCATTAGTACTGGGTGAGAAGGAAGAAGGAAAGGGCAGGAGGAGGAAAAGGGATCGCTTTTCAATACATTTGTAGTGGACTTTGTGTTATATTCTTTTAAATGTGTGGAATTACAAAAGCTCATTAAAAGTTTGACAAAACCCTATCAGAACTTGTATTTATAGCCACTCTGAGTAAGCGCTACAGTTTTTGTAATATTACACACAAAATCAAGAGAAAGATATAATTGTTTCCATAGCTATAATTTTTAAATCTGTCATATTTTAAATTAGTTTGTTTAGGCAGATATATGGTACCACTGCTGACCTTTGTTTTTATCTTTGTACTACTTAGAAATGAATTTGTTCTGTTCTTTCTTCCGTGAGCCCCCGTATAATAACACCCAATTTGGAAAGGCCTGGATCAGAGTGGGAGAGGGGTCAGAAATGCTCGTGTTCTACAGCAGAATCGTCTTGTTTCTTCTATTTTGTTTTTGAAATATCTTAAATGATTTTAAAGGCACTGAATGTACCCCATTCAAAAGCATCCCATCTGTTTCTTCAAAAGTGCTTCTCACGTTTGTGCTCCATTTGAAATGACACAGAATTTGGCACTGTGAATAGAGCTTGAACTCCAGTATTGTCCTGTAATTGTAACTGACTCCTCCACCTGTGGGACTGAAATACAAAAGGAAAAATGTATTACTCAAATTTCCTCTGAGCCATCATTTTTGTGAATCAGAGCTCAAAACAAGCATGGCTGGTACAATGTAAATGCACATCGATGCAGTTTATGTAACAATGTTCCATGGCAGATGTATTTGGTCAGTGTTTTTAAATGTACTGTTTTTGTACCGTCCCCACCTCCCTTACCCTTTATGAAAGAAAAGATCCTTCAAATTCTCCCACTTCCTCTCCTTTACATCAGTGGTTGTATTTGGGATCCGCTCAAACTGCTTAACAGCTGGTCAAGTTTCTATGGGTTCTTTCCTCTAGTCACTGTCATGCTCTGGCCATGAATTATCTGGAATCCCACACTGCACACCACAAATGTTCTCTTATCAAAAGGTGTACAAGAACATTTGTGGAGTATGCAATGGGATCCCCGAGCAGCCTCATGGTGAACAAATGAAATCAAAACTGTGCAAATTTGGGGAACATGGGGGGAGAGGTTTCTTAAAATTATTTAGGCCCAGTCTACACTTACCTTTGGGATTCGGCGGCAGTCGACAGGAGATACGCAAGTGACGTAAATCACTTGCATATCTCCCATTGACTTCGCGGCATCTCCTCTGTGTGCTGTCCACACAACGCCACTTACCGGGGTGGTTTTCCTGCATTGCTTGCTGGATCGACTGAGCGGGTCTACATAGACCGCTCAGTCGATCCAGAGCAATTGATCTGATGGTGGCGAATTTGCCACCGTCAGTGTAGACCCAGCCTTAGACTCTCCGTTGGTTAAACTTGTGAATCAGTACTTTTTTTTTTGTATTCCCTTAATAAAGCTTACAACTTAATGAATACTTGTCTATGGTTGTATAGCTGTACTCATGGAATGGTTGGTCTTTTTAACAATCATTGTCCAAAAATAACAATAAAAATAAGCCCGTACCTGAACTAGGACATCTGTAAACTTTGACTGACACCACCAACTAATTTTTCAGAGGAATCAAGGGCCTGATCCCCAATGACTTCTATGGAATGCCTTATTAGTGAAATGTGCCATATGAATTAAATAATATTTTAATAAGAAGTGAAATTTCCATTATTTTTAAATGAATTTTGTTGTGCTTGTGAAAGATGCCAGATTGACAATCCCAGAGACTGAAGTGTACTTTATTTACAGAGAAGGTAAGAGGTGGAGTAAGCTTGATAACACCATTGTGCTTCAACTCTGGCTTAAAGGGACCACTTGCAGAAGCAAGAGTTTATTGCATAATGTTCAGAGGTGCTACAGCTGTCATTGCCACGAAACAGTAAATTAGGACAGTATCTGTGCTTTCTCCAGGTATGTCTACACTGCAACTAAAAACCTGCTCATGCCAGCTGAAATGGACTTGCAGGGCTCATGTTAAGGGGCTATTTAAAGATAGTGTAGACATTTGGGATTGGGCTGGACTCAGGCTCTGGGACCTTTCCACCTCATGCCTAGGCCGCATTTAAACAGTCCCTTAGCCCAAGCCCTGAGAGCCTGAGCCAACTGGCACAGGCCACCCATAGGTGTCTAATTGCAGAGTAGACATACCCTCAGTCCTCAGCCTGATTGCTAAAGCTACCTGTTTAGGCAGTGATTGTGCGATGTGGACATCTGTAAACTTTGACTGACACCTCCAACTAATTTTTCGGAGGGATCAAGGGCTTAATTCCCAATGACTACAATAGAATTTGGATCAGGCACCAAATAGCAATTCAAAGTTATCATTTGTTGGCTAACAACCTGATCTAGGCTCAAACCGGCAACTATGGAGGTTGAAGATTCTAGAGCCTGTTACCAGCCTTAAAAATGTTTAAAAAGGGCTCTAGAATTTTGCAATTTTGAGAAAATTGTACTTCCTGTAAGAGCTGAGCCTTTGTTTTTTTCCCCAACCAATTTAGCACATTCCATTTTTTGCTCCTGAACACAAAGGAAGTAAGAGTCTTTATTTAAAAAAAAAAAAAATTAAAAAATGATTTCAGGAGTCTGCAGAGCGATGTGAATGGAATTCACATTTACAAGTACATCCTGAGAAGTAGGTAGTACAGAACCAAGCAGTGCTGTCTTTCTAAGGGTACAGTGTTTCAATGGTGCCTCATATCTATTGGCTAAATCCTTTATGGATTTAGATATGCACAACTGTTGCTGAAACCTCACCCTAGTGTAATATTTCCTCTTAGCTGCTGCAGAAACATAGAGAAAATACAACTTAAAATGACAAATATACTTTCAGGAAAATTGAATTCCGTATTATAGTATGATTTATTAATAACCATTGCTTTGACAAGGAACAATCTGTTTAAATATCTCATGGAGGACAATGTCTTTTACAAATTGTTTTTCATCCAAAAATGACAAATGTGAGAATTGCAGTACTGTAGAAAAGGAATGGCGAGGGGAAGGAATTTAAATTTCAGGTGCAATTGGAACCAAGAAGATTACAAAAGCCAGCAAAGTAGTACTGAAGAGAGGAAGTCCTACTCAGCTTAAGCTGTAGGGCATAGTTGTCAATGACACAATAGTATTTGCTAAACAGTTCATTAAGCTGACATTTGACAGTATTCTTTGGGGGAATGAGTTAGCTGAGGTAGAGTTTGACATACACAGCCTTTGACATTTTCGTGCAAGTTTAAAACATTGCATTTCAAGCAGCTCTGTACTCATTAACAATACATAGAATAGGATCTGGTTTAGTAAACTATTAATTTACTAAGATAATCAGAGATTTATTTGAAATCCTGCAAATTCTGTGTAATACACTATGTATTATACAGAAAAAGGGGAATTCTAATGATCTTGTGTAGTAACATTATAGCACAGGCTATGAGAAATCATCTGGTTGGAAATCATCTGTTACGTGAGCTTCCAGTCTATTTTTTTTCTGTTTTGAAAACAACTCTAATGATGTCTGAAATTATGAGCTTAGGATCCTAATTTAAATGCTCATGCTCAGAAACACCCACAGAGTTGTTTTTTTTTTCTATAGGCTCCATGAACGAGATGCTGAGGGATTGATTTGCCAATAGTATTTTAAGTGTGTTGAAAATGAATTGTTTACAATGGATTTATTCCATCATTCTATTATTAAAGGTTGCAGCAAATAAAACTACCAGTAGAAATTAGACAAAATGTTGTATTAAACCAGGTATATTGCAGCTGAACTAACGTATTTGGATAACTAGCAAATGGGACCAACCCAAATAACGGTATAAAACTCATTTAATGTTATGCTGCTTACTGTCTATCTTCATATATTCAATGCCTTTACATATTGTTGCAGGAGTAGTTCACAATATGACTCGGTTTCAATAATTTTAAGGTTAAAATTTCTGCCTCCCACTCCTCAACAATTTATTGTTATGCGTTGGGATAGAAGCTTCCTGCAGGGGCTAGGAAGAAATGTCCCCCTCCATTGCACTACTGGTAAGGTGTATATAAAGGGGGATATTCATCTTCCTCAGAAATATCTAATGTACTGCCTTCTGTCTTGCCTTAGGCAGAATACCAGGCTTGATATGCCAATGGCTGTAATATTAAATCGAAAGTAAACTGGTGAGTAGTTGAATAAAGGGGCACTAGGCTGGTAAACAACAGTTATTTCGAAGTATTCTCCTAATGCATCTCTATGGCAAGTCCCACTGAGAAGCATTTATTTTTTACAAAAGAATTACAGCTTCCAGTAAAATCAGGACCTTTACCAGTTTATTTAAAGATCAGCATATAGATATGCACCAGGGAAAACATCCCAGCCAGTGATATAGTTTATCTGGAAGGAAAGTGAACATGAAGGTTTCAAGCAACATAGCCAAACAGCTGGGGGCGGGAGAGGGGGTTTATATCCCAGGAACAGCTTGGGACTGACTGCACTTAGTAGATTGCTTGGCAAAGTAGCCCACTTAAAATACCAAAGCCGTGAGTGGAAGAAATACCGTTTTGTTGAATTCTTCAGGTAGCTATCATATGGTTTATTAGTTTAAATGAGAAAATGTGCATGCTTTAAAAAACAAACAAACCAACCTTATTTGTTGAAATACACGTTAATTTTAAATTAAAACCATACTTCCATGTGAAGCACAATTGTTGTCTATTTCATTAAAAAAATAAAAAGAGAAAAAGTCCTCTTTGAAGCTACAAGTGCTTTATGGAAAATTTAAAGATTACCATGTGGATTTTTCTGTGTTCCAAGCACAAGATCCATTAGAAATTGATGCCAAGGAAGTCCCTGTTTAGATAATCATGACTGAGTTTTAAGCAGATGGATATGCAGTAGTTTTAAGTGATCTTAGACTCCAAAATGAATCTAGAAAAGAGTTTATTTGGTAGCTAGAACTATTTGAGGACATACAGCTTTCAGTGCAAATATCAGGCCAGATTCTGATGCCCTTGTGTTCAATAATACCTAATTCAGCAAAGTGCTCCATTGAAATCAGTGGAACAGTTTGAGAAATAAGGTATTGTTCAATATAAGTGAAGGTAGGAGAATTTGCCCAGTTGAATAGGTTATTCATAAATACAACTGTGAGATGTGCAAAGCATGAGATTGCTTTCTGACTGGGGTTTTATTTGTCAGGGTGACCCTGTGGTTCAGTTACTAGCCTGGGTTTGGAAGACTCACATTCAATTCTCAGCTTTGCTGTAGAATACCTGTGTGCCCTTGGGCAAGCCATTCAGCCTCCGTGCCTCAGTTCCCCATCTGTAAAATAGGGATAATAGCACTGCCCTCCTTCATAGGGATTAAAGTCATACATTAAAAACTGTAAGATGCTCAGATACTATGAAAATTAAGGCCATATAAGTACCTAAGATAAGACAAGACTGTTTGGGACAGTTCTTGGGGCTAAATCATAAACTCTGAGGACAGGAACAAGGGCTGTTGCCCTGGGTGCCACGTCAACATTGGGGAGAAGGGACATGCCTCAGCCCCCAGCTGGTTTTGTTTGTTTTTCCACTTGGGAGGTGCCGACAACATTTTTCACTGAGGTAGCAAAACACTTTCAGCTGGCTCTGGGCAGGGATCACATCTTCCTCTTTACTTGAGTATCATCCAGCATTTTGATAATGCTTTCAGGAACTGTAAGAATTTAAAAAAATGAATGTATGCTCTGGAAAAACAGTAAAATCTTATTAAAAGGTTAAATTGAAACAATATTTTAACAGGCAAAAGCTGAAACTTCTTTTTTAAAAACACTCTTAAACGGGTCATAGTTAAAATTCTAACTTCGTATTCCTGATTTAATGGCAAAGGTTTCAGAGGTACTCTTAGTTCTTTCCTGTTCTGTTCTAAGAAGTAGGAACATCTTAGTCTGCACTATTAATGGAGATTCTAAAATGTTTCTTGGGGGAAATTAATGATTTCATCACAGGTGCTGAAAAGAAGAAATTATTTGTGCAATTACATTTTCCCTATCTGAAATTCCCCCTACACCTTCAATTTGATAAAAAATACTCCTCATTTATTCTCCTAAACCAAGAGGTAGTGTGTGTGTGGTGCACTGCTTAACAGGTGCCACATTTCACCAAAGAGGTGGCTGGATTTCAGTGGTTATGTGAAGTGATTCCTATATAGATTTAAAATCAGATTATAGAGTACTTAATGATCATTCGGTCTGAAAGACACAATATAAATGGAAATCATCATTGTTACTGAATTAGCTTTGCAGAAGAGATTGGTTGCTAGCAGATAGACCCTTGGAGCTTTTAAAGTGTAGTTTTATTCTGAAAAGGCGTTCTGTAAAACTACAGTTACGGGGGGTCCAGGTCTGTCACAGGGATTTCCAATCCAGATTCAACTTGATCATTTCATAAGTAAAAAGATGTCATTCCTAGTTGCCAGTTGTAATGGTTCAAGGGTGAGTCGCACCTGTTATCTCTCCCCAGTGTCTCCTGTAGCCACTATTTCCAAGTAACAGGCCTGTGCCTGCACTCTTCCCGTAAGGCTTAAAAAAAACCCTATTCCTAGCCCCTTTGCAGCCCCTCCCGAGGGTATCCCTCAGGTGACAGGCTCTGCTACCTTCACCACTCTCTGGGTGGTATCCCACAGTTCTACTGCTCTCCAACTGAATGTATTAGATGTGTTACAGTGACAGGCCCAACTGTATTTGGCACCTGTAAGATATTTCCCTCTGGGAGCCTGTGATCAGAGGTTGATTAAAATGTCTGAGCAAAAGAAATGTATTGTTTATTCACCCAAAAGTACATAGCAGGCACTGAGAAGGCTTTAAACAACAACAGTCTGTCGTCATCTGGTCTCACCTAAACTTTATGCTTCCTTTGCAAGTTATGGTATTGACCACTTAGCGCAGCTACCTTCTTCTCTGGGCTGGAAGAGCCACACTGTCCACCTGCAGTTCTCTCTCTCTCTCTCTTACACTCACAATGTCTGCCCCCCTGAACAGCTGTTGCCTACTCACATCTCCTTTTTCTCTAGGTCAGGTTCTGTAATGGTTTAGTGCCCCTTTGATCATAGGTTCAGAACTGAGGGAAAATTAACCTGCTCACCTCTTTGGAGCCAGGCAAGTGGGCATTTCCCAACTAATTGGTCCTCTGTTTCCATAAAGAGATTGGTATTCTCTCTGGTGGTAACTGATCTTGGTCATTGTGTTGTCTCCTGTTTGCATTCCTCCTGACAGCATCCTCTTGGCTCACAGAACTGCAGGCAGGAGCTTGCTCCTCTGTACAACTGCCCCACACAAAGTGTGTGGTGGGGGAGAAAACTCTTACTTCCAAAACAGGAAGCCAGAGAGGAGTGGAGGATGGCTGTATCCCATAACACTCTGGGAAACCCAGTTAACTCTATCATGACCATTTTACTACAACTGCTCATTCTCCACATCAGCCCTGCCTATTCAATTTGAGATCTGAAAATGGAGTCATGTTCTTTCTGTTCATCAGCTAGTAGTAGAATCATAGAATGTAGTTTCTGGAAGGGACCTGAAGAAGTCATCTAATAAAGATACGCCAATCAAAATGTAACACTCCAAACTATAAAGTGAAATGTTTTGATTTGGCACAAAGTGCTCAAGAATGACATTTTATTACATGTGACATTTTCTTCTGGCAGAACTTTTCCCAGAACAATTCCCGCATAATCCTTTTTTGTAAATTTCTTGAGAACTGCTTCAATTACTCAGTGACTTAATGGGAGGTCAGTCTAGGACAGGAGAATTTATTTGCACTAGGTGTGGACATATTTTCGTTTATTATTTATATGTTGGTTGAGGCCAGTTGTGCTAGAACCTGTCCAATATACAATCAATCACAGTCTTTTGGGAGTGGGGGAATATTTGCTTTCTAAAAAATATATATATATTTGAAATAGTACATTGAAACTACCTTGTTTGGTTTGACACCATAACCATGACATTTGCTGGCGTATTCACAGGCAATATTCATATAACCTGATTGTTTCAATAATTCTGTCTTTAGATTCACACATCGCTGATCAATGGACGACCAAGTGCTGATGATCCTTCCCAAGTACTGCTGGAATTCACCTCAGCTCGCTTTATTCGATTGAGATTTCAGAGGATACGGACCCTGAATGCTGATTTAATGATGTTTGCACACAAAGATCCCAGTGAAATTGACCACATAGTCACAAGGAGAGTAAGTTCTTGCAAAAGACGCAGAACTGTGTAACAGATGCTGTAATATCCTTATTAATATTGTACCTGCCTTGAATCACCACAGGAAATCTTGGAAGAATATGAGTAGCTTCTGTTAGCTGTCAAACTCCCAGTGGCAGATAAATGGCTCCCCCTTCTTCAGTCTTTTGTTTTCGTCCTCAGCAAAAGGGAAAGTTTGTTTATACTTCCTACTTAATGGAGTTATTAACATAAAGAGCCAGTAGCAGTGCTGTTCTAGCTGTAAACATTTGTGGGATTACGGTACAGACAATCTGCAGGAGACTGCTGTCAAATAATGTCCTTTGTCCCTCAAACCACCCCCTCAATATCCTTTAGTTCATTGCATAATACTGAACATATTAATACAAGAGAGCTCTTTTATTATTTATTTATTCATTTCAGTTTTAAAACATGTTTTAGTGTATAAGAAAAGAGGGTATGCAGTGCTTTTATTCTCATTTCTGCATAGTTTAGTGTTGTACTTGATGTATATATTGTCATTTTGAAGACATAGCATTCCATAATTTGATAGCTAAAGTTTCAGGACTTTGGCGTGACACTCGCACTTGTAGGAAGCTTCCTAGCTGTGAGAGTACCAGCCTGCAACTTGGAAAACTTGACAGTTTTGGGGAGGGGAGGGAAGAGACACAATAATTTTTGTGAGGGAAAAATAAACCTCATAGGTTCCTGAGGTCAAAATCTGGTTGCTTTTCCCCACTTACTGGCCATATGTCTTTAATGTGGAACAGTGATTCTTCCATTGCTATAAGTATTTTTTTTAATAGTTCCTAACTGTAGACAGTATATTCTGGGAGTTAATTGCTCATATCCTAAGACAGAATGCACAGCTGTTGCTCTGAGGTAAACTGGGCAGGCTTGACAACTGTATCATCTAGCTCAGGCCCCAGTATGGGAGGATCTGCAGGTAGCTAGAACCGTCACAGTGGTTTCTGTACTACCCCCTACCTGTGGCTGCTGCATCCAGATCGTGTGGCCAGAGGAAAGAGGCCACGACTGTGTTTCCCTTGTGTCTCGCTCATTCCTTGCTGCCTCAACAGCCCATTTTGCTGACATAAGTTTAAAGTAATCTTTCAGCTAAGAGGCAGAAAACAAAGAGTAGGCATAAACGGTCGATTTTCAATATGGTCCCAAGGTTACATACTAGGTTTGGTATTGTTTAATATATTAATGATCTGGAAAAGGGGGTAAGTACTGAACTAGCAAAATTTGAAAGTGACCCAAAATTACATAGGATTGCCAAGAGTAGAGAAGAATGTGAGGAATTTCAGTGTACCTTAACCAAACTAGCCGAGTAGTCAATAAGATGGCAGTTGAAATTGGCTTTTGACTAATGCATGGTAATGCACAGTGGAAGGAATAATTTGAACTGCTCATGTATTTTGCTGGTTTGAAATTAATTGTAACCACTCAGGGAAAAAGACATGGTTAGTAGGTCAGTGGAAAAGCTTTGCTCAAGTTGCACAAATGGTTTAAAAAATGTTAGAATGGAAAATAATACTAAATGCCATTATGTAAATCAGTGGTATGTCCTCATCTGGAGAACTGTGTTCTGTTCTGATCCCCCATCACTACAAGGATATGGCAGAAACATAAGGTGTGGAGAGACAGGCAATGAGGAATGTGAAGACTTCAATTTGAGGAAATACTAAGAAGAGTGGAGCATTCAGCCTAGTTAGGGGATATTTTCAGTCTGATTAGGCTGGAGGAGAGACCCTTCCCAAGCCAGACCTTGTGTTTGGTCTTCTATAGAATCTATAGCAGTAACTGCTACCACCAATTAAGTTTTTCACTGTTACATGCATCTGGTGTGGCATCCTGTAAGACTAGCCAAAGATTAGTCTTATTCAAGCAGATACTTTCTGTATATTTGAAAGGTCTTGCAGGTATTCTTTCTCACCAGGAATGGACTCCTTACTTTTGTCTAGGTCATTTATTCTCACCAAAATAGGAAGGGGATGGTCAATGGGTAGACTGCTGGGCCATAAGCACATGAATCAGGATGGTGGATTCTACCTTTTCTCAACTCCCCTTTCCTATTGGGTCAATCGGCAGACCAGCAGGAGATTTTAATTGTGCTTCTCACTCTTCAGGGCATGCCAAAGCATTACCTTATTGAGATAACCAAAGGCATTCTTTAAATAGCATTTGTTTTTTGTTTTTTAAAATGGTTCTTCCTTTAACACATAGTATGTATTTTTGAGTCATTTTGCACCATTACTGTAAGTGTACTTTCACCATGTGTTCTGAGCTTTCTTCCTTTATCAGAGTAAAATCCACATATTTGACCTGTTTGTTTTATGTTGTGAATATTTAGCCTTTATTTTTTTTCTATATCTGTGTTCTGAATGTGAACCAGTGAGCCAAACTCTATGCTGTGTAAATTGGTGCTGCTCCCCTGACTTCAGTGGAGGGATGCCAATTTACACCAGCAGAGAACTGGATCACTTTTATTTTTCACTGAGGTCTGAATCTGATGATCAGGCAGCAGGTACCTACCATACTGTCTGCTTTATTTGTAATAGATCAAAAAGGAAATAAGCGAAGCCGTTTCAGTTCTTGGGCACCTGAAGCTTGCAATCCACTTAGCAATTCCTTCTCTGTTTTGTCTTACAGTATTACTATTCGGTAAAAGATATATCTGTTGGAGGCATGTGTATCTGTTATGGCCATGCAAAGGCTTGTCCTTGGAATCCAGCAACTAACGTACGTATATTTCTAGGCCCCTTGTTCATCGTGTGGGCCAGAAAAAATGAATATTCCCCACTGACAGAGTTCTGTGAATTGATGTCTGTTCCCCAGTTAAACAATATAACCAAAACCGGTGCCATGGAGAAATAATGTTGGCAGTCAGAATTATGGACTTCAAAACCCACCAACACAGTAACAGAGAGAGATTTTCTCTTAAAAAAAAATTTAAAAAACAACAAAAAACAAAAAAACAAACTTTTGAATAAATCCATTCATTTTGGAAACTGTCCATCTCTGAGAAGAAGTTACATGATTTAGCTTTAGTCCTTCTATTCCTTCCATGGTATTAATCATGATTTTTCTTAAACAAACAATCACCACTTTAATGGATACCTGTAAATAAATGATGGGACATTTTCCATGTCAGAAACAGTAAATGAATGAGTAAATGAGTTGGTCTGGAAAATCATGAGGTAGTTATAATTTTTTCTCCTACATTCTTAGCTTTCCGTTCAAGTTCAACTCTGTCAGATACATAATCAAATAAGAAATGCAGTTTAAGACTAATTCTCCAGCTCCTTCCCCATTCCATCCACATGCACACACACATAAATTCAGCAATTTCAATTTAGTATTAATCTGTAATGCTATTCACATGCAACAGTGTGAGATCGCACCAAGCTTTCCCTTATGGAGAAGTCATGTAGAATTGTATAGAAAATAGTAATCATTCTATAGGATTCTGAACCATCCTATGGAATCTAATAGAAAAATCATATCTCTGCTATAAAGTGAAATAGACTATTTCAAAAGCCCTCTAGAAAAAATCTCATTTTAAAAACATCTCTAACTCTTCTGAGTAATTTTTACAGAATCCTGTTAAAACAATATAGAATCCTGTTGATTTTATTTGTATAGGCCTTTTTCATAAGATCTGCATAAGAAATGCGGAACCATTTCTGCAGTTATTCTCAAAGAACAGCTGTCAGATTACAATCAGAATTAGGTTTGCCTTGCAAAAGTGATGGTAACACTGCAGAATCAGAAAGGTGTTCTCCAGAAAACTCTGTTTGGATGTCCTGCCTATGCATCACTGAGAGGGGCTGCCATGGGGTGAAGTATCCTGTTCCACTGCTATGCAAATATTTGTTGTCTGAATTGTGCTAACGCTATAATAAGTAGAAAAAAAATGAAATATACATGGAATCCAGTCACTTTGCTTGCAATAATTTGCATAAATGTTCTCAAATATTGAAGATCTTTATAACACTATGATGAATAGATTTCAAAGGACCATTGAAGAAAATGGGAAAATACAAGAGAGGGTGTCAGTCACATGTGGGTTTGTTTGCATGTATTACTAACCTCTACCCATCTCAAAACTCTTACCTTTGCTTTGTTCTAACATCATGCTGTATTAATACTCTGTTTACTTTTTTTAAAATGTCTATTAGAGATCGACTTGTGAATGTGAGCACCACACATGTGGAGAAAGTTGTAATCGTTGCTGCCCCGGTTTCAATCAAAAGCCCTGGCGAGCTGGGACCTTCTTAGTCAAGTCTGAGTGTGAAGGTAAGTTATAAAAAAGCAAAGTAAAATAAAAAATTGTTATCTTAACTTCTGATCAGCTCTTAGTAGTATTTACTCCAAAAGCCTCTGCAAAATTCTTTTGACTTAAAAAAACCACAAGTGATTGTAAATGTAAACTTCATTTTGCTCATATCCACTATTCTATTTTTTACCACGTAATAAATAGACCTGGTAGAAAAAGTTTTGGTGAAACAGATTTCCACTGAAAAATGGAGTTTTGTCAAAATTAAAACCTTTTGTGAAAATATGTCAATTTTGATGAAATTTCCAATAGGAGAATGTCAAAACAATTTGCTTTGACTTTCTTTTATTGTTTTGATAAGATAAAAATGGTTCATTTAAATTCAATTCTTTTTACTGATATTTATATAGTTATATTTAATCACTTATATATAATTTCAACATTATCTAAATGAAATAATTTGATATTTCCAAATCCATTTTTTTCTAAATTTATTTTTTGTGGAAAATATCAATATTCAATTTTTTATTCTCCTTTGGAAAGAAAACAAATTTTGAAAAGCTGGAATTTCTCCCATCTCTAGTAATAAGAGTTAACATTGATGTTCACAAACCACCTTAATTTCTGAACCTATTAGAATGCAATGCTGCCCTGTACGTGAGTGTTCATATAGCTAGAGGAGTGCAGATGCATTTATTTTAACACTCTCAGTGCAGGTCTGTACCTAAATAGTGCAAATAAGCCCATAGGATCTGATTCAAAGCCAAAAAGTCTGATTATTGAAGTCAATGGAAAGACTCCCTCTGAGTTCAGTGGGCTTTGGATCAGGGATTCCTATTTATTACAATTTGGAAATGACAATTATCAAAATTCTATATTTATACAAAACAGGCACCCAAACGGCTTTGTAATATGCTGAAAAATATTAGAGGTTTGCCATGGAGGTGGAGCTTAGATTATGGTGAAACTGATCTTAAGGCTTGGGGTCTGAGGCCAAATCATGATGAAAGGGTTGATTCAATTGTGCTGAAATTTTGCAGGCTGTTTTAACCATTTTGATAGTGGAAATCTCATGAAGTGAGTTGTGTCTGCACCAGATCATTGTCCTTTTGTAATTTTGGGTCCAGCCTGGAACAAAAGCTTAAAGGGAGCAATTTTGGATCTGAGAATTCAAATTTGAACTGTCCTGAAATTTGAAGGAGTTTAGATTCAAACTCTCTATTCTGACCATCATGCATTATTGTAGATGAAGTACACATTAAGCTTCCTATTTAGCTTTGATGACTATTAATGTCGCTGACAGTTTTAATATTTCAGAACATTCTTTGTAGTTCTTGTATCATCTTGTGTCTTGTGCTATCCAACTTTTTCATGAGCAACATGTGTGTTCAGCAAAATGTTATGGTATCACCAGTTTAAAATGGTATATTACAGCATGTTTAAAAAAAGAAAGAGAGAGCTTTTAGGGCTTTTTCCCAAGATGAGACCCCTGGAAAGAAATGCTATGTGAAGGTGCTTCCGGCACAATTTGTGAGTGGACCTTATTATTTTTAAGAGCTGAAGATGTGATATGCTTATGAGTAAGTCTGCTATTTGTTTCAATGTTCATGACACAAATGTCAAAATGATGAAATAATGTTGTTAATACTTCAGTAAAAATGTTATTTTTATATGTCTATAGCCTGGATGTGATGTTTGCTATCACAGTTGTCTCTTTTTCAGAATGCAATTGTCATGGGAAGACTAAGGAATGTTACTATGATCAGAATATTGCAGACAGAAATCAGAGTTTGAATGTCCATGGAGAATACGCCGGGGGTGGAGTGTGTATTAATTGTACAGAGAACACTGCAGGCATAAACTGTGAGACCTGCATTGATGGCTACTTCAGGCCGAAAAAGGTAAAGTATGCTTTGCTGTCGCTTCTGTGTAGTTCAAGCCATCACTTCTGTGTGGGGAGTTAGGTTATTAAATAGTGAAGATGCACTTTGATTTCCATTTTATGAAGGTTAAAGTCTAATTCTGACAGTCAACTAGTTGCCTTTCACAGTTGGAAATCTGTAAAGTAGATGTTCACAGGAATATGGAAGCAAATTGTGTTGATGTGAAGGAATGTGCTTAAGGTCAGGGCCTCCAGTTAGTACTTCAGTTTGAATTAAAGGAGGATGCAATCCTGTAAAGACAGCTTTTTGCATCAGTAGAGAATTTCAACATACACTCTCAGAAAGCAGAGAAATATTTCTGTAGTTGTTGGGGATTGTTGGGGGAAAAGAGAATCTATAATTGGTTCAAGCTCTTTAAATAGGCTTAGAAGTACTATTACATTATATCTGTTACCATGACCTGGCTTTTATCACGCATGGCCAAAATGCAGTTTCAGACCAGACCTAATTAACAGAGTTCTAGAATGTATCCTGTGGATGCCTTCCACTTCAGTAGCAAGAGAGATGGTATGTGGAAATGCTACACTGAGTCCCAGCAGGTGATCCTCCATCTTGGTCTGAGTTGAGGCCATGAGAAGAAGCATGGCATACTGGTATCCATTATCTCCATGGGCTGAGACTCTGTATTAAAGATTCAGAGGGCTGCTGTCTACTCTATTTGGGTGTGTCTCTTGGGTTCCTGGGGGTTCTTGGAACATTATCTGCGTGGCCCTCAGTTGAACAAAGTTTGACCACTGGCCCTGGTTGTTCTTCCCTCTACTACCATGGAGAGTAACAACAAATGACAAAATTTAAAAATTCCCGCAACAGTGAGGTTGGACTTTGTCTTCAAAGCATATAAAAGAATTAATTTTGGTCTCTTGTCAGTAGCTGATTTTGGAGCAAAATTCAAGTAGTCTTCCAACAAGTAATATTTGTGTCCACAATCGATTGTGAGCATAGAAAATGTGGACAAGCTTCTGAAAATTCACTAGGAGGGCTATGCTTTTGAAAATGTGGGGCTAAGTGACTTGTTCAAGGTCACAAAAAAAGAGTATGCCAGCCTAGGAATAGAACTCTCACCTCCCAGGTTGTATGGTGGCATTTTCAGAAGCACATGAATGACATAAAAGAACATAACTTCCATTGACTGTCAATAGGTTTGTGCTCCTAAGTCATTTAGGCACTTTTGAAAATACCACTTTAACTTCTTTGTCTTAACTATGAGACTATTCTTTCTTCCTAATAATGGAAAAAGATTATGAAAACATTCTCAAGTTTCAGTATAGTTTTGGTACCTTTCCATGTTCAAAGATGCTGGTTTATCAATGGGTTAAAATGCTGAATTTTGAAATAAGGGTGAGGAAACACGGGTTTCTATGTATGTTGGACCTTGTTGCCTAAATTGTTGGGGATCAGGCACAGAATGAAAGTGTTAATAAGATTTTACAACCAACATAACAGCTCTTTATTTCTTGTGCCCAATTCATCAACCAACACTAAGTAGAGGTCAACTGACCTTAGGGGCACTTGAAATGAACAACCACATGGGATCTCAAGGTGTTGGAGTCCTCACAGTGGAAAATATGATTGTCCTTGACCAGTCATAATAGTAAGTTCCATCCCCTTCTGTATAAATCCTTTGCTGCCCACTGGAAAAAGAATGATGGAATCTGGATGCCTAGATTTCTCTGCACTTTTTATTTTGTGTCCCAGACATAATGTTATAATAAAATTTGGGTCTTGTCTGGGGTTCCTTTTCTAAGATGAATAAAAGGAAGGTGCATTTATTCAGTAGTTTAATTATTATATTTCACTTGTCTTGGACTGTGTAAATGAACTACTGCACTTGGATTAACTTTCACTCCATGCTTCTCATTCATTATTGCAGTGCTGCAGAATTTAGGTACAAGGAACCAGAAGATGTTTAAAAACTAAAGCATGCTATCACTAACTGTAATTAAAAAATAATAAAAAAGTTTCTATTAATATTAGTTTATATATGACTGTTTAACAAGCTAAATTTGGGACTTCAACTATGAGTGTCTCTTTGGAAAAATTTGCTAAGATGAACATCCAGACTGAAATAACAAATTAATAGACTGACTGAATGATGCCGTTTCAGTTTTTGATAAATCTTGCACATTTATTTAAAACAAACCTAAGCACATTATGATTCAATCCTGACTTCTTCTGTTTGGTTGGGTTTTTTTAAAAAATGGAGTACCCAATTTCTAATTTTTAAAAAGATAGATTTAGCTTTGAAACTCACTGGGGTTTTTTGTTACTTTTATTTATTTTTGATAGGTATTACCAAATGAGACTAAGCCGTGCAACCCATGTTCCTGTGATCTAGCTGGGTCTTTACATGGTATTTGTGTCAAGGATGAGAAACATGCGGAAGGAGGTGAGATCCCTGACAGTTAGATTACAGTGTTAAACATTGTGCAGAACATTGTTAAAATGAAAGCTGAATAATCTCTTCCCTTCACTGAGCCAGCTCTTACAAAGAAATACCACTTCACAGCAGACCTGCTAATCTATTCACATGGTCACTAATCCACCTGTGCTCTTACAGCATTCTCTCATACTATCTTTCAGTTTGGTAGCCTGCAGACATATTCATGTTGGGGAGAATATTCCCAACTGAACTTTTTTTATTTTGGCTTTTCTCATTATTCGGTGCTTTTCTGGTCACACGCAGACACACTCTCTCTCGGCTTATAGCACGTTTCCTCATTCTGTGCTGAGAAGCAAGATGCATGAATGAAGCACGCAGTATGCAGTTGCAAACTTGTAAAGGATTTTCTTGCCAAGAGCAAAGTGCTTTCTCTTTCAAAGACAGAGATTAAAAATAAAGCAGAATTGTAATCTTATCCTCTCTTTTCTTCTGAATGCTTATTTGCATTTGAAAACTAGGTAAAGTCCCTTTGAAAGGTATCGCATTTACCTACTATCCCTATTACTACTGTGGGATTACAAATTCTTCATCTTAGTTTCTCTATAAGAGCCATCTTCAAATAGAGAACATGCTGTTTTCTTGTAGCTTGGAAAGGATGCTTTTTTGTTGTTGACATTTGGTTGGGGTGCAGCAAAACTTCAAGGTAATTTTTAAGAGTGTTTTTTAATTGGACGAATTCTACACCATTGATAAGAGATACTCCTAGTGATCTTTTCTCACATAGATCAATAGAACATAAAAGGAACACAAATGAGCCCAGAGGTATGAAATCTACGTCAGCCATGGACTGATTACATCAGTTCAATAATGTGATTAAAGATTCTAGATATCTGATAGAGCCTGAGAATGCAGAAGTGAAAGGAACAGGATATCACACAGCTTAATAGGAAATTGTGTAGAAACTGAAGAGAACGTGACCCCCAGTTTTAGAAAAGACACGCTAAGACAATGTGATGTCTTTAGCAAATCTGTGGGTAAGAATGCACAGGTTATAGATGAGGGCTTTAAAAACCAAAGGCTACTTTCATGTTGCTAAAAGGGACACCTTTTATTCAAACATCTGCTACTGCTGATGTTCAGTCTCTTTAGTAAAATAATGAGGCTATCATTTTGAGAGAAGGCCTTAATTAAAGAAACGTGGTGCCCTACATGCATGCATGTCTCTGGGTTGCTGTCAGTTATAGTGCAGTTTATTTCTCATACTACTCAACCAATCTCTGTAAGGGACATTTTAAAGGGTTTTGCACTGAGGAGAGCAGGGTTACACACTGCTTCAAAATAATTGCGTCCCCTGTGTCCTTGAAATCTTTTCTTCCCTTGCTTTTGTGATTTTGTCCCCTCTTGGTTCTCTTCCTGCCTCTGCAGTCATTCTGCCAGTGTTTCTTCAAATAGGTTCTCCTGTTCCCCTCTTCCTCTCCTGGTGGCATCCTACAGAGCTTCATCCTTGGCTCACTCCTCATCTTTCTCCACAGTCTTTCTCTATCCATCTAATACTATATTTCAATGTCTCTCTCTCTACCTGGATGTCTTGACATTTTCTCCTCTCTTCACCATTAAACCTTTTGTCTAGGTCCTCAGCATCTCCTAGCTTGACAGAAGCTCCTCCTTCCTGACATCCATCTCACTGTATTCAGCTCCATCTATGTTAGAACACTCTTCTAGTCTCTCTGTTGGCTGTGTTTTCTCTTCCATATCAGATACAGGCTTCTTTTCCTCACCTTTAAGGTCTGTAACATCTCTTCCCCTCCCTATTTACCTGTTCTTGTATCTTGTCATATTGCCCTCCAACTCTCTAGTCTGCTAATGATGCCAGCCTCAGTTGTCCATTTGTCCGTATCACCAACAAACGCCTCCTGCCAGCCTTTGTTCCTCGAATACACCACCCCCCCAAACAGTCTGTGCAGAAGGACAAAACACCCTTCCTGAAGAAAGGCTGTATCTTCTATCTTCCTTGAAGTCCCTCCTTTTCTACTATGATGCCTGTGGGAAAGGACAATTTGTGATGGCTGGCTACAGGACCAATAAGAGAGTTCTGATATTTTATTTATATATATAAAATTAACAGACTCAAAAACATGTAACTGTGCATACAACTGGGCTATGTAACCACATTTCTGGTCACAGTGCCTTTATCTTTGCTCCACTGTTACCTCCAATAATGTGTTACTCTTACTTGTTGCCTGTTGTCTTAGACTGTAAGCTTCTTGGAGCTGCAGCTGTTGGTGCTGTGGTTGTTGAAGTCCATTCTTACAAGGAAAAGCCCCTTTGTTTGACAGGCTCTTAGATGATAATAGTTGTCGTCACGGGTGGTGGTTAGGATTCAGCTGGAGATGCTGACGGTGGCGATGTCGTTTGGGTCCCTCTCTTTCTGGCCTGTTCTGTTGAGGACATCTTTCAGGGTTAGGATGATGAAGGAATGGGATCCCAGAAAATGGTGAAGGTGGCAGTCATGATGCTGAAGCTCATTCTGGTAGATACTGTCTGTTCTTCCTTTTGTTCTTTCGTACTTTCTCCACAAAAATCTTCCTTTTAAGGACCCACAGGGAGTGGAGGGTGGAATAGTCCATCCACTCATTATTTTGTCTTCCAATTAGGCCTAATGTCCGACATGCCAATTTTGGCTCATTAAGCTCCAGTTCCACATCTCCTGTTTTTAACAAGTATAGTTTCAACACAGTCATTGAATCATATCAACTTGACCTATTATGTTTTGACTAATTTAGTCTCTCTGTCTGATTCTCTTGCAACTGTTTATAAACATATTTTATTGAAAATAACTTGACCTACTTTCCATGGTAAACTCCTCAGCAGGCAGAAGTTATAGACCATTTGTCACAACAGCTCTTATACTGCAGGCATCAATGTAGTATCTAGGCACAGATCCAAACATTTTTCCTTACAGATCGCTGTTCATTTCTGCCTTGAATATGTGTTCACTAGCTCAATGAAACCTTATGTACTAAAACAAAAATTGTACCTAGCCAATTGTGAAGGAAGTACAGTAAATTCTATGTATTGAGCCTATAATATGCTACTTTGACAGAATCTCTATTTCAGTGAAGATAGCAAAAAGCCTCTCATCCAAGACAGCAACTCAATTTACTTGAATATTTGTAAACTGAAATGAGTCCGTTTCTTGCCTGAAAGAAAGGCTGTGAAACATGATCAATTCCAATGGAATTTCTCTATGTGCTTGCAAATCAGAATGAATACACATTTGATATATTGAAACACATTCCAGAGGAGCTGGCTGATTGTTTAAGGAGAAATAGTTCACTCGATGTAAAATGGAAATCTGCTTCTGAAGTATGTGGTACACAAAGCAATAAACAGGTTATAATTCTTAACTTTAAACGGGAAGATGATGATTGGAGGTATAGGCTAGCAATGAGAGATTCTTATTAAACTGGAGGCTACAGGTCATAGTATGCCAAAACTGAGGATTTTTGAGTAATAATTAAAATGTCTCTCTGTGGCCTGGTATAGAAATATTTTGTGTGTTCAGTACAATTAACAATTGACGATCACTACAAGAAGAGACTATAGAAAATTTCATACACAGTTATGATGAGTTCAGATAGCTCAGAAAGCAGGCTGGAGAATTAAATTCCCAAGTGATCTGGAATTGTTTTAGTGAAAATGTTAATTTTTTAATGTATCATTCCCATTATGACCAGTATTGAAATACTTTCTCTACTATCCTAGCATGCTGCACTGATAATCCTAAAAGTAAATAATGATGCTTCTGGCATAAATAGCATATTTTAATTTTTTAATCTCAAAGTGCTTTTTAAACACTGATTTTCATAATAGTCCTATGTGATAGGTTTATGTTCTATATAGATAAGGGCCAGAGCCAGAATCTTTTATCAAACCATTTCATAGCTCAAGCTTGGATATGGACAAACTGGAGCTCTGACCTGAACAACCATTGGTTTTGTATTTGAAAGGCCATAATCTCTGCAAAAATTTGCCAAATTAAACAGTGACCTCTTCAACCCATCTGTTAATCCATGTTACCAGTGGATAAACTGAAGCACAGACGTTAAATGATTCAGTCCATAATCACCCAAGTCAGTGGCATAGCTGGGTCCTCTGAGACCTGACTCCCAGCCCACTACTCTAAAAATTACACAACACTCCCTGACTAAATCAACCCGCCTCTTCATCCAAGGTACTGTAGCACTAGTTCCCAATCCTCTTGACTCAAGGGCCACAAATATATTTTTTACAACCTTGAAGGGCCACCAGTCTCCACCAGAAGCCTCCTTCTCTCCTCACTACAGCCAGAGGGAAGGAGTTCAGCGATGAGGGATCTGCCATCCCCCTGGCTGCAGCAGGGAAACCGTGCTCTCCACCTGGGTCCCTAGGCAGTGGTTCCCTTCTGTAGCCAGGGGGACATGAGATCAGTGCTCCCCACCCTCTGGCTCCATCAGGGACCCAGTGCGTAGGGACCTGGGCGGAACGTGTTGCTGTGCTCTCTGCTACAGCCAAAGGGAGGGGACCACTAATCTCCCATCCCCTTGGCTGCAGCATGGAGCCTGTACTGACAGCACACTCTGCCTGGGCACTTAGGCAGTGGCTCCCTTCTGCAGCCAGGGAGATGGGAGATCAGTGCTCCCCTGCCTCTGGCTCCAGCAGGGACCCAGCACCTGGGGACCCACACGAAGCACTTTGCTGTGCTCCTGCTACAGCCAAGGGGAGGGGAGTGTTGATTTCCTGTCCCCTTGGCTGCAGCAAGGAGCCTGCACAGAAGAGAGCCATGGCCCACTCTGAAAGACCACGCAGGCCAAAAGTGGTCCATGGGCCATGGGTTGGGAACCACTGCACTATAGTATGGTGTGACACAAATAATCTCCTAGTAATTTTGCTCTTAATCAACCTGTAGCAGCTGCAGTGGTTGGATGCTTCCTGAATCAGAGGATCTGTCACACTGCCACGTTTTTCTCCACCATATTTTATATGTAATGCTAAATCTCAGTTACAGCTGTTCATTTTAAATGTAAAGCTTGCTCAGACATTGGGATAAATAAGACCTAGATGCTGTCACCCTCACTCACATTTAGTAGTACTTTACTCAGGGAGCAGACCCATTGATTTCCCTGTGGTTTCTTGTGAGGTTAAGGTACTACTTGGTAGGAGTAAGAGTGGCACACTGGCCCTAGGATTGTCTGCTTTTCACGGCATGGACTGTGTACACAATTTATACTTGCACAGTATCTAACACAAGTAATCCTTGCAAAACTATCATAATGCAAATAACAAATAATAAAGATGAATCAATACATGTGGGGGTTTAGTGTTTTTTTTTATTTTTTTGTTTTTACTTTCCAAAGGCATGCTCCCTGGATTCTGCCACTGCAAGACTGGTTATGCAGGTAAAAGCTGCAATCGATGTGCATTCGGTTTCATGGGTTATCCTGACTGCATGACCTGTAACTGCTCTGTGAAAGGCAGCTTGAATGATGACCCTTGTATAGGATCCTGCATTTGCAAGGTATGGGCGTCAAACTATTTTCAGCCATAGTGAATGATATGTGAAATGAAAGCCCATTATCCTCTACCATCATTGCAGCGTTGCTGTGCTGTTCTTTTTTTTTAAGTGATTGCACATGTCCATTCCACTGTAGGTGTGTGTACACCTTGTTCAAAATTGTTAGAGATTTTTTCCTTACCAGTACCTGGGGTGTCACACCTCATGCCTCAGTGCCTCTGGTGCCTCACACCTTTGCACACAGGTATAAAGGGCTGCACTGCCCCGTTCTCTCTCAGTTCCTTTCTACCCTCAGTGATGGGGTTGTTGGAACTGCCATCTTTGATTCTTCATATCTTCCCTCCCTTAATGTAGAGTACCTCTAGCATTAATTTGTAGTGTTTTGTGTAGCATATCTGCAAATAATTATTTTGAAAACAAGTTTGGAATACTGTCTTTTCAGTGTACAGCTGCTGGTGCCTGATGGGGTACTGAGTTTGGTACGAGACTAATGCTCTGGTCTCCTGGCTTTAAGGTCTGCTATTCATGTAACAGGTCTTTGCCAGTGAGTGACCCATAGCTGCCTTAAGTGTCTGGGAGAGGTGCATGTAAGTGACAAATGTCACATTTGTAGAGGGTTCAAATCCTGTTTGAAAAAGAACAGGGCTGCTAGACTCAAGTACCTGCTCATGGAATCGGTGCTTTCCAGTGCCATTGACGACACAGCTTTCGAGGCAGCCTGAGATTTGCTTAACTTGTCAGTACTGACTTCTCCCATGATTCTCGCACGGTACTGATATTGGACCACATGCCCCAGAGCACTTCTCAGTACCAGCTACTTCTACTCTTGCAGCACCTCTATGTAAGTTTGCATCTATAGGCAAGCCAGTGGTGATTTGTCCAGTGCCCTCTTCCCCAGACTCGGATTCTCCCTCTCTGGTACCAGTGGGTACAGCTCCTCCATGGTCAGAGGAGATGGACTCCTCATCAGACTGAGCAGTCAGATCCTTTGTCACTCGACCTGAGTATGGCCAGCAGCCCCAGTGAGATGCCTACTTACCATGGTATTGTCCACAACCTCACATTTTTAAGAGACAGTGGCCTGCACAGACCTGGGTCCAAGCTCCATACCAGTGACCCTTCTGGAATTCCTGGGGCTTCCCTCCACACTCCAGACCTCTCTGCTCCCTCCCCACATTTCTCTGTCAGCCAGGTGCCAGGAGCATCTGCAGAAAGGTACTAGTGTTGGTACCGTGCAAGCATAATGGCGTGCTTGGGACTCCCCTATAGAAGAATTTTAGGAGGTACCTCCTCAGCAATCTTTATCTATGTCACCTGATGAGGCAGTAGTGACTGAATCTGTCTCTCTCCTGATGAATTTAGAGCTTATCACAATTGGTGCTAAAGCTCTAGATATCCATTCAGAAGAGGTACAAGAAAGGTGTCACAGGCTTGTGGACATTTTAGCCTCTGGAGGCTCCTCTTAGATAGCTTGCCCTATTAATGAAGCCATCCTGGAGCTTTTCAAGATTTTATGACAGACCCCTTCTTCCCTGTGTCCCCCTCCCAAAAGGGTGAAGAAAAGATATTATGTCCCTTCATGGGGGTTTGAACACTTTTACAGCCACCCTTCTCCAGGCTCCCTGGTGGTTGCAACCACCAATGAAAAGGGAAGGCAAGGACACCAGGCCTCTACTCCAAAGGGAAAGGAAGCAAAAAAAAAACTAGATCTTTTTTTAGCAGGAAGCTTTTTATTCCACATGGGGTTTGCAACTCAGGATCATGAGCCAGCAAGCTCTGCTAGCTTGATATGATTTCAGCTTGTAGGATAATGTCCTGAAGTTTAAAGACAAACTTCCTGATGTGGCAAATCAGGAGTTCTCTGCTTTGGTGAAGTAAGGCAAATTAGTTGCCAAAATGGCATTGCCAGTGAGCCTGGAAGTTGCAGTTCTTCAAGTGCTGATCCCTATGTGGATTCCACACATGGGTGCGCATGTGTACAATGAGCTGGAGCCAGAACTGTTCGAAGTAGTCTCAGTCGACCCCTGCATCCATGCGTGGTCCACGTAGTGGTGTACGAGCTCTTATGAGGCTTTGCAGGTCGAAGCCTCCATCGTTCCCTCTTACTGCCCCATGGCCAGAGTCAGAACACTTCTCTTCTTTGCTTTCAAACTGAGTAGCTTAAAAAAAAAAAGTTTCTCATTATAGTCATACTTAGTATTTAGTTTTGTAGTAAAAAAAAAAGTTTAAAGTTAAAGTTAGCTATCGTTAGTTAAGGTTTACTAGCAACCATCACTGGACTGTATTCGAGGGGTCCACCCACTTCAAGGGAGTATAGCCCCATCAGATTGAGTTTAAGAGCTGTGCTTCTTGCCCACAATCTTTTTAGATCAGCGACGACTACCAGTGCTGTCTATATTGTCTGAGTGAGTCATGTGATTCTGTGCTCCATCTGCCGGTCATTCCCCGCACGGACCCAAGAGACTAGAGATCTGAGACTCTGGAAATACCTAATGGAGGAAGCAATGTATGTGTGTGCACACTCAGATGTGGCACCGATGGACCTGATGGTTTGAGAGGTTTTCTGTATATCTTCCCTCCAGTTCTGCTCCTGCCCAAAGTCTTACCCAAAGACTTTATTCTAATAGCTTCAGTTTGGCCACATCAGCATTGGATTTTGACTTTACTCGCCCTATCAGACAGACCTGTGCTTTTCCTTCTGAGAGATGTGGATATGATGTCCCAGGATCACAGTCGCCTTCTTTATCCCAACTTTCAGGTCCTCCACCTGACAACGTGTATGCTTCATGGCTGACAATCTGGGAAGAAGTTTGCTCTAAGTGGGCACAGGAAATGCTACTAAATAACAGCGATCCTTCAACTAAGTCTACCTTGATAAATGGAAGAGATTCTCCATCTGATCTCTACAAAGAGACATTCCTTCAGTTCAATATCTGATTAGTCATGTCTTGGTCTATCTTTTTTTATGAAACAGCAAAGATTGACTCTTAGTTCCATCACAGTCTAAATGGCAGCTATTTCAGCTTTTCATTCATCTGTGGATAACCAATAAATTTTTTTAAATCCCATGTCCATCATGTTCCTAAGGGTTTTCTCAGATTATACCCACAGGTTCATAAACAAATTGGAGGATTGGGCGAAAGGAAATCTGATGACATTGAATAAGGATAAGTGCAGAGTCCTGCAGACTGCTGCCCTTAGGATGGAAGAATCCCATGCACTGCTACAGACTGGGAACCAACTGCTAGGCTGCAGTTCTGCAGAAAAAGACCTCAGGATTACTGTGGACATGAAGCTAGATATGAATCAAAAGTGTGCCCTTATTGGCAAGAAGGCTAATGACATATTGGGCTGCATTAGTAGGTGCATTGCCAACGGATTAAGGGAAGTGATTATTTCTGTCTGTCTGGCCCTGGTGAGGCCACATTTGGAGTATTGTGTCCAGTTTTGGGCCCTCCATTATAAAAAGGATGTGGACAAGTTGGAGAAAGTCCAGTAGAAGGCAACAAAAATGCTTAGGGTACTGAAGCACAAGACTTCTGAGGTGAGGCTGAGGGAACTGGGCTTCTTTAGTCTGCAGAAGAGAAGTGAGAGGGGATTTGATAGTGGCTTTCAATGACCTGAAGGGGGATTCCATGGAGGATGGAACTAGTGACAGATGACAGAACAAGGAGCAACAGTCTCTAGTTGCAGTGGGGGAGGTCTAAGTTGGATATTAGGAAAAACTTTTTCATCTGGGAAGGTGATGGAGCACTGAAATGTGTTACCTAAGGAAGTGGTGGAATCTCCATCTTTAGAGATTTTATAGCCCAGCTTGACAAGGCCCTGGCTGGGATGCTTTAGTTGAGGTTGGTGCTGCTTTGAGCAGGGAGTTGGACTAGATGATATCCTGAGGTCCCTTCCAACCCTAATATTCTATGATTCCGGTAAGCCTTATAGAATTATATTCAAGATAAGATATTTAAGACATTCAGAAAGCTGTGAATTGCTTATTTCAAACTCCCACCCCCATCCGCCCAGGAGCTATACATTAAAAGTATTTGAACACTGTCATATATCTTTAAAAGAGCAAATTTTCTGAACTGTTGATATAAGGGGAAAATGGCATTTAAGACCTCTATATTATAGGTTTTTATGTAGAAAATATGGTTATTCTGCTGCTGGCATTTGGAAAAGCATATTCTCTTTTCCAGTTTGGGCACTTTGTTTGGAAACCTCCAAGGTATTGCTGTCAAAGACGCTGTTTAAATCTGACTGCTGAGGCTAAATGTGCTGTAGGCTGAAGATCTTAATTCCACAGAGAAATCAGCAGTTGTGTGTGTGTGTGTAAATTCAGAAAACAACATATTGATATAGGTTTTGAGTTAAAACAGTATTTTAAAATGATACACAGCTATTTTTAGTTAAAGAAAAAATATCCTGGCTACCAATAAAACACATGACGGTCCTGTTGTCCAAAAGATGCAGCTTACATAAGAAATAAGTCACCCTGAATATGCTCAACAGAGAACAACATGGCAGACACTGTGGGTTATTTTTCAAAGTTCTCAAGAGCAGGTGTGTACAATAAAGTTTCATTCCATCAGCTCCTATTGCATACGCTCGTAAACCACTAGTGTGACAATTGAACAGCACTGAAGTCTGTTCAGCGTATTAATCTTATCCTCATTTGGCACATATATAACACTCTGTCAGAAACCTTTTATCAGGGTTTTAATTTTTTAAAATAAGCTTTGATGATGATGAGTTATACACTCTACATAAGATATCCACAATGGAATGATATTGGACTATCTAAGCTAAACTCATCAAATTACTTATGATTCATGTGGAAAAAGAAAGTGGGGTGCAAACCACAAATGAATCTGTAGACCAAGCTGATACCCAAGTCAAAAAAAAGTCCAAGTTTCCAAGAATAGAAGGGACCATTGTGATCATCTAGTCTGATCTCCTGGATAACACAGGCCATAGAATTTCCACAAAATACTTCCTATAGCAGCTCTTTTAGAAAAACATCCAATCTTCATTTAAAAATTGTAAATGAGGGGGAATCCATCCCAACCCTGGTTAAATTGTTCCAATGATTGATTGCTCTCACTCAGGGCCCAAGCATAATTTTTCAGGCCCAGTACAAACTTGAAACACAGCCCCCTCCCACACACGTACCACAATCCCTCATCCCGTACATACAATCTCATGAACCGTGAACAATTTTTTCTTTATGGTAATAATGGGGGTTGCAGTCCGGGCCCTGGTAAAGTGTACCCATGTGGTGACCCTGCTCCCACTGTTAAAAATTTACACTTGATCTCCAGTCTGAATTGGTCAGGCTTCAACGTCCAGATGATGTTATATCTTTCTCTGCTAGATTGAAGAGCCCATTATTAATATTTTCCCTCATGTAGATACTTATAGACTGTAGTCAAATCACTCTTTAACATTCTCTTTGTTAAACTAAATATCCCTTTAGTTTATCAGTACAATGCATGTACTATGAGCAATTTCACATGCAGTCCTTCTGTTCAATAATGGGCATTCATTGGCAGGACAGAGTGACCAATATTAAGGTCCTTAAGAGAACAAACACAACCAGCTTTGAAAAAATGATATTGAGAGCACAACTTAGGTGGACTGGATATGTCATCAAAATGGAAGATTACCATCTCTCAAGACAGATCTTGTTTGGGGAGCTAAAGCAGGGCAAAAGAAAGAAGGGTCATCCATAGAATGGCTTCAGAGAAAACTTGAAGAGTAATCTTCAGTGGGCTGCTATCAATCTCAAAGAACTCCAGCAAGTAGCTCAGAACAGGACTCACTGGCAGTCTCTGGGAAGATCAGCATGTAACAGGTTTGAGCAGGTTCGATGAAATCATCTCAAGGCTGTACATGAAAGGTGCCATAGGGCTGGATCATCAGATATCACAGATATGGACTTCCCGTGCCCTCAGTACAGCCGACCCTGTGTATCAGGAGTCAGACTTCAGAGTCCTATGCGTAGCCATAGATGAGAATTACAACTTGTTCATCATCACCAGTGATTGACTACCAATATAATGCATGTTCTCTCACCCCTTTAATCATTCTCCTGGCTCTTCTCCGAACCCTCTCTAATTCATCCTTCTCCTCCTTGAATTGTGGGCACCAGAGCTGGACACAGTATTCCAGCATAAGTCGCACCAGTGCTAAATGCAGAGGTGACATAATCTCTCTCCATAGGCATGATTTGACTTCTATATTTGGGGGCAGGGGACTTTAATATTATTAATAATAGGTATGAGTCAAACTTCCACATTATTAGTGGTACTTACATTACGGTATACTTAATGAGTGAATCAGAATCAGGGGGATGGAAGTGGAGCTCCCTTCCATTCTCCCCTATCCCCCACTCCCCACCATGCAGGGCAGACCTGAGATGCCTGCTGTCGCTTCTCCCCTTCCCTTCAAACATATACCAGAGGTTTGCCTCACAGTTTGAAAACCTCTGGTATACAGCTGTGTGGCGAGCACTGTCCATACATGGCCCCCCCAATCTCCTGTGCTCTCTACCACTACTTGAGATTCTCCTCTTTATGCATCCAAGAATCACTTTAGTCCTTTTGACCACAGCATAGCATTGGGAGCCCATGTCCAGCTGATAATCCACCACAACTCCCAAATTTTTTTCAGAGTCAGTACTTCCCATGAGAGAGTCCTCCATCCCCATCTTGCACCCTTGGAAAGATGCTTCCATGTTCCGAATCATATTAATCTAACCAAGAGAAGGTCAATTTTAAGGAACAATACTAAAGTTTGGCCAATCAAAATTTTTTATATAAGTATGTTCTTGATGGCAGGTGTATATCTATATATGACACACGTATGCTCCAATGTGCAGGTCTTCTCACTTCCTGTCTGCTCCATGACTACATTCAGATGACCAAAAAAGAAGACACAAAGTTGTCCTCTTTGAAATTTTCTGAAGGCAGTTTTCTTGTTCAATAGATTTAATATCCAGAAGGAAACATGGAATGAAAAGCAAAGAAATTACAGAAGTGGGCATTTAATGGTGAGCTCCATCAGATGAGTTATAGTGAGCTCCGTGGAATAATCTTCAATGGAAAGTGGTCACAGTCTCATCCTATGTGTAAATTAAAACTGGAGTGAACATAATACCCAAAAATATACTATACTATCAGAAACAATCCTGCACTGGCAGAGGGATGGTTTAGATATCTTTATCCACCTTCAGGGTTTAGAATTCTGTTAACTTGCTGTCTGCTAACAAGAATGATGTGGATTACTTGGAGTTGCAGAGTGCAGTAGTACAATAGTGCTCTGCTTTGTTACTGAAACTTTTATTTTAACAAATGCATTTGCTTTTCAGCCCTCACTTTTCTTTCCTCTTCCCACACCAACACAACAGCAAGTCAATTGCATCATATTAGAAGACTGTCTAGAGCCAGATTTTCAAAGCAGTTTTAAAAATTACAGTTGCAAACATTTGGGTGCATAGAAACCACTTTCAAAGGCCTGCTACAGTTAGAATACAGTAGTATTATTGCTTACATTTTCAGACCGACACCCTTGACTGTTGCTTTAAGCTTTTGGTGTATAGACTCCAACTGATGTTGCTATTTGGCATTAGAGACCATGAAAACAGAATTACCACCTCATTGGTGGTAATATCCTTATTTACATCTGCCCTTTGTCTCTCTTTTTTTAGCTGTATCCTGTTTTCTCTCTTTTTTCCCCCTCTTGTTTTATTTCTCTTTGCCCTTTGTGTTTCCACTTTTCTCCTCCCTCCATCACTTATCCCTTTTTTTTTTTTTTTTTGCCTCTTTCCATCTCTCCAGCATCTCTGAACAGAAGGCAGGCCAGTGGCTTTCAGCGCACTTATTTCTGTGCTGCATAGCAAGGCTGATCCTAACCTACTTGTGTTATGGGCAGGCTTTCCATAAACTGTTCAGCCTCTGCTGGCCTGGAGTCAATGATTCTGGTACATCTGCGCATACTTCAGAGTGCTGTGTCCAGGATTAAAGAGCCCATGTGCAAAATATTTTGGAGAGAGTGCTTATATGAATAATTCTTCTCTGGGGTAGCTTTGAAAAATACTGTTTCATTATTCAGCTCCCACCATAGTGTGAACCTTTTTGTAATGCACCCATTACACATTTCATAATGTGGAGAAGAGGCATCTCTGTCTCTTCATATAGGCAAGATTGATTACATATTGGTAACTCAGCATCTCAACTAGTAAAATAAGCCTTTGCTGAAAAACAAATGACAAAGTGCTGCAATGGTCTGTCATTTGGGTCCTCTGCTCCAGTGCTCTGTAGGTGACTGGTTCACAGATTATCTATGTGGTGGGCAAATACTGTCAGTCATAGAAGTAGAAACATAGGCCTTGCCTATACTTGGAATTAGCACTCATTTTAGCCATAAGTGGCCAGCTACAGGAGTAGCTGCACTGGTGCAAGCCCCAAGCATAGATAAGAAGAACTGAAAAGCTGCATTTTGCATCCAATGTACATACCCTGGTTTCAAGTAGCTATCCCAGTTGCTGGTCACTGATTGCTGATTCCCAAGTATAGGCAAGGTTTCCATTGCTGTATTCCATTGCATTGTATTGCTTTCTTCCCTTTGGCCATCCACATTTTAGAGGAGATTTACAAGATTATTGTGAATAAACAATAAGTTCATGGGAAAGGTAAAGATAAATGGCCAAATTCTATCTTCAGTTACATCCATGCAATTGCTTTACTTTCAGTTGGGTTGCACAGGCTTAATTGTGTGGAGATTTTGACCTTATATTGACAAATTGAGGGAAGGCTTCCCATAAACTTCTTCCTTTTGCATAGAGCAAAAAGAGCAAAAGCAAAAAGCTTCTAGTTTTAGTATGTGATAACTGAAGTAATATTTTAATGTGTATTTCCAGGAAAATGTTGAAGGAGAAAACTGTGATCATTGCAAACCAAGTTTCTTCAACCTGCAGCAAGACAATCCCAGAGGCTGCGAGGAGTGTTTTTGTTCAGGGAAAACAAATGTCTGCATAGACTCTCACTGGACCTATGGAATTGTAAGAAAATAAATAGTAAATGTTGTAGTTTAAATATGTAATTGGTTGTTTTTGCATCATTTAAAGCATATCTTATTCAACCCATGTTATCCTAAGATCTGCAGGCACATTATATACCATGTAAGTCTTTTCAGGTATCCAAAAGAAAAGGATTTCTCACACACAAGAACTGATCTTTCTTTGTTTTCATTGTGAAGATGTTCTGAAACCAACACTGTGATTGATACAGAGAGAAACTCAGAAATATCTGTAACAGATGAAGCTGTGTGTGAGAAACAGTTATGGAATATGCAGATGATGAAGTATGAACATGAGGGTAATTGTGAGGTGTCCATAGGGCTGCCTTTTTTCTGCATATGTAATAAATATCCATATAGACAAATATGGGTTAATTATGAGTTTACACTTACAAATGCACAATTTGCATAAGAAATAATATCCTCTGTCAGGGCATGTAAACAGTGAGGGTCTTATGTCTTTGGTGAATTTCTTCTGAACAATATGTATATAGCAACGAAACTGAAAGAGGGGTGAGCCTTCTAATTGTCTGACTTGTAAAAGCACACGGTAGAAATTTTGTATTTGTTTTTGGTACAAGCATTCCCTATACTTTCAATAAATTCTCAAAGCCTGGGCACCAGTTTGTCTATATAGGAAGTGTAATGCATGTCCATGTCCGCAAATGTAGCTTGGGAAAACCTGTTTCAGGTTGAATAGCCACTAGTTTTGCTGATATGGTAAATGTGAACTCTGGGAGTAAAGCAGTCTGCCTGGTGTACTTATCTACATACCAGTATCCAGAGAGCTTTTCCAGCTCACAGCTGAGCCATTTCATAGCTCTGCTGGTATCCAGGCTCTGGAAACCAACCAAAACCCTTGAGCTGCCTTGTATGTGCATTAAGCGCTTCTGTCCTGGTTAGTTTCCTGATAGAGGATTTCAGAGATTCATGCTCTCAGGTTTCCAGCCTTTCCTTCTGGCTCTCTCTTTCTAACTAGTTCAGTAGAAGTGACTTTTGAGCTTCTAAGATATAGGTCTTTAAAACAATAAACTACATTGTCTATGACTGAATAATATCTGTTTGGGTTTGTTGAACTCTCAGTTCAGTTTTCTGTACCATCTGGGCCTGATATCACTTACAGAATATTTGTATTGTGTGACCTATAGTGTGAGCATGAATGGCTCTTATTCAAATTTTACTGGGAGTGAACCAAAATTCTCTCCCCACTCTCTAAGCCACTGGGAATGAATATTTACCTATGGCATCCCCTAACTTTTTGGCAGCCTAAGTGGTGTTCAGGATTCACAAATCCAAAAGTTGGTATGCATACAATACATACATTTTCCTGTGAATATTCTTATGTCATTTAATGTGATTCTTCACTGAGATTAATCAAGATTTTAAACCAAATTAAGCTGCAGAGAAGAAAAAAAAACAGATAAAACAGAGAGATTGGTGGGTGCTGGTACTTTGAGATCTTGACTCTCACTCCAACAGGTATTTTACTCTGTCATTATAGGTAGGACACATGAGTGGCTGGTATCTGACTGACTTATCAGGTCTTCTTCGAGTTACACCCCAGAAGGACAGTTCTGATGGATCTCAGCAGCTTAGCATCAGTAATGTGGCTGCCAGAAGAGTTCTGCCGCTGATGTATTACTGGAGTGCACCCAGTCCTTATTTGGGCAACAAAGTAAGTACAGATGGTCCTTGTCTGTATGATAATTTGATTTATTGCTAGGGAAAGATGTAAGCAACTTTTTAAATTTCCTGTTGGAGGGAAGATTAAGGTGGATAGATATTTGACCAGCAAAATTGCTTGCTGAAAAGAATTGAATTAGGTATTCAGAGAATCTTTATGAGACACACAGCATCAGGGAAAAGCAGAATAAACTAAGTACTTCAATTCTGAGACCTCTTGAGGCCTCTTCTGTCAGGTCTTAGAGAAGCTCAGATAATTTGCAGTGCTATTTCTTGAATGAATTGGCTGGCATATGCATATGTGTTTCAGGTTGTCCTCTTTTCTTTCCATCTCGTCCTTGGATATGAAAGGCTGTCCCCTATCCTGCTTTTCACAGATGCAAATTGTATATCAGAAGTTGTGAGCAAGGGGGTTACAAAATGTTAAAGCTTAGTTTAAATTTGTGTAGGGAGCTTTGCACTGGAACTCATAAGATGCTGTACTAAACTGAGTGCCAGTTTCACTGCTCATCTTTATTCAGGTCCACTCTCCCACTCTCTCTCACGCACACAAACAAACACATAAGTATCTGCCTGCTGAAGGTTACTGCCCTATAGTACCTTTTAAAATCTTTGAAGATCTCCCTGGCTGCCTCAGTGATCTGAATATCAGGCTTGCTATCCATAGACTTTCTGCTATCACAGGTGATGTGCTCTTAAAATGCCAGTTTTCTGTCAGTCTTTGGAACTGAGGACTGAGCCGTGTCCCAAACTTGAGCTTTTTTGTGGTGAAGTATATTTGAAACTATGGAGTGCTTCTGCACATTTTCTATTATAGTCTCTTCAGGCTAGTCTGCCTACTTTTTTCCTGTTGGCTGGAAATCAACATGACAGAAGGTAAGTGAGCATGTGAAGATGAAGCATCATCCTTTCCAAAGAATGTGTGCATCCTGTTCATGGCTATAAGATTGTTAAAGATAGCCAAGCCTTTTCGGCTGGAGCAAGGGAAGTTTTTTAGAGCTTCCATACCCTATGAACTTCTCCAGTTCTCTAGTAAAAACTTTGCACAGGCAAACTTCTTCCTTTTCCATTCAGTGTGCAAAATAACGGGAAGAGTTTGTGCAAATTGTCTGAACATGGAAGACATCTTTTTCAGTGTAATTTGGAGGTCTTTTGTGGTTTACTGTCAGACATTTCTGTATGAATGAAACAATTTGCCTTAATAACTGAACCATATAAATTTTTGATACTACAATAATACTGAAAGCACTTACAAATTACCACAGTACATCTGAACTGTCATGTTACATCACGTAAATTATAATCATGATGACATGCTTCGCTTGGATGATTTAGTGTATTGCTATGGAAATGGAGTATTGCAGGTTCTTATTTGTAAACTCAGTAAAACATTTATCTAAATAGCTGAAACTGGATTAAACCAGCCCTTCTCGACTATGACTGCAAGCTGTGTTACAGGTATAGTAATTGCTGTTTTAGGGTAGGTGTACTTACTTAAAAGAATTTCTGCCTTAAAAATATGTAGAGAAAGGTTTTAAGAAGTTTTATATCAAGACATTTAAGTTTACTGTAATCCATAACTCCTGGGGTTCACACTACAGTTTCAACCCCCTTTCCTTTTATCTCTACCTCTTTAGCTATAATGCTCTCTCTAAAAATAAATTTTAGTAAGACATGCAGACAACCATCCCTCCATATTGATAGACCCCAGTTTTCAAGCATAGCCCAAGACTCTTATTTGAAAGGCTTCTTTTAACATAAGGCTGGCCTGCTGCGTGCATATCTCCACAGCGTTGATCTCCATATATTTTCTATTTCCATGTTCTCAACCCACCTACAATGTTGCTTTCAAATGGCACAGGTGTTGTAAAATGAAATGATCCTGAGTTTGTAACCCTGAGTTTTGCTTAAGAGTGAATGAGATTGTTCTGTGGCACATTCTGGTTCTTCTTCAAATACTTGCTCATGTTGATTCCAAGTAGGTGTCTGCATGCCACATTTACAGTCATCAGAGGGTTTTCCCCAGTGGTACCCATCAGGTCAATATAGGTGCCCCCGGAAGTGACACATCCATGGTGCCATGGCTACCGGGTGTTGTAGACAGGGAAAGGCTTGGCCTTCCCAAACAGCCAGGTGTAGCCCCACCTCTGCTCCACCATGAATGCCCCGCCCCCTCCTGCTGCATCACTGGGGCACTGCAGCAGCTTCCCATCCTTCTCAGCCTCCCCTGAAGGAGGTGGGGCTGTAGGGGGATGAGCCAGCCATTGGTCCTGGCCACCCAGCACTTGGACCACCCAGCTGGTGCTCTGGGGCCACTGGGTCAGCCAATGGGCACAGCCAGGGCCACCTGGCCGGTGATCCGGGGTGTCTTGGGCCACCCAGCTGGTGCTCCATGGTGGCCAGGGCTGCCTGGCGCTAGGGCTGCTGGCTGGGAGTTCAGGCCACCCGGTGGGAATTCAGGGTGGCTACTGGGGCCACCCAGTGGGGACTCTGCCTGGCTGGTGCTCCAGGGTGGCTGGGGCCTCAGGCAGCTCAGGCCACCCAGCTGGCACCTGGGCACTGATCCCACTCTCCGGTACCTCACAAGAGGTAGAAGAAAACGTAGAGAGGATGCTCGCCTACAGTAAAGGGAGTGATAACCGGGTGCATCCCGTGACGGGCTGCTTGGCACCTTCCCCACAAAGGCCAGCGCTGTCAACTTCAGTCCCACAGAGGGTGCCATTGAATCTGATGCTGTTGGACATCACTCTCTTTCCACCTTGGATATATTTGAGGCAGCTAGGGATCTGATAGCCATGACCACACAACAGTCCCCTGCCAAGATGGAGGAGCAGGAACCAAGATCTCTGTCACCATCATGAGCAAGCACTCAAAGAAAAAATGGTTACCTACCTTTCGTAACTGTCATTCGTTGAGATTTGGTGTTCATGTCCATTACAAAACCCACCCACCTACCCCTCTGTCGGAGCCTTCTTGCACGAAGGAACCGAAGAAGTGGTGGGTCAGCAGGGCTCTATATACAGTACCCTGGAGGTGCCACTCCAGGGGGTGCCTGCATTGACCTGATGGGTACCAGTAATGGAAAAGCCTTCTGATGATTTTGCACACAATGTGCACACACCTACTTGAAATGGACATGAGCAACACATCTCAAAGAACAACAGTTCCCTAAAAAAGTTTGGGCTACAAAGTGAGTAACAAGAGGCTGTAGGTAACTCTCTTAGGTGTCTTGTTTATGCCAAAGTGACTGTATGAAAGAAAATTAATGTAACATCTCAATTCCTTTTTTTGTTTTTTCTAAAAAAACCCTCCAAAAATCTAACCCCTCTCCCCAACAATACATGACTGTACCATGAGCAACATGTCAGAAATTAGGTGCAATTTTACCAAATTAAAAATATAAAATCCCTGCACCCCTTGTGTTATATAAAATGCAGTTTATTGCTTTATTTAAAACAAAAGTTAAGAGTTTTCAAATGCTTGTTTATCTTCCATTTGTTTAAACTGAAAATTTGAAAATCATCAGATGGACAAGTGATGTTTGGATAATCTGAAGCAATCTAAATTTGTAAACTGGTGGCTTATTTTGTTAGGAAGAAAGTTTAGGATGGGCTACTATTAAGATTTCAGTAGAGATTATAAAATAGCTTTTCTGTCTATCTTACAGCTGCCAATTTAATTCTGGTCTGAAGCAGTCCTAAGTGCTTGGTAACACAATGGTCTGTAAAAGTATATCGACACTACAATTACACACCCACAACTGGCCTATGCCTGCTGCCTCTGGTTTGTGGGGTTTGGGTTAAGGGGCTGTTTAATTGTGGTGTAGACATTTTGGCTTGGGCTGCAACCTGAGCTCTGGGACCTCGCAAGGTCCTCGAGCTTAGGCTCCAGCCCAAGCCCAAATGCCTATACTGCAGTTAAACATCCCCTTAGCCCAAGCTCCACGAGCCCAAATCAGCTGCCAGGGGCCAGCCGTGGGTTTTTAATTGCAGTGTAGACATACCCTAAGAGCTTCTGCCTGGTGAAGAATATATTTTGTTCTGTTAAACATAGATACATATTACACATGTTAAAGTCCCTGTTTGGTAAAACAGACTTTTTAACAACTGCTTCCACTAGGAATTTATTTTTGACTATCTTTAATAGGAAAGGGACTATGTTAATATAATGTTACCATTCAGTTTTTAAAGCTTCAAGAGCCAAAAATTTGAATTAAGGCTAAAATTTCATCTGCAACTTTCCACTGTGCTTAGGTATTATCCTTTTGGGTAGGCCCCCAAAAGAACAGCTGCTTTAATATCCCATAAGATCTGTATCAGCTACGCACTACAAGGTGACCAAAGGGCACATTTTCAGCCTTAATTAGTTTTATTCCTTCTGTAAGTTTAATCTTTAGGGCTAAAGAACACTTGCATCTAAAGGTGTTCCTGAAAAAATAATGTGCAACTACACCAAGGAAATTGCACAAGCAAATGGATAATTGCACATGGACAAATAACCATTCACATGGGCAATTATGTGATTGTTTGCAACTGCATTGCATAAAATAACATCACCATAAAAATGCTATCACTTTAAGGCCATGTGCTGCTTGGTATTATTATGCAGTGAATTTCCTTTTGACCTCAATGGGAATTTAGACTTTGTAAAGGACTGCAGGTATGGCTTAGTCAGTGAATGCTGTATAATAGCACATCACCATGATCTAAGGAATAACGAAAGGCATAGCATAAGTTTCTTATTGCTGTATGTACAATAGGGCTTTCTGCTCTCTTTATTTCCTTCCATTTGTTCTCATTTTTGGGTCAGTTCTGGTGCAAGAGACAGAATCATTCAATAGAAATTACAGATACAAATCAAACAGCAAAAAACATAAAGCAGGGTTAATGATACAATGATAGATTGAAACAGAATACCAAGATCAATTGTCCTAAATTAATTCATCTAGACCCTCAAAATTCCATCTAGCATCTCTGTGGTTTAGCTTCAGATAGCAAAAGTTGGGGACTGTTTCTAGATCATGAGGCACGATAGTGGCAATTTGATACCAAAATATGAAACCAATTTGATTTGTCTTACTGCAAGCCTGATGGTTGAGATGACAGAGTGTTATTGGAAGCTAATTTTTCTGATAATCTTTTCTTTCAAGAGCTGCTGGCACTTCTTGGAAAACCTTAAACGTTAACAAATATCATTGATAACATTACTGCATGTCATAACTGACCTAGTGAATTTTGCTGAATTATTTATAACTGCCTCTAGCTGCCCTGAGACATATATACACAACACCCTTTTAAGTTTATTTATTTATTTATTTTGACCAGTCAATTTTGGGGAATAATGACATATTTAAAAGACAGTAAAATCAAATGGGTGTGCTGCAAGGTGAATACAATTATATCGTTACGTTTCAGATTAGATATTTTACTTGATTTTTAATTTAGATTTGTATAAAACTTAAATTTGAATTTAGAATTGTGCCCCAAGAACCTCTTTGCACCTCCTTGCCAGCTGGTGTTAAGGCGTTACAGGGATTTCCCGAGTCTGATGTATACTAGAACCACAGAAGTGTTGGACTGGAAGGGACCTTGATAGGTCATCTAGTCCAGTTCCCTGCAAGAGGCAGGATTAAGTATTATCTAGACTATCCCTGACAGATGTTTGTCTAACCTGTTTTTAAAATCCTCCAATGATGGAGATTCCTCAACCTCCCTAGGTAATTGGTTGCAGTTTTTAACTATGCTTACAGTGAAGAAGTTTTTCCTAATTTCTAACCTAAATCTCCCTTGCTGCAATTTAAGCCCATTACTTCTTGCCCTGTCCTCAGTGGTTAAGGAGAAAAAATTATCACCTTCCTTTTTATAACAACTTTTTACATCCTTGAAGATTGTTATCATGTCCTCCCTTAGTCTTCTCTTCTCCAGACTAAACAAACCCAGTTTTTTCAGTCTTTTCTCATAGGTCATATTTTCTAGACCTGTAGTCATTTTTGCTGCAGTTCTCTGGACTTTCTCCAATTTGACCACAACTTTCCTCAAGTGTGGTGCCCAGACTAGATATTGTATATTCTAGTTCGCCAAAGAATGTCATATGAAGTCTCAAATAAAAGCTGGTATCAAATTGGTCATCCATACTATTGTGAAAAGCATGTAAAGACTTTGTATAAGGAAATATGTTTATACACTGAAATTTATGTTCTTAAGGTCTGTGTTTAGGGATACAGCAAGGGTGAAAAACAGGTTTTCTGTCCAACAAAAATGTTTAGCTATTTGGCTTTTTCCATGTCAGTTAGATATGGTATCGTTCACATTGGGTCTCCTCTCACCAGTCTGAACTGAATGCTAGTGAAGGATTGTAAAGTTTCAGAGAAAGAAAAGTAACAGGAAGAAGTAAACAGTGGAGTTGGGGGACCCTGTCTTGATGCACAACATTGAAAATGTGCTCTAGTTCAATTGGGGGACAAAGAAAGCACACTATATCGTTCTTCACCTAAAAACTAAATGGACAGTGAGTTTGCTTCATGAAAGTGGGGTCTCATCCAGGTGCGATTGAAATCACTGGCGAGAACTTTGTGTAAGACAAGGCTGTTTAGACAGGAATATAACTTGTTAGTTTAGTCTCTAGGAATTATGTTATGATTTTGTTTTGTTTTATTTATTTATTTATTTATTTATTGTAACTATCTGTTTCCAGTATTCTTACTAGCTATCACTTGAATCTCTGTTCTTTGATAATAATCCTATCCTTGTCTTCACTATAAATATAGCTAAATGCTGTGGTGTTAAGTGGTGGTCCTGAGTTGAATCTTACAAGTGGTGTGTATACTTTTCTTTTGGGAACAACAGGTCTGGTAATTCTGTTAACGCTCAGTGGATAAGGGCTGGACACTACAGGGATGTTCTGAGGACTTGTGGGTTGGGGTTTGCCTATTGCTAACCTGTACAGAGAGGGCAAAGGCTGGAAGGCAGTGCTTGTGTTGCCAGAGGCTGGTGGTTTCAAGGAGATGATCCACAGCAGGCACAGACGAGACTCCTCATGCTCAAGGCAGACGGTAGTGAGGTGCCTTACAAACCTTGGTATCCCAATCAACTGTAAGAGGTTTATTTTGTCATGTGGCCACCTGTCCACTGGGAACTGGACTGAGACCACCAAGAGATCCTAATGAACAGCTGTCAGGCAGTAGAGAGCGTCAGAAGTTCCATATTTTCTAAGGATTTGGGTATGGTGTCTGAAAAGCCATATGAATTTTTAATTGGTTCATAGATCTGTCTGACTTACTTTATTGATGGCATTTGAAAATCTCACGCTGTGACATCGGTTTTCAATATGAAGCACAAATAAATATAGACCACTATTACTGCCTTTCTAATCGTATTAATTTACTCTAAACAAAGGCAGAGTTCTGTCATTTTTAACACTATCATAAAGCACCACAACTCAGCAGATTCCACGATGTCCAAGAAGGATGAGAAGTGGGGAAAATAAATACATAAAAATAAATTTCTGATACTACCTCAATCCAGATCTGATTAAGATTTCATAAAACAAATAATAATCAGTTTGATTAATGCACATCTGAACGTTTCTTTTCATTTCCCTTTGTTCTTTCTCTTCTTTTTTGCCACTAATAATAATTAAACTGTAATAATAGTTAAATAATTTTTTTTTAAAATGGAAAGCATAATTCTATACATTACCCAGACTCCCCCAATGTTTTTTAAAAGAGGGCATATTTGGCAAGCTGTAAAAATACTAAGGGGTTGTCTACATGAACATTAGACCATGGCAAGAGGAGGTATGAACCTCTTCCCCACTCCTGACAAGTGTTAACAGTTTGTTGGAGCACTGTGATCTAGTTCTCTCTGAAACAGGACTACATGGACTAGATGGGCCCATAGTAAGTCTATGAGGCAAATCCCCAGTTTGTGTAAATTGACCAAATAGTTTACTTAAATGGGCGTGATTTTCAGAGACTGGGTGTTCAGCACTTTCTGTAAATCCTTCCCTTAAGGTGAGTCAAGTTGGTTACCCAAAAATTAAGGCACCCAGAATCACAAGAAACTTTTGCAAATCTTGGCCTAATAGTAAATATAACAGTCTGATTCTTCCAGAAGTTATCTAGTATTCACTTAGCATTTAGCATCACCAAAAATCTCAGAAGGAAATATGATAGGCCTTTGAGGGGTCAACATTGAACAATGGAGTTTTTGGATTGACTGCAAAGTGAAAATTCCTGGACCGATAAACAACTTTCTGTCCAAAAATGTTGAAAAACAAATGCCAGTCAGAGCTGACAGGAAAGCAACATCAGACCAAGAAGAAGCTTGAAGTGATAGTGTGTATTTCAGTTGTTTTCTTTTATAATTTTAAAGATAAAAACAACAAAAATTTCTAATAACATGAATGACTTACGCTTTGATCTGATCATCTAACATCTGACTACAATGTTGTATCTTTTAAAGGCCCTCAGGCCCTCGTCTCCCTTCTCTATCATTACCTGCTGCAAAAGATTTCTGAATGGGTCCATGTTGCTTTATTAATCCTCGAATGCAAACTGAGCTGCATTCCCTTAGGTTCCTGTTAGCTTTCACTACCATATTTTGATCTTCAACAGGAGGGTAAGGTGGCGATTTTGTTTTCGAGAGAGATAATTCAACTAATGACAGAAAATTTCTTTAGAAAGGAAACCTCAGTGGAAGATTTTTAAATTTGCAGTAAGTCTCTTGACGCTAACTTTTTTAACAGTTCTGTTTACTTCCATGGGCCCAAGAGATGAAAGTGTTAAGATCAGGCATTCAGCAGATTGAAATGGGAGTAATATGACAGAACCCCAATTTGAAATGTGATGAATTATTAAACAAGCAGTTTGTTGGGTGATTGAATATTACCTGCAAAGTACTGCTCATATCCGACTCCTTGAGGCACATCCAAAGCTAACGGAATTGAGCCAATTAGACTGACTGTCTCTTCAATGAGTTGTGACCTATCAATGGTAATAGCTTATTATGATGATAAATGAACCCATCTCTCAAACTGAAGCCTGAGTACACAGTTCAGCAGTTTCCTTGAATCATGGGGCCTCTCAACTTCAGATCGACAGAAGCGGCAGCAACGAGAGCAGATCGCGTGCATGAATAGACACAGATGATTGTTTTACCCAAATGAATATATTTACAGTTATTTTTGGTGAAACTGGGTTTTGTTTTGCTTTTTTTTAATATGGGCCTGTCTAAGCATTCCTTGTTTTCAGTGGAAATATATATAGCATTTCTCACACAGTATGAAGAATACCACCTCCATCTCCTGAGATGGCTGGATGCATTTCTGATTGGTATCTACATGCCTTTTCAATCATAAGGGTTTCAGAGGCAATAGGCATTGCTATATGGCAGAATGTCCTTTCTGACTGAAAAGTTTGTTTTCTTTGTTTAGTCCGATTAGCCTCTTTAATTACTCTGCCTAAAGTAATCCACTGTGGAAAAAAAGAGAGGAAGGAGCAGGGAAGTTGTAATCTCAATACACTTTTGTTTTTTCATTAATTTGTTCTTGTAAAGAAGTCCTTTGAAACTTTCAAGTGAAATATCAAGAGGCATTTGAGAGATTTTTTTAGAAGAATTTTATTTATATATATTTTATTTGTGGAGAAGGGATGATTATGCAAGAACAGGGAGTGTTTACAGCAGTTAACTTTCTGCACTGATTTACTCATATTTTAAGTAAGAATTAAGTTTTATGCATTAAAAATGGCGGTGCTAGAGACATACACAGTGCATTCATAAGAACATATGAATGGCCATACTGGTCCATCTAGCCCAGTATCTGGTCTTCCGACAGCAGCTGCTGCCAGATGCTTCAGTGGGCAATCTTCATGTGATTCATCCCCTCTTGTCCAGTCCCAGTTTCTAGCAGTCAGATGGTTAGGAACATCCATTCATCCTTCTTTTCAATATGTCCCTGCTTCCAAAAAAATATACATATTTTTGTCCCTGTTTTTTTTAATTTAGTGTCAGGAAAGGTGACTGACTGACAGCCCCCTAAACTGTACTTTTAATCCACTGGATGGTTACTTTGACCACCTCCTTGAATGAGAGGGTAGTTCAGTATAATAATACACACACACACACACAGTCTGATACTCTTTAATTACATGATGACATGCTACTCTCAAATAGTACAATTCATATCAAAATATCTCCTGCAGAGCCCTATATCATTCAAATGCACACTTTATTGTGTAGTTAATGAGGCAGGACTCCAACAATTACATCCACGTTTTTGCATTGCAGTGAATTGCACAGCATGTCTTCTGAGGTATTAGTAGATGTGGAGAATACTCACTACAATTCATCCATTAACTTTGCATCTTCCACCCTACAGAAATCCACAGCAGCAATTATCACTTCATCTTTTTCTGGTTCCTCCAAGGTCATGTGACTTTCTTTCTTTTTTTCTTAGAGATTAGATCTTGTTATATATTACAGGTATTTGATCTAGAACTAAACACAGCTGTACATTTAATGTTAATCATTTTACTACAGTACATAAAATGTGGAGAAATGTGTCAATATTCTTGCCCATGGCTTTGGAAACAAGATTTCCTAAATGCCAAGCCCATGCAACCGAAATTAACAAAGCTAATTGGCCAAAATTACTTTATTTAATTTATGCCTGAGGTTTGAGGCAACAGATGCCTTTAAAGCTAATCAAATAAATAGATATGATGATGTTTGGTCAGCTGTGTCGTCTTATTTAAATGTTTGCGTTAATGTTGTTTAGTCTGCTGGGATTGCAGGTCCTCTCTGGAAAGAGTTTATACTGCATTGCTCCTTGAGGTCTTTTGTGACATGAAGTGCAATCCAGTTAACTCTTCATTGGTTTTTTTTTTTATTTGGGATTATATTTTTAAACATGGAAATTTAGGAAGGACCAAGATGCCACTAGTTCCTGTTATGAATGTGCTTTATGCTTGTATATAAGAGTTGGTTGGGATTTTTCCATCGGAATATTTCCATGCAAAATTCTAATTTTGCCAACCACTGGGAAAATCAAAATGAAATATTTTGTTTCAGGTTTGGTCAACCTGAAATGAAATATTCCAGTTGTCAAACTAAATCAAAACATTTAGTTTCAGGTCATTAATCTGTGTCTGTCTGACCTGTTGCAGTGCATCATGGAAGTTGTCGTTCAGGTGCCTCATGCCCCCACTCTTTTCTGAGGACTGAAAGGGGGCTCTGGAGGAGTAGAGAAGGTCCAGCATTCAGTGATCAAAACACAAGCCCACAATCCTTGTTGTCATCCTCCCCTAAAGATTCGTTGCAGGTATAGCCCAGGGAACAACCTCCTAGACGATGGTCAGACCCACAATGTGTCAGGCCCCCCCTAGACTCCCATGTAACAAAAAGCCCAACCAAGGATCTGCAAATTGCATTGGTTAGTGAGATATGCATCAGTGCAAAATCTGCTGACCTTTCCCAAAGACTGGGGCTAGTGGGGAGGGATATAGCGCAGGAGCTCATTAGAGAATATTATAAGCAGATGGTCAGTCACACAATATATCCTGGCCTACCTCTCTCACAAATGCAAACAAAGCAGCAGTTCACTCTCTGTGAAATGCAATCATGTTTTTTTGTGTGTGATGCTTCCTATTGTATTCCAATGAGGATTATACACATGTACCATGCACCCAGAGCCAAAGCTTTTCAAAGTAGTAGTGTCTGTTGGTCCACACATGTGCCCTTGTACCGCATCATAGTTTTGCCTGAGGTGATAAAGGGAGGGGTACACAAATCGTGCCCTCAGTTCCTTCTCACTGCCATATGGTCTGTCAGAGCCCCTGCTGATCTCTCGTCTCTTGTGACACAATTTCTAAAACAGAAAAAAACCCTGTTTTATACTTGCATGTAGTTAGTATTTTGTTGTTTGTGCAATAGTTTAGTGTTAGTAGTAGTTTTTAGGGTTTGTATGGACTTTGGGATGCCGTTTTACCGGTCTTTCATGTCCTTCCTTAGCACCCAGGTCTGGTACTGGATTATGCCAAAATCGCGGGGGTTCAAGATCTGTGCCTCCTGTTCTCACGCATTCTTGGTCAGCAATGAGCATCGACACTGCCTTCACTACTTGGGAGAACCCCACACTGCATCCGGGTGCAGTATCTGCCTCTCCTTTCCAAGCTGTATCTGGGAAGATTGGGCTCTCTCCCTCAAGAAACACATCATGGAGGTTGCTATGAGGCCACATTCGGATCCATACTGGGGAACATGCCCCGTTCATTGGCCTGAGCAGCCTAGGAGCATGCCTCTTACCATGGAGACCCAGTCCAGTTCTGCTGGTAGCAGTGCTATGGATCACGTGCTGGGGCCTAATCATGAGGCAAGGAAGCACATGCATAAGCATGGCAGTAAGTCTTCCTCCACACCCAAAAAGGACGTTGCAGCATCTACAAGTTCCAGCCACTCAAAAGCAGCGTGTTCCAAGGCTTATAAGCATGGCAAGAAATCATACAAAACCATGGACCCGCTGGTTCCATCCACTGAGCTGTGTATCCCTTCCAGATTGGCACCATTGAAATCAAGGGAACCCTCAGTTCCAAGGCAGTCCTCTGTTTTGGCTCCAGTTCTGGCTCCTGTTCCAACTGTGGAGTACACTGATGCCAGGGAGGCTTAAGTTAGCCCCCAAGCCTCATGAACTCTTTGCCTGGAGGAGCTGGGGTCTCCACATGTTCAGGGGGTATGCCCTTCTACCTTGGACTTACCTCCTTTGGGTCATGTTCCCGCCTGCACCCCAGGACTCCCGCAGTTCCATTGGTACCACCATTAGAACTGGGCTCTGACTTCTTGGCATTGGAGGACTCGGAATGCAGGGTCTGCCCTTCCCATAACACTGGGTTGACTATCTGAAGGTTCCACTGACTCAGTGGCAGTACTCTCCCTTTCCCCAGCAAAGGAGTCATTGGTACCCCATTCCTTGGGGCTCTCCACAGCATCCATCATATCTGCCTTGTTAGCTGTAGTGGGGTCCTGGCCCCTGTCTCTGCCTTCAGAACCTTCCCATTCAACCTGGGAGGATTCCTCCATCTCGTCTCTTTGTCCATCATCAAATAGGCATTTGGAACCAGTATTCAAGGAATACCGCTTACCTGCCAGAACCAGAGTAGTTCCCTTGCTCATCCCCAGATGTCACATTGTCATCTGCTCTCTCTTCATCCATGGATGACTACCACCAGTTCCAGGACCTATTATGCAAGGTGGCTGAGTACTTCCACATCCCATTAGAGGAAGAACAGGACAAACAGCACCAGGTGCTTGACATCTTGCATGCCTTGGTACCGACTAGAGTGGCTCTACCAGTCAACAATGCCATTCTTCAACCAGCTCAGACTGTCTGGCACACTCTGGCCCCTTGTGCACCCACCCCCAAAGTGGTGGAGGAGAGGTACTATGTACTTGCAAAGGAGTCTGAGTTTCTGTTTTCTCAACTCCCCATCCAATTCCCCCATCAAATAGGTGGCATCAGTCTGAGCCCAGCAACACTCATGCTCCACCCCGGCGGACAAAGAGAGTAAGCAACTGGACCTTCTGGGGCATAAGGCCCTCTCGTCCAGCTTTGAATTTTAAATCTCAAATTACGTTGCTCTATTAGCTAAATATGACTTCCTTACCTACAATAAGTTGGTGGACATTGCAGACAAGCTTCTCCAGCAAAATCTTGCTGCTTCAAGGCTATCTTAAAGGAGGGGACACTGGTCATGAAGATGACACTTCAGGCCACAGTGGACACAGCAAACACTTCTTTGCACATGATGGCTATAGGGATCGTCATGTGGAGGGAGTCGTGGCTGCATTTGTCAGTCCCAAGGGATGTGCAGAACACCATAGAGGATCTCCTTTTCAATGAGTCTCATCTTTTCAGTCAAAAGACTGACAATTCCATCCACTCCCTCACGGACAAGGCTAGGAAGCAGTTCTGCAGAAAAGGACGTAGGGGTTACAGTGGATAAGAAGCTGGATATGAGTCAACAGTGTGCCCTGGTTGCCAAGAAAGCTAATAGCATATTGGGCTGCATTAGTAGGAGCATTGCTAGCAGGTCGAGGGAAGTGATTATTCCCCTCTATTCAGGATTGGTGAGGCCATATGTGGAGTATTGTGTCAGTTTTGGGTGCCCCACTACAAAAAGGATGTGGACAAGTTGGAGAGAGTCAAGCGGAGAGCAACAAAAATGATT